>CM077172.1:1365446-1820446 GCA_039654105.1 Coreius guichenoti | reverse complement strand
CCTTCTCACCAAGCTGCTTGCCTATTGTCCTGTAGCGCATCCCAGCCTTGTGCAGGTCTACAATTTTATCCCTGATGTCCTTACACAGCTCTCTGGTCTTGGCCATTGTGGAGAGGTTGGAGTCTGTTTGATTGAGTGTGTGGACAGGTGTCTTTTATACAGGTAACGAGTTCAAACAGGTGCAGTTAATACAGGTAATGAGTGGAGAACAGGAGGGCTTCTTAAAGAAAAACTAACAGGTCTGTGAGAGCCGGAATTCTTACTGGTTGGTAGGGGATCAAATACTTATGTCATGCAATAAAATGCATATTAATTATTTAAAAATCATACAATGTGATTTTCTGGATTTTTGTTTTAGATTCCGTCTCTCACAGTTGAAGAGTACCTATGATAAAAATTACAGACTTCTACCTTCCTTGTAAGTGGGCAAACCTGCAAAATCGGCAGTGTATCAAATACTTGTTCTCCCCACTGTATGTATGTATGTATGAATGAATGTAACATGTTATGTATGTATGTATGGGTGGATGCATGGATGTATGTATGGATTGATGGGTAGATGTGTGTATATATGTATGCATGTTTGGATGTATGGATGTAACATATGTATGGATGTATGTACGTATGGCTGTACGTATATGAATGTATGGATGTATGTATGGAGATATGTATGTATGTTATGTTTTATGGTGTGTAATTAAACCGTCACCTTATACTTTATTATTCTCAGGTTAGGTAAATTGAATCTTATCTAAATTATAAGCACTTTAATATACTTACAATCAGACAGAAGTCTTCTCCGCAGTCTGTTCTGGCTTATACTAGTAACCTCCCCAAATGAGGTCATCCAGATTGGACACGCCCTTTATATCTTATAGCCTCTCGTTATCTCTTGTTCTTTTCCTCCGGACTCCGCTGCTGCCTCCTGTCTCATCTTGCAACTGACCTATCATCTCTTAGTAATACATTCTCTTATCTTTTCCCCCCTCTTATTATTGCTCTTTCTAATACATATTTTTCTTCTCTCTCTACTCTATAAACATATTCTTAATAAAATACTTTAAACAACAAGTGTGGTTTTCTGTAATTCAATTAACTACATTCATAAAAAACAATACAGGTGTGGTGATTTTACTTCATAAACTACTCTCTTAATAAAACAATACAACAAGAAGTGTGGTCTTTTCCTTAATAAAACATGTTAATACAATAAAGTGTGGTCTCATCCTTATCTCTTTGACCTTGAATTTAATTGCACTTGCACACACATATACTATATCATAGGAATGTAATAGTTACATAATTGCCCAAATAAGGCATAATATATTAGCAAAATACGTCAAACAATTGTATTCTTATGCATATTACACAACGTATGGACGTACATAGACGTATGGAAAAAAATTATGTATGGATGGATGCATGCATGTCTCTGTGTGTGTATGTAAGGATATATGTATGTATATATGTATGCATGTGTGCATGCATGCATGTATTTTTGTATGTATGTATGAAAGGATGTATTTTTGCATGCATGTTTGATGTATGTATGCATGGATGTATGTATGGAAGAGTGTATGTATGTATGGATGGATGGGTGTATGTGTGCATGTATTTATGTATGTATGTAATTATATATGTATGAACGGATGCATGTATGTATGTATGTATGCATGCATGTATGTATGGATGGATGGAAGGATGTATTTTTGCATGCATGTATTTATGTATATATGTATGTATGGAAGGATGTATGTATGTATGTATGTATGTATTTTTGCATGCATGAACGTATGTATGCATGTATGTATGGAAGGATGTATTTTTGCATGCATGTATTTATGTATGGATGTATGTATGTATTCATGTATGCATATATGCATGTATGTATGGATGCATGGATGGATGTTTGTATGTATGTATGTACAGTATGTATGGATGTATATGCATGCATGTATGTATTTATGTATGTATGTATGGAAGGATGTATTTTTGCATGGATGGATGTTTGTATGTATGGATGTATATGCATGTATGTATGTATGGATGCATGGATGGATGTATGTATGGAGGGCCTGAAATTAACTTTTTTGACCACCAGCCACTGTGACTTTTACCAGCCAGTTTTTTTTTTGCCTCATTAAGGTGAAAAACAGAAATTGCACAAACATTGTTCTTAAACTTGTAAGAATACACATTTAAGTGCTGTCAAGTTATTAACAAAATCAATATAAGTAATAATAACTCTAATAATAATAATTAGAATATATATATGTTTTTCTTTGTATGTCTGTATATATTTTTTGTATGTATGTATGTATGTATGTATGTATGAATGAATGAATGAATGAATGAATGCATGCATGTTTGTATGTATGTATGTATGTATGTATGTATGTATGGAAGGATGTATTTTTGCATGTATGTATGTATGTATGGAAGGATGTATTTTTGCATGTATGTATGTATGTATGTATGTATGGAAGGATGTATGCATGCATGCATGTTTATGTATGTATGTATGTATGTATGTATGTATGGATGGATGAGTGTATGTATGCATGTATGTATGCATTGATGTATGTATGTATGTATGTATGTATGTATGTATAAAAGGATATATTCATGCATGCAAAAATACATGTATGCATGTATGTATGGAAGGATGTATTTTTGCATGCGTGTATGCATATATGTATGTATTTATGTATGCATGCATGCATGGATGGAAGGATGTATTTTTGTATGTATGTATGTATGCAAGTATGCATGTATGTATGTATGGATGGATGGATGGGTGTATGTATGCATTGATGTATGTATGTATGTATGTATGTATGTATGTATGTATGTATGCAAGTATGCATGTATGTATGTATGGACATATGTATGTATGCATGCATGTATATATGTATGTATGGAGGTATATTCATGCATGCATGCATATGTATGTATGTATGTATGTATGTATGTATGGAAGGATGTACTTTTGCATGCATGTATGTATGTACGTACGTATGTATGCATGTATGTTTGTATGTATGTATGTATGTATGTATGAAAGGATGTATGTATGTATGTATGTATGTATGTATGTATGTATGTATGTATGTATGTATGCATGCATGTATGTTTGTATGTATGTATGTATGTATGTATGTATGTATGTATGTATGGACATATGTATGTATTCATGCATGTATATATGTATGTATGGATGTATATGCATGCATGCATGCATGCATGTATGTATGTATGTATGTATGTATGTATGTATGTACGTATGTATGCATGCATGTATGTTTGTATGTATGAAAGGATGTATGTATGTATGTATGCATGCATGCATGCATGCATGTTTGTATGTATGTATGTATGTATGTATGTATGTATGTATGTATGTATGTATGTATGTATGTGTAGAAGGATGTATTTTTGCATGCATGAATATATGTATGCATGTATGTATGGAAGGATGTATTTTTGCATGCATGTATGTATATATGTATGTATGTATGTATGCATGTATGTATGGAAGGATGTATGTATGTATGTATGCAAGGAAGTATTTTTGCATGCATGTTTGCATGCATGTATGCATGCATGGATGGAAGGATGTATTTTTGCAAGTATGTATGTATGGAAGGATGTATTTTTGCATGCATGTTTGCATGCATGTATGTATTTATGTATGTATGTATGGAAGGATGTATTTTTCCATGCATGAATATATGTATGCATGTATGTATGGAAGGATGTATTTTTGCATGCATGTATGTATATATGTATGTATGTATGTATGTATGTATGCATGTATGTATGGAAGGATGTATGTATGCATGCATGTGTGTATGTATGTATATATGGATGGAGGCATGTATGTATGTATGTATGTATGTATGTATGTATGTATGCATGTATGGATGTATATGCATGCATGTATGCATTTATGTATGTATGGATGGAAGGATGTATTTTTGCATGTATGTATGTATGTATGTATGCATGTATGCATGTATGTTTATGTATGTATGCATGCATAGATGGAAGGATGTATTTTTGCATGTATGTTTATGTATGTATGCATGCATGCATGTTTATGTATGTATGTATGTATGTATGTATGCAAGTATGCATGTACACTCACCTAAAGGATTATTAGGAACACCTGTTCAATTTCTCATTAATGCAATTATCTAATCAACCAATCACATGGCAGTTGCTTCAATGCATTTAGGGGTGTGGTCCTGGTCAAGACAATCTCCTGAACTCCAAACTGAATGTCAGAATGGGAAAGAAAGGTGATTTAAGCAATTTTGAGCGTGGCATGGTTGTTGGTGCCAGACGGGCCGGTCTGAGTATTTCACAATCTGCTCAGTTACTGGGATTTTCACGCACAACCATTTCTAGAGTTTACAAAGAATGGTGTGAAAAGGGAAAAACATCCAGTATGCGGCAGTCCTGTGGGCGAAAATGCCTTGTTGATGCTAGAGGTCAGAGGAGAATGGGCCGACTGATTCAAGCTGATAGAAGAGCAACTTTGACTGAAATAACCACTCGTTACAACCGAGGTATGCAGCAAAGCATTTGTGAAGCCACAACACGCACAACCTTGAGGCGGATGGGCTACAACAGCAGAAGACCCCACCGGGTACCACTCATCTCCACTACAAATAGGAAAAAGAGGCTACAATTTGCATGAGCTCACCAAAATTGGACAGTTGAAGACTGGAAAAATGTTGCCTGGTCTGATGAGTCTCGATTTCTGTTGAGACATTCAGATGGTAGAGTCAGAATTTGGCGTAAACAGAATGAGAAGTGTGAACTGTGCAGGCTGGTGGTGGTGGTGTAATGGTGTGGGGGATGTTTTCTTGGCACACTTTAGGCCCCTTAGTGCCAATTGGGCATCGTTTAAATGCCACGGCCTACCTGAGCATTGTTTCTGACCATGTCCATCCCTCTATGACCACCATGTACCCATCCTCTGATGGCTACTTCCAGCAGGATAATGCACCATGTCACAAAGCTCGAATCATTTCAAATTGGTTTCTTGAACATGACAATGAGTTCACTGTACTAAAATGGCCCCCACAGTCACCAGATCTCAACCCAATAGAGCATCTTTGGGATGTGGTGGAACGGGAGCTTCGTTCCCTGGATGTGCATCCCACAAATCTCCATAAACTGCAAGATGCTATCCTATCAATATGGGCCAACATTTATAAAGAATGCTTTCAGCACCTTGTTGAATCAATGCCACGTAGAATTAAGGCAGTTCTGAAGGCGAAAGGGGGTCAAACACAGTATTAGTATGGTGTTCCTAATAATCCTTTAGGTGAGTGTATGTATGTATGGATGGATGTTTTTATGTATGTATGTATGTTTGTATGGAAGGATGAATGTATGTATGTACGTATGCAGGGCCTGAAATTAACTTTTTTTTACCACCAGCCACTGTGACTTTTTACCAGCCAGTTTTTTTGTCTCATTAAGGTGAAAAACAGAAATTGTATCTTCCATCTTCCATCTTCCATTTTCTAATAATTGCGCCAACAGTTGTTGCCTTCTCACCAAGCTGTTTGCCTATTGTCCTGTAGCCCATCCCAGCCTTGTGCAGGTCTACAATTTTATCCCTGATGTCCTTACACAGCTCTCTGGTCTTGGCCATTGTGGAGATGTTGGAGTCTGTTTGATTGAGTGTGTGGACAGGTGTCTTTTATACAGGTAACGAGTTCAAACAGGTGCAGTTAATACAGGTAATGAGTGGAGAACAGGAGGGCTTCTTAAAGAAAAACTAACAGGTCTGTGAGAGCCGGAATTCTTACTGGTTGGTAGGTGATCAAATACTTATGTCATGCAATAAAATGCAAATTAATTATTTAAAAATCATACAATGTGATTTTCTGGATTTTTGTTTTAGATTCCGTCTTCCGTGTACCTATGATAAAAATTACAGACCTCTACATGCTTTGTAACTAGGAAAACCTGCTAAATCAGCAGTATATCAAATACTTGTTCTCCCCACTGTATGTATGTATGCATGGAAGGATGTATGTATGTATATATGTATGTATGCATTCATGCATGTATGTATGTATGTATGTATGTATGTATGTATGGATGGGTGTATGTATGCATGTATGTATGTATGCATGTATGTATGTATGTATGTACGTGTGCATGCATGTTTATGTATGTATGTATATATGTATGTATGTATGCAAGTATGCATGTTTATGTATGCATGTATGTATGTATGTATGTATGTATGTATGCATGGAAGGATGTATGTATGTATGCATTCATGCATGCATGTATGTACATATGTATGTATGTATGCGTGCATGCATGTTTATGTATGTATGTATGTATGTATATATGTATGCATGTGTGTGTGCATGCATGCATGTATTTTTGCAAGTATGTATGTGTGTATGTATGCATGGATGGATGGATGTTTGTATATATGTATGTATGTATGTATGTTATGTATGTATGTATGTATGGACATATGAATGTATGTATGTATGTATGTATGTATGTATGCATGCATGCATGTTTATGTATGTATGCAAGTATGCATGTATGTATGGATGCATGAATGGATGTTTGTATGTATGTATGTATGTATGTATGTATGTATGTATGTATGGAAGGATGAATGGATGTATGTATGCAGGGCCTGAAATTAACTTTTTTGACCACCAGCCACTGTGACTTTTTACCAGCCAGTTTTTTTTTTGCCTCATTAAGGTGAAAAACAGAAATTGCACAAACATTGTTTTTAAACTTGTAAGAATACACATTTAAGTGCTGTCAAGTTATTAACGAAATCAATATAAGTAATAATAACTCTTAGAATATACATATTTCTTCTTTGTATGTCTGTATATATTTTTTGTATGTATGTATGTATGTATGTATGAATGAATGAATGAATGCATGCATGCATGTTTGTATGTATGTATGCATGTATATTTGTATGTATGTGTGCATGTATATTTGTATGTATGAATGTATGTATGTATGTATGTATGGATGCATGTATGTATGTATGTATGTATGTATGTATGTATGTATGTATGCATGCATGCATGCATGTTTATGTATGTATGTATGTATGTATGTATAGAAGGATGTATTTTTAAATGCATGAATATGTGTATGAATGTATGTATGGAAGGATGTATTTTTGCATGCATGTATGTATATATGTATGTATATTTGTATGTATATATGCGTGTATATTTGTATGTATGTATGTATGTATGTATGTATGTATGTATGTATGTATGTATGTATGTATGGATACATGTACAAACCCGATTCCAAAAAAGTTGGGACACTGTACAAATTGTGAATAAAAAAGGAATGCAATAATTTACAAATCTCATAAACTTATATTTTATTCACAATAGAATATAGATAACATATCAAATGTTGAAAGTGAGACATTTTGAAATGTCATGCCAAATATTGGCTCATTTTGGATTTCATGAGAGCTACACATTCCAAAAAAGTTGGGACAGGTAGCAAAAAGAGGCCGGAAAAGTTAAATGTACATATAAGGAACAGCTGGAGGACCAATTTGCAACTTATTAGGTCAATTGGCAACATGATTGGGTATAAAAAGAGCCTCTCAGAGTGGCAGTGTCTCTCAGAAGTCAAGATGGGCAGAGGATCACCAATTCCCCCAATGCTGCGGCGAAAAATAGTGGAGCAATATCAGAAAGGAGTTTCTCAGAGAAAAATTGCAAAGAGTTTGAAGTTATCATCATCTACAGTGCATAATATCATCCAAAGATTCAGAGAATCTGGAACAATCTCTGTGCGTAAGGGTCAAGGCCGGAAAACCATACTGGATGCCCGTGCTCTTCGGGCCCTTAGACGGCACTGCATCACATACAGGAATGCTACTGTAATGGAAATCACAACATGGGCTCAGGAATACTTCCAGAAAACATTGTCGGTGAACACAATCCACCGTGCCATTCGCCGTTGCCGGCTAAAACTCTATAGATCAAAAAAGAAGCCATATCTAAAAATGATCCAGAAGCGCAGGCGTTTTCTCTGGGCCAAGGCTCATTTAAAATGGACTGTGGCAAAGTGGAAAACTGTTCTGTGGTCAGACGAATCAAAATTTGAAGTTCTTTTTGGAAAACTGGGACGCCATGTCATCCGGACTAAAGAGGACAAGGACAACCCAAGTTGTTATCAGCGCTCAGTTCAGAAGCCTGTATCTCTGATGGTATGGGGTTGCATGAGTGTGTGTGGCATGGGCAGCTTACACATCTGGAAAGGCACCATCAATGCTGAAAGGTATATCCAAGTTCTAGAACAACATATGCTCCCATCCAGACGTCGTCTCTTTCAGGGAAGACCTTGCATTTTCCAACATGACAATGCCAGACCACATACTGCATCAATTACAACATCATGGCTGCGTAGAAGAAGGATCCGGGTACTGAAATGGCCAGCCTGCAGTCCAGATCTCTCACCCATAGAAAACATTTGGCGCATCATAAAGAGGAAGATGCGACAAAGAAGACCTAAGACAGTTGAGCAACTAGAAGCCTGTATTAGACAAGAATGGGACAACATTCCTATTCCTAAACTTGAGCAACTTGTCTCCTCAGTCCCCAGACGTTTGCAGACTGTTATAAAAAGAAGAGGGGATGCCACACAGTGGTAAACATGGCCTTGTCCCAACTTTTTTGAGATGTGTTGATGCCATGAAATTTAAAATCAACTTATTTTTCCCTTAAAATGATACATTTTCTCAGTTTAAACATTTGATATGTCATCTATGTTGTATTCTGAATAAAATATTGAAATTTGAAACTTCCACATCATTGCATTCTGTTTTTATTCACAATTTGTACAGTGTCCCAACTTTTTTGGAATCGGGTTTGTATGTATGTATGCATGCATGCATGCATGTTTATGTATGTATGTATGTATTGATGTATGTATGTATGTAAGCATGTATGCATGTATAGAAGGATGTATTTGTGCATGCATGAATATATGTATGCATGTATGTATGGAAGGATGTATTTTTGCATGCATGTATGTACAGTATGTATGTATGTATGTATGTATGCATGCATGTTTGTATGTATGTATGTATGTATGTATGTATGTATGTATGTATGTATGTATGTATGTATGTATGTATGTATGTATGTATGTATGGAAGGATGTATGTATGTATGGATGCATGTATGTATGCATGGACATATGTATGCATGTATATTTGTATGTATGAATGTATGTATGAATGTATGTATGTATGGATGGATGCATGCATGCATGTTTATGTATGTATGTATGTATTGATGTATGTATGTATGTATAGAAGGATGTATTTTTGGATGCATGAATATATGTATGCATGTATGTATGGAAGGATGTATTTTTGCATGTATGCATGCATGTTTGTATGTATGTATGCATGGACATATGTATGTATGCATGCATGTATGGAAGGATGTATTTTTGCATTAATGTATTTATATATGTATGTATGTATGTATGTATGTAAGCATGCATGCATGCATGTATGTATGTATGTATGTATGTATGCATGCATGTTTGTATGTATGTATGTATGTATGTATGGATGGATGGATGGATGGATGCATGGATGGATGTTTATATGTATGTATTTATGTATGTATGTAAGGATGAATGTATGTATGTATGCAGGGCCTGAAATTAACTTTTTTGACCACCAGCCACTGACTTTTTACCAGCCAGTTTTTTTTTGCCTCATTAAGGTGAAAAACAGAAATTGCACAAACATTGTTCTTAAACTTGTAAGAATACACATTTAAGTGCTGTCAAGTTATTAACGAAATCAATATAAGTAATAATAACTCTTAGAATATATATTTTTTTCTTTGTATGTCTGTATATATTTTTTGTATGTATGTATGTATGTATGAATGAATGAATGTATGTATGTATGTATGTATGTATGTATGTATGTATGAATGTATGCATGTTTGTATGTATGTATGTATGTATGTTTGTATGTATGTATGTATGTATGTATGTATGTATGTATGTATGTATGTATGTATGTATGTATGTATGTATGGAAGGATGTATATATATATGTATGTATGAATGAATGAATGAATGCATGCATGCATGTATGTATGTATGTATGTATGTATGTATGTATGTATGTATGTATCTATCTATGCATGTATGTATGTATGCATGTATGTATGGAAGGATGTATGTATGCATGCATGTGTGTATGTATGTATATATGGATGGAGGCAGAATATATAGAATATATATTTTTTTCTTTGTATGTCTGTATATATTTTTTGTATGTATGTATGTATGTATGTATGAATGAATGTATGTATGTATGTATGTATGTATGTATGTATGTATGTATGTATGTATGTATGTATGTATGTATGGGTGTATGTATGCATGTATGTATATATGTATGTATGTATGTATGTATGAAAGGATGTATGCATGCATGTATGGATGTATGTATGGATGGAAGGATGTATTTTTGCATGCATGAATGTATGTATGCATGTGTGTATGTATGTATGTATGGACATATGTATGTATGGAAGGATGTATTTATGCATTTATGTATGTACGCATGTACATCATCAATGATATTAAAATAACACTGATATACTGTATATTTGCACCTTTCTGTCAAGTGTAAATTACATATGCACTGTACTGTGTTGTGTACTGTAAAAAACCCAGAGAAATATCTGATTTCTTCCACATATACAGTATGAAAGTGTGTCTGATTGTTGCTGTTCACACTGTCATCCTGAAATCATCATGTTTCGTGTCACGTTCATTCACACATTCAGCAGTTAGTCATTCAGATAAACTGATGTGAGTCTCTCTGCTGCTGAAATAAAATACTCTGAAACTTCTTAATTCAACTTCCCTCTTGAGCATTACAGTCTTTAGGGACGCGAGTCTCTCCGCAGCTGATATCTGATAATCTGAGGCTCATGAGAGACGGAGATATGCAGACGGAATCTTTCAGATTAGAGTATCTCCCCCAGTCGAAAGGTTAATTTAATGCGTTTCAAATGTGAGACTGATGCTCTTACACCCCATCCTTTTGCATAAAGGCCAGATGACCCAAAATCCTTTGTTACCGATGACAGCCTAAAGATTAACGATGTGGGTGGGACGGATTTACACTTCTTAAAGGATTCAGAGAAAAGTGCACGGACTAGTACTAGTATACACTGCATACTGTTGGGAAAATAGTATGTGAAACAACAATAAATGTTTTATACTTTGTCACATGACGTGTAATTCACTGAGTAGTTCAGTTGATTCATTGTTTCTCCTACTTTAAAATGACTTTTGCAAGACTTTTGCACATTTGCAAGTCAAGATACATACATTAATAAATGCTGTAGAAGTATTGTTCATGTTAACTATTGCAGTTAACTAATGAAACCTTATTGTAAAGTGTTGCCAGCTCTATATAAAAACGTTTGGGCTTGACCTCAAGATGAGGCTTTTATTTAGTCATACACTTTAAGTTCTCTGGTATAAATGATTCAGAGTTTCTGTTACCTTGAACGACCTGATCCACATGAAGCGGAGGAAATGGAGCAGGTGTATGTGAGTATAAATCATTCACTATTTCAGTGGCATTGAGCAGAGAAGAAGAGAAAGAACGAGAAACAGAGAGTGAAGTGGAGCGTTTCTACAGGTAGACTGATTCAGTGCGAGAAGATTCAGTGCAAAAATGATTTTCTTTCTTAGTATTTTTGTGTTGTTTTCCAGTACAAATGTTTAAACATTATGCATTTGTTAGAGTGAAGTAAGAAAGCCATTTTATCTGAAATTACTCAGATAAATACATTTTCAGATATCAGAAATAACAAACGTAACAAGAAAATGTAATTCTTGATATCAGGAATTAATTTTTTTTATTAGTAAGCACGTATTTATTGATACAAAAAATTATGAGAATTGTATTTCTGATATGTGAAATTGGAATTTCAACTAGTAAGAAATACATTTTTGGTATTTGAATGGCAGCCTATGGTGAAAATACAATTACAGATATAAAGAATTTGTATTTCAACAAGTGATGGCGTCATTGTTGATCAAGAATTCACATTTTTACTAGTGGAAATGTAATTCCTGATATCAAAAATTGCCATTGTTACTAGTAAAAATCCAATTCCTGATATCAAATTCCTGGGAATGAGAAAGAAATCCTGGGAATGAATAAAAGTCTAAATGTTTTGCCATACAAGAGACCGATCGTGATTCAACGCCCCGAAATACTCACGGCGAAGTTCTTTTCCGTTCTTCACTTAGCAGTAAAAAGAAGTTGTAAATACCTTTACTGTTAATGAGCATCCCAACACTGTCCACGCTGCTGAGAGCGACGTTTAGATGAACGTAAATATGTGCTGCATGCTTTCCTCTCAATAACACAATAAACAACAAAAATGACAACGGTGAGAAAACAGCAGTTCAGAAAGCATCTGATCGTAGTAATGTGGATATGTTTGCAGCAGCTCTGAGGTTCACCGACATCATGACGACAGATGAGCTCATTAACATCACACTGTTATGATAGTTTGATTTTAAAGTATATTTAAGACTATAGATTATATAGATCTGACTATGTGAGACTATAGTTTGAATTAATCCATGACATTACAGTACAGAATGACTCTTTTGGCATTAAGGCCAAAAATAAAAATTGAAGAATGAACTGATGTGACGTAATTTTGAACAAAATCAGGCCAAATCTAAGTTTGTTTTGTATTTGTTTCAGGAGTTTGAAACGGCTTTCCAAAGCATGTCTGGCTGGTAAACACCTTTGTACTACCATTGGTCCGTGGCGATGATGTCAAGTCAAGTCACCTTTATTTATATAGCGCTTTTTACAATGCCGATTGTTTCAAAGCAGCTTCACAGTGGTAACAGGAAAATAATGCAACAGAATTTGATTCGGCTGTACAGCCGCTCTGGTGAAAGCGGTGATGTCATCAGCTCATTTCAATTATCATATAGTGTCAATGCGGGCGGATCAGTAATATAGTTGAAATTTAAGTGTCCCCAAATGAGCAAGCCAAAAGCCAAAAGCCAAAGGTGACGGTGGCAAGGAACCAAAACTCCTTCAGGGAGTAAAAAAACCTTGGGAGAAACCAGGCTCAGTCGGGGTGCCAGTTCTCCTCTGGCCGACGAACAAATAGTGTATGATTATGATTCTGGCAACATTACAGGTCTGAAGTCATATTAGATCGAAAGATATTCGTAGGATTATTCGAAAGATTGGAGTCGTCACGCCGGGGACGGGTTTAATGAGGATGTCGTGTCGAGGCATTTACAGGGGGGAGTTTAATTGACACTATTGTCTCTACAGACACTTCAGGGATATGGTCGTCATGTCCAGGCTAAGGTCCACCATCTGGTCTGGATACGGCCCGGATCCGGCCGACTGCAGTAAACCTCGGGATAAACAGAGAGACTAACATTAGCGTAGATGCCATTCTTCTTATGATGTAACGAGTACATCAGGTGTTATTGGAAGTGTTCCCAGTTCCGGCTGACCTAGTTAATGCAGCCTAAAACAATCATTTAACTGATTTGAATAATAGAAATTGATAATGTTTTATGTGTATGCCATAGTAAAGAGATGTGTTTTTAGTCTAGATTTAAACTGACAGAGTGTGTCTGCTTCCCGAACAATGCTAGGAAGACTGTTCCAGAGTTTAGGTGCTAAATAGGAAAAGGACCGACCGCCTGCAGTTGATTTTGATATTCTAGGTATTATCAACTGGACAGAGTTTTGAGACCGCAATAGACGTGATGGAGTATAATGCGTTAAGAGCTCGCTCAAGTACTGGGGAGCTAAACCATTTAGTGCTTTGTAAGTAATCAGCAAGATTTTAAAATGTATACGATGTTTAATAGGGAGCCAATGCAGTGTTGCCAGAACCGGGCTAATATGGTCATACTTCCTGGTTCTAGTAAGAACTCTAGCTGCTGCGTTTTGGACAAGCTGCAGTTTATTTATTAAGCGAGCAGGGCAACCACCCAGTAGAGCATTACAATAATCTAGCCTTGAGGTCATGAACGCATGAACTAACTGTTCAGCATTTTGCATTGAAAGCATGTGCCGTAATTTAGATATATTTTTAAGATGGTAGAATGCAGTTTTACAGATGCTAGAAACGTGGCTTTCAAATGAGAGATTGGTATCAAAGAGCACACCCAGGTTCCTAACTGACGACGAGGACTTGACAGAGCAGCCATCGAGTGTTAGACAGTATTCTAGGTTACTACTTGTGGAGTTTTTTTTGTCCAATGATTAAAAATTCAGTTTTTTCTGAATTAAGTTGCAGGAAATTACTAGTCATCCAGTTTTTTATATCAGCTATGCTTTCCGTTATTCTTGTGAATTGGTAAGTTTCGTCAGGGCGTGAAGAAATATAGAGCTGAGTATCGTCAGCATAACAATGAAAATTAATGCCATGCTTCCTAATAATATCTCCCAGTGGTAGCATGTACAGGGTGAAAAGCAACGGTCCTAGCACTGAGCCCTGCGGTACTCCATACTGAACTTGTGTTCGGTGTGACATCTCTTCATTTACTGCTACAAACTGATAACGGTCAGATAAGTATGATTTAAACCATGCCAATGCAATTCCACTAATGCCAACATAATTTTCGAGTCTATTCAAATGATGTAATAGGTAGGTGTGCGCTGAGGCTCCACCTTCCTTCGAGATGAACTCTTCTCTAGTTTATTTCTTCAGTTGATTCGCCACGGTCAGACATCCACGGGTAAAACACTTCATAGTAGAAAATGAAGTCGTAATTCTGATGAGACATTGACACTGTTTTTCATGTTTAATACGGTAAAGCTGCATGCTTTTAAGCAATCTATTCTATAAAGTGCTATATAAATAAACGTGCAGAGCTTGTGGAAACATAACAATGTTGCTTTGATCAGATGCTTTCTTTAAAAAATGCTTGCTGTTTTCTCATTTTTGTTGTATTTATTGTGTTATTGAGAGGAAACCTAGGAAGCTAGGAAGTCTGGAAAAGTCTCATTTTTTAAGTTTCGTTTCAAGCTGTTCACACATTGGCAATAAAAAAGCAATTAAAACATAAAAAATTCTTACATATATCTCCGGCAAGGGTCGCCGGAGAAGTACTTTCACTCAGAAGTGAGGAGGAGCGGGATTGGTTTACTTCACCTCAGGGCTTCCAGAGAGGGAGAAGTTCTACATCAACACAAACCGAAATTATGAATGTAATAAAATAGGGAAGATTGACCATCTAGTGGAAAACAAACACTTTTAATAATTAAAATAACATGAATTTTCAACTATAGCCACTAGATGGCAGCAGAGGACTACTCAATGGTTCATATTCCATTCCAGGGGTTTTCATAAAATCATTATTATAACAACAATTTAACTTTTTAGCAATTTTTGTACTGAAGTACAATTGTTTTTTTGCGATTATGTCACAACATTAAAGTCAAATCTGAACATAGTGTTATGCATGTTATATGTGTGTGTGTGTGTGTGTGTGTTTTTATCGTGGATGTGTGAAGGTGTAGGGGGGTGGAGGAGTGGCAGAAGTGGTGGTTCGCTCAGGGCACCATACGAGCTAGAACCGCCATTGCCGCTGACAGATATTATTTCTTGTGGAACATTCCTGTTTGAGTCTCTGCGCTTCAGGCTCTTTCCTCATGTTCAGAGTCGAGCAAACGATCCCACACAAATTGTCTTTTGAATTGAACTGATGTGCTGAGCATTTGATGGAGTGTCTCAGCTGTGGCTTGTGGACGCTTCGGGCGGCCGGGATGTTAGTATCGTCGTGTCACAGGTCCAGACACGTCACGACTCAAGCAGCTGAGACACAAATGTACCTCCGTCTGGAGAATACAGGAGCACAAACTCATTAGGAACGTCAATCTACAGACTTTCACCCATCATTATAGTTTCATAAGATTCTGTTAAAGGTTGTTTTTTTTGGGTTTTTTTTTTAAGTTGACTTGAAAAGTCAAAATTGAATAAAAAAATAACAAGTTTTTTTATGACTTTTATTATTTGTCACAATTATGACAAAAAGTTAAAAGTGACATCATAAACCGAAACCAAAAAAGTAACAATGTTGACACAAAAAGACAAAATTATTACTTAAAAAGTCAAAATTTGACATAAAAATTCAAAAATATTACTTAAGTCATGACTTAAAAAGTCAAAATTGACAAAAAAAAAAAAATAATACTTAAAAAGTCAAAATTATGACAAAAATTCAAAATGATTACTTTAAAATTGACAAGTCAAAATTATGACATAAAAAGTCAAAATGATAAATCAAAATTATGACATAAAAACAGAATTATTACTCATCAAAATTATGACAAAAATTCAAATTTATTACTTAAAAAGTTAAAATTGACAAAAGTCAAATTACTTAAAAAGTCAAAATTATGACGTAAAAAGCCCCAATTATTACTTAAAATCTCATATGATGACATAAAAAGTCAAAATTATGACATAAAAATTCTAAATTATTACTTAAAAGGTTATGACTTAAAAAAAAGTCAAAATTGTGACAAACAGACAAAATTATGACAGAAAAACAAAATTGGCATAAAAAGCTGAAATTTAAACGAAAATTGTGACAAAAGTAAAAATTATTACTTAAAAATTCATAATTATGACAAGTTAAAATTACACAAAAAGTTGAAATTGACATACTAAAAATTATGCCATAAAAAGATCAAATTGTTACTTAAAAAGTAACAATTATGACAAAATGAATACTTAAAAAGTTAAAATTGTCAAAAGTCAAAATGATGACATAAGTCAAAATTCTTACTTAAAAAGTCAAAATTTGACATAAAAATTCAAAATTATCGCTTAAAAAGTTGACTTACAAAGTAAAAATTGGCAAAAAAAAAATTATGTAAAAAGTCAAAAATATGACAAAACGTTAAAATTGACATACTAAGCCGAAATCAAAAAAGTAACAATTATGACATTAAGGCAAAATTATGACATAAAAACTGAATTACTTAAGGCAAAATTATGACAAAAATTCTAAATTATTAAGTTTACTTAAAAAGTTAAAATTGACAAAAGTCAAACTACTTAAAGTCAAAATTGACGTCAAAATTATGACAAAAAGTCCCAATTATTATTTAAAAATGTCATATTACTTAAAAAGTCAAAATTGTGACATAAAAACAAAATTGGCATAAAAAAGTCAAAATTTAAACCAAAATAAAAATTATTACTTAAGAAGTCATAATTATGACAGTCAAAACTACATTGAAATTATGACTTAAAAAGTCAAAATTATGACATAAAAAAATCAAATTATGACAAAAATTACTTGTCAAAATTATGACAACATTTCAAAATTATTACTTAAAAAGTCAAAATTATGACAAAAAGTTAAAATTACTTAAAAAATCTAAAATATGACATAAAAAACAAAATTGACAAATAAAAATGATTTTATTATGAATTAAAAAGTCATAATGACAAAAAGACAAAATTATGACAAAGTTGAAACTAACAAAATGTTTAAAATTAGTCATAATTATGATAATTTCATAATATATGTTTTAAGTGTAATAAATCATACATTTAATCTCATATGATTTAGAATGTCAGACTTTTTATGTCATAAGACTTACTAAAGCATTTTTTTTCTCATGTGGCAGAAATGGGCTTCCATAGCAGTGATGGAAACTGAGCTAATATGCATAACTCAGCAGCAGGCGGAGGATGTGATGAGTTTAGACGGTCGGACGCTCACGTATAATCCACAGACAGAGAAGCAACTTAAATACATCTGCACATGCTTTAAGATGACGAACAGAGCCGCGAAACACGTGCTGGAGTGAAGCACTTTATCAGCTCTTTCTCATTTATTACATAGAGAACACACTGAAAAGGCCCGTTCACAGTAAGAATGAAAACTATAACAACTCTATCAGCAGCGTAAATAGTTTTTGTGCTATTGTTTTGAGAACATTATTAATAATTGAGCACCAATAATAATCGAGCATCAAATCCTCATATGAGAATGATGTGACACTGAAGACTGGAGTAATGATGATAAATTCAGCTTTGATCACAGGAATAAATTACACTTTACTATATATTCACATAGAGAACAGATGTTTTACACTGGAGTAATATTTCACTGTTTTTACTGTATTTATGATCTAATAAATGCAGCTGTGGTGAGCAGAAGAGACTCTTTCAAAAACATTAAAAATCATACTAATTCCAAACGTTTGACCACACATCCTCGCTGCAGGTGTAACGACAGCTGACGGAAAGTGATCTGCACGCATGAGTGAAGGAGTCACAGAAAGACAGATTGAGTCAGATCATATTGTGTGACATATTCATCTGAACTCCATTAGTCATGAGCTGATGCTCAGTTATTGCATGCTTGATTACGACTGTAATTAACCTGCCCGTGTGAAAACCCTGTGTGTGTGTGTGTGTGTGTGTGTGAATACTAAACGGGAAGCTTCTCGTCAGAGGAACACGTTTGATGTTTCTCATTATTATTTCAGCAAATGCCTCTTATTGTTTAAAGGCATCTTCAGGTGATGATGGTGAGCAGAAAATCTTGAATCTTTAATATTTTAATGTCTTGTTTTCCAGCACAAATATCTAAACATTCTTAAATCAAGATGCATTTACTGGAGAAGAAAAATGACTGAAGATATTAAGATATGTGCTGAAAAATTAATTTAAAAAAAAAATGGAGTTTATTTTTAAAACAAGAACAAATATCTGCCAATGGATTCAGAAAAATCATCTTGTTTTCCCATTGAATTAAGTTTATTTTTCTGACTTCATTGGCAGATACAGTGGGGAGAACAAGTATTTGATACACTGCCGATTTTGCAGGTTTGCCCACTTACAAAGCATGTAGAAGTCTGTAATTTTTATCATAGGTACTCTTCAACTGTGAGAGACGGAATCTAAAACAAAAATCCAGAAAATCACATTGTATGATTTTTAAGTGATTAATTTGCATTTTATTGCATGACATAAGTATTTGATACATCAGAAAAGCAGAACTTAATATTTGGTACAGAAACCTTTGTTTGCAATTACAGAGATCATACGTTTCCTGTAGTTCTTGACCAGGTTTGCACACACTGCAGCAGGGATTTTGGCCCACTCCTCCATTACAGACCTTCTCCAGATCCTTCAGGTTTCAGGGCTGTCGCTGGGCAATACGGACTTTCAGCTCCCTCCAAAGATTTTCTATTGGGTTCAGGTCTGGAGACTGGCTAGGCCACTCCAGGACCTTGAGATGCTTCTTACGGAGCCACTCCTTAGTTGGCCTGGCTGTGTGTTTCGGGTCGTTGTCATGCTGGAAGACCCAGCCACGACCCATCTTCAATGCTCTTACTGAGGGAAGGAGGTTGTTGGCCAAGATCTCGCGATACATGGCCCCATCCATCCTCCCCTCAATACGGTGCAGTCGTCCTGTCGCCTTTGCAGAAAAGCATCCCCAAAGAATGATGTTTCCACCTCCATGCTTCACGGTTGGGATGGTGTTCTTGGGGTTGTACTCATCCTTCTTCTTCCTCCAAACACGGCGAGTGGAGTTTAAACCAAAAAGCTCTATTTTTGTCTCATCAGACCACATGACCTTCTCCCATTCCTCCTCTGGATCATCCAGATGGTCATTGGCAAACTTCAGACGGACCTGGACATGCGCTGGCTTGAGCAGGAGGACCTTGCGTGCGCTGCAGGATTTTAATCCATGACGGCGTAGTGTGTTACTAATGGTTTTCTTTGAGACTGTGGTCCCAGCTCTCTTCAGGTCATTGACCAGGTCCTGCCGTGTAGTTCTGGGCTGATCCCTCACCTTCCTCATGATCATTGATGCCCACGAGGTGAGATCTTGCATGGTGCTCCAGACCGAGGGAGATTGACCGTCATCTTGAACTTCTTCCATTTTCTAATAATTGCGCCAACAGTTGTTGCCTTCTCACCAAGCTGCTTGCCTATTGTCCTGTAGCCCATCCCAGCCTTGTGCAGGTCTACAATTTTATCCCTGATGTCCTTACACAGCTCTCTGGTCTTGGCCATTGTGGAGAGGTTGGAGTCTGTTTGATTGAGTGTGTGGACAGGTGTCTTTTATACAGGTAACGAGTTCAAACAGGTGCAGTTAATACAGGTGATGAGTGGAGAACAGGAGGGCTTCTTAAAGAAAAACTAACAGGTCTGTGAGAGCTGGAATTCTTACTGGTTGGTAGGTGATCAAGTACTTATGTCATGCAATAAAATGCAAATTAATTATTAAAAAATCATACAATGTGATTTTCTGGATTTTTGTTTTTAGATTCCGTCTCTCACAGTTGAAGAGTATCTATGATAAAAATTACAGACTTCTACATGCTTTGTAAGTAGGAAAACCTGCAAAATCGGCAGTGTATCAAATACTTGTTCTCCCCACTGTATTTGTTCTTAAGCACAAACTCACTTCATTTTGATACATTTTTCATAAAACAAGACTTCAGTAATTTTGCTTCTCCAGTAAATGTACTGTATCTTGATTTAAGAATGTTTAGATATTTGTGCTGGAAAACCAGACAGAAATACTGAGGAAGAACATCATTTTTGGCAGTGTATAGTAAATGTACTTCCTAAATTATAACATTGAAACAAGCTTTTTCTGTAAAGCTGCTTTGAAACAATATGCATTGTGAAAAACGTGCAAATTAACTTGAATTGAATTGAACTTGAAAAATAGAAACTTACCAACAAGAAATTCAGTGGACCTATAATAAAAAAAAAAATGATTAATTGGTTCCAGGGCCATCACTCAATTATGTCGAATTTAGTTGGATTTTTAAAAATCAACTTAAATTTGTTTATATTACCAATGATTAAGTTCTTCTAACTCAATGTAGTTTGTTGGTTGAACCTAATTTCATTAGAACTCAAAAAGTTTGATACAAACTGTTGTTACTTTTTTATTTATCCATTGATTTATTTATTTATCTATTGTTCAACCAAACCATTTTAGAGCAAATTAGGGATAATATTTCTTATACAGCAAGAGTAGAAAGCTGTTAAATGAATGTGGATCTGCTTGGATCATTTGATGAGAAATGTTTGCGTTCATATTGACACCACGGGCCCTATCACACACCCGGCTCAATGTGATGCCAGGCGCGACGCAAGTGTTTCTGCTAGTTTCAGCTCGACGCAGTTCTCATGTTCACGTCCAGCTCCACGTTGTTTAAATATCAAATGCACTGGCGCATCTGTTCACCCATGGGCGTCTGGTCTAAACCAGGTGTGTGTTCAGGAGCATTGTTGGAGCGTTGCTATTGTGAGGAACTGAAAACGACTGCGCCATTGACCAACACACACCTGCTCTAAAGTCAATAGTGCAGTATTTTAGTGTTATTTAAAGGGTGTGTTAGTAATATGAGCCTATAGGCGGTGCACAACTCGCTACGCTCTGCTTATTACACACACAGGGCAGCAGCACACACACGTTTAAATATTAAAAATAAAAGGATTCCTCTCTGCGTTCAGTCTCTCCTCATGTGAATAGTGAATCCGCTCATGGTGCGAGCACAACTGGCTTTTAAAGGGAATGGGAGATGAGACTCTGATTGGTTTATTGCACGTTACGCCCAAAACACACCCATGACTCATTAAGAGACGAGGTACAACCCTTTTGGACCATGCACCGGGCGCGCCTACCATTTTTCCCGTCGTTAAACTAGCAAAAGTGGATTTCGGACACGCCCGAAGAGCACCTGCGCCGAGTAAACACTATCACTGTAAAAAAAAAAATTGCTGTCTCAACTTAAAAAAGTAAGTGTTTGTACTGCATTCAAATGTTAAGTTTAGTCAACTCAAATATCCAAGTTGTCAAATTTCAAGTTGACTAAACTTAAAATTTTGAGGCAGCACGAACACTTACTTTTACTTTGAACACTTACTTTTAAGTTACTAGTCACAAACCATGTGTCATGTGAAGTCTTGTGATTTATACTTTATATAACTTTATACTTTAACCCTCATATTGGGTTTCGGGTCAATTTGACCTTTTTGATTTTTTAGTTGTTGGAAATACTGGTTAAGGTTAACCTATCATGTTTTCCTTGAAATTTTGTGACCTTTTCACATTTAGGGTCATGAAAAAAAATACTGTAAACTTTTAATATTAATACTTCTCACATGTACACACACACAAAAAAAACATAAGAACATGATTTTGGTTCTGTCTGTTAAACTCTGTTTAACAGTTAATTACAGTAACTCATAATTTTAACTTTTTTCTCATAATTCTGCATTTATCACTCATAATTCGGAATTTTTCCTCATAATTCTGAGTTTATAATTTATAATTCTGACTTTTATCTCATAATTCTGAGACTATAACTGTGAATTTTCTCAATTCTGCATTTATAACTCATAATTCTGGTCTTTTCCTCATAATTCTAAGTTTATAATTTATAATTCAGATTTTTTTTCTCATAATTCTGCATTTATAACTTATAAATCAGACTTTTTTCTCATAATTCTGCATTTATAACTCATAATTTGACTTTTTCCTCATAATTCTGCATTTATAACTCATAATTCTGACTTTTATCTCATAATTCTGAGACTATAACTCATAATTCTGAATTTTCTCAATTCTGCATTTACTGTAATTGTTTTCACAAACTGTTGTAACTATTTTTAATTTTGGTAACACTTTATTTTGATAGTCCACATAGTTACACATTCTACTAACAATATAGTAACTACAGTGCATGTCAACTAGCAGTCATTAGAGTATAAGTAGACTTAATATCTATTAATATCTTATAATATAATATTTAATATCTGCGAATATAATATTTAATATCTACTAACACTTTTTGATGCTCCCCAACCTCAACAGACATTTTACTGACTATAAGTAACTTTGCAACTACATGTCAACTTATTCTAACAGTCTACTAATACTCTAATGACTGCTAGTTGACATGTAGTTGCAAAAGTTACTAATGTCTAAAGTGGACTATCAAAAAAAGGTTACCGATATTCTGTCTTCCAGTCGTCATGCAGGTTTTGGAAGAAACATAAGACAGTCTCTCACAGCACGAGACATAAATAACGTCAGACAGACAGTGAGCCAACGGCATCTTCCTCCAACCAAAAACACACACACACACACACAGAAAGAGAGAGTGAATCTGTGACACGCCGGAGCCTGGAGGTCACAGGAATGACATTTACAGGCACTTCAGAGGCACATGGCACCAGCCCGAGGCCTGCAAACACTGTCAGAATCATCCAACACACACACAAAATATCTCATTTAAAGAAAAAAACAAGACCGTTTGGACTTAAAGACATAGATCAGCCCAAAAATGAACATTTTGCCATTATTTACATTATTTATTAACAACACAATGCAGTAAGAAACAATACTAAAAATAAATTACAATAAATAAAGTCTTTCTTTCTCCTGTGAAACACAAACGTTACCAATCAAAATGATGATGATTTATATAGTCAATCTCCAAAAATGATAAAAACATTGATTATAATGCATATGGATTATTGCTGGTGCTTCTTTCACTTACGGTAAAAATCTGTATTAAAGTTACTGTATTAAACTGTAATAAATAGACATTTCATGCAGTTTTACAGTGAAATATTGTTAAATGTACCGTTTTTGGAAAAAACAGTACATTTAACAGTTATGTACATTAGGGTTTTATGTTGTTTAATTGATGTTTATTGCATTATTTTATTATTGTGCGTTAACCATATACAGTGGGGAGAACAAGTATTTGATACACTGCCGATTTTTCAGGTTTTCCTACTTACAAAGCATGTAGAAGTCTGTAATTTTTATCATAGGTACACTTCAGCTTGGTGAGAAGGCAACAACTGTTGGTGCAATTATTGGAAAATGGAAGAAGTTCAAGATGACGGTCAATCTCCCTCGGTCTGAAGATCTCACCTCGTGGGCATCAATGATCATGAGGAAGGTGAGGGATCAGCCCAGAACTACACGGCAGGACCTGGTCAATGAAGAGAGCTGGGACCACAATCTCAAAGAAAACCATTAGTAACACACTACGCCGTCATGGATTAAAATCCTGCAGCGCACGCAAGGTCCCCCTGCTCAAGCCAGCGCATGTCCAGGCCCGTCTGAAGTTTGCCAATGACCATCTGGATCATCCAGAGGAGGAATGGGAGAAGGTCATGTGGTCTGATGAGACAAAAATAGAGCTTTTTGGTCTAAACTCCACTCGCCGTGTTTGGAGGAAGAAGAAGGATGAGTACAACCCCAAAAACACCAACCCAACCGTGAAGCATGGAGGTGGAAACATCATTCTTTGGGGATGCTTTTCTGCAAAGGGGACAGGACGACTGCACCGTATTGAGGGGAGGATGGATGGGGCCTTGTATTGCGAGATCTTGGCCAACAACCTCCTTCCCTCAGTAAGAGCATTGAAGATGGGTCGTGGCTGGGTCTTCCAGCATGACAACGACCCGAAACACACAGCCAGGCCAACTAAGGAGTGGCTCCGTAAGAAGCATCTCAAGGTCCTGGAGTGGCCTAGCCAGTCTCCAGACCTGAACCCAATAGAAAATCTTTGGAGGGAGCTGAAAGTCCGTATTGCCCAGCGACAGCCCCGAAACCTGAAGGATCTGGAGAAGGTCTGTATGGAGGAGTGGGCCAAAATCCCTGCTGCAGTGTGTGCAAACCTGGTCAAGAACTACAGGAAACGTATGATCTCTGTAATTGCAAACAAAGGTTTCTGTATCAAATATTAAGTTCTGCTTTTCTGATGTATCAAATACTTATGTCATGCAATAAAATGCAAATTAATTATTTAAAAATCATACAATGTGATTTTCTGGATTTTTGTTTTAGATTCCGTCTCTCACAGTTGAAGAGTACCTATGATAAAAAATTACAGACTTCTACATGCTTTGTAAGTGGGCAAACCTGCAAAATCGGCAGTGTATCAAATACTTGTTCTCCCCACTGTATAACATAAGTGATCACCCGGATTTAGATTATATATTGTATTTATATAAAGTGCTCACAGGCAAATTTGCTTGATGCATTTCCCTGGTGTCGAAATCAGGCACATATAAATGTCAGGAAACACAATATCCATGGATCCATTGGTAAGTTGTAAGGAACACTATATCGAGTCCAACCTTTAGTTTAAACTGATAATCGTTTGTTTTACTCACGTCTTCGCAGTTTCTCCTATTAAATCCAGTCATGCAGCAGCTCTTCTGCCACTCAGTTTGGCTGAGGGGGCGTGTTCCGGCGGGAAAGTGACGTCAATGCATACCCTCTATCGAGCAAGCTTTGAAAGCATTAGATTTCACCCTTCCTTCAGAGCGTCTCCAAAGCCACGCCTACTTCAAAACACATGAACGCGCACAGCAGGGAGCAAACAAAAGCGTCACAAGAGTTAAACTACCGTATGTCTCAAAGCACATAACATTACAATAATAATGAATATAAACAACTTAAAGAGCACTGACCTGTACCACCTGACTGCTGCAGATTCATTTCAGCGTTGATAGTCCCCGCTAGAAATTTTACATTCCCAGATCGTTCTCAGAACGTCTCCGCTGGTGTCAAGGACGTCACCTAGTAACGTTTCCAGAACGTTCATGATGAGTTCTTTAAAGGGTTCGGGACGTTATTTGGCGGACCTTCAGGGAACATTCAGCACGTTCTGGGAATGTTTACAGGACCATTACTATAGGATGTTCCCTCTAGGTCTCTACACTACATTCCCATAACGTTTACAGGACCTTTAGGGGACCAACCTACAATGTTATTTTTTGGTCCTATTTAGGTCCTTCCATCACGTTTACTGAATGTTTTCAGAACGTGTGTGTGTGAATCAATGTACACTGGGCTGCTTTGCTAAAGAGGGTCAGTAAAACACAGGATTTGCACAAAAGTTGTTTCTCAAAGATGAATCAATACCAACTCTTTGTGATCCAACTCCATATCCAGAACACGTAAGTACTGCTCTTTATAATGTGTGTTTGCAAATGGCCTTTCTGAATGTGCTAATGTGGCTAAAGCTACCATTGTCTCTTACTGTATTCACAGAGACCAGAGCTTGTTATGTTTAGCCCGAAAATGCTAACCGCCTGTACAATTCAAATAAAACTAATGACATAGCTCTGATCTCTGTGAATACAGTCAGAGGCAATAGTAACTTTAGCCACATTAGCCGTCAGCGTCCTAACCAGCACATTCACAAAGGCCATTTGCGTACATTCACAAAATATAACGTGCGGTACTTGTTCTGGATATGAAGTTGGACAAACAGTTAGTATTGATCCATCTTTGAGAAGCAACTTTTGTGCAAATCCTGTGTTTTACTGACCCTCAATTGCAAAGCAGCCCAGTGTACATTGATTCACACAAACATGTTCTGAAAACATTTATTAAACGTGATGGAAGGACCTAAATAGGACCAAAATAACATTCTAGGTTGGTCCCCTAAAGGTCCTGAAAACGTTATGGGAATGTAGTGTAGAGACTGAGCACTGAACAAGATATGTTGCAGCGCAGTCCCGAATGAAACGCCCCCATCTGACTAACAGGGAACCGTATGGGAACGTTCTGTTAACATCCCAAATGTCCTTTTTGTACGTTGCCATGTGACCATAGAATAACCAAAATGGAACGTCCCCCTAAAGTCATATAAGGAACGTTATTATATGACCAACAGAGGACCATGTGGGAACGTTCTGTTAACATCCCAAATGTCCTTTTTGTAACGTTGCTCTGTGACCATAGAATAACCAAAATGGAACATCCCCCTAAAGTCATATAAGGAACGTTATTATATGACCAACAGGGGACCGTATGGGAACGTTCTGTTAATGTCCCAAATATCTTCTTTGTAACGTTGCCATGTGACCATAGAATAACCAAAATGGATTGTCCCCCTATATAACCATTATAATATAACCAGCAGGGGACCATGTGGGAATGTTCTGTTAATGTCCCAAGTATCCTTTTTGTAACGTTGCCATGTGACCATAGAATAACCAAAATGGAACGTCCCTCTAAAGTCATATAAGGAACGTTATTATATGACCAACAGGGGACCGTATGGGAACATTCTGTTAATGTCCCAAATATCCTCTTTGTAACGTTGCCATGTGACCATAGAATAACCAAAAAGGAACATCCCCCTAAAGTCATATAAGGAACGTTATTATATGACCAACAGAGGACCATGTGGGAACGTTCTGTTAACATCCCAAATGTCCTTTTTGTAACGTTGCTCTGTGACCATAGAATAACCAAAATGGAGCGTCCCCCTAAAGTCATATAAGGAACGTTATTATATGACCAACAGAGGACCATGTGGGAACGTTCTGTTAACATCCCAAATGTCCTTTTTGTAACGTTGCCATGTGACCATAGAATAACCAAAATGGAACATCCCCCTAAAGTCATATAAGGAACGTTATTATATGACCAACAGGGGACCGTATGGGAACGTTCTCTTAATGTCCCAAATATCTTCTTTGTAACGTTGCCATGTGACCATAGAATAACCAAAATGGAACGTCCCCCTATATAACCATTATAATATAACCAGCAGGGGACCATGTGGGAACGTTCTGTTAATGTCCCAAGTATCCTTTTTGTAACGTTGCCATGTGACCATAGAATAACCAAAATGGAATGTCCCCCTAAAGTCATATAAGGAACGTTATTATATGACCAACAGAGGACCGTATGGGAACATTCTGTTAATGTCCCAAATATCCTCTTTGTAACGTTGCCATGTGACCGTAGAATAACCAAAATGGAACGTCCCCCTAAAGTCATATAAGGAACGTTATTATATGACCAACAGAGGACCGTATGGGAACGTTCTGTTAACATCCCAAATGTCCTTTTTGTAACGTTGCTCTGTGACCATAGAATAACCAAAATGGAACATCCCCCTAAAGTCATATAAGGAACGTTATTATATGACCAACAGGGGACCGTATGGGAACGTTCTGTTAATGTCCCAAATATCTTCTTTGTAACGTTGCCATGTGACCATAGAATAACCAAAATGGAACGTCCCCCTATATAACCATTATAATATAACCATTATAATATAACCAGCAGGGGACCATGTGGGAACATTCTGTTAATGTCCCAAATGTCCTTTTTGTAACGTTGCCATGTGACCATAGAATAACCAAAATGGAACGTCCCCCTAAAGTCATATAAGGAACGTTATTATATGACCAACAGGGGACCGTATGGGAACGTTCTGTTAATGTCCCAAATATCCTCTTTGTAACGTTGCCATGTGACCATAGAATAACCAAAATGGAATGTCCCCCTAAAGTCATATAAGGAACGTTATTATATGACCAACAGAGGACCGTATGGGAACATTCTGTTAATGTCCCAAATATCCTTTTTGTAACGTTGTCATGTGACCATAGAATAACCAAAATGGAATGTTTCAAAACCAAAAGAGGATGTTTTAGGAACGTTCCTAATGTTCTATAAAGGTTCGGGATTTTTGTCACCTTTCGAGAACTTTTATGGTTGTTTATGTAGATCAAGTCGAGTGTTATTTTCAGCGGTTTCTGCAGTTGGAAACATGATAAACTCGCTGGAGTTTGGCAGGTTCAACAGTCTTCCTAAATATAGACCGCTTATAAAACACTGAGTTTAGTTCAGTATCACAGATTGAGCGTCTGAAGCCTCGAGGCGCCAACAAATATAAAGAGGACACGCTTCTTAAAGAAACAGTACAGGTCTTTATTAGTATTATTGCAAATGTTTATATGGAATATTCAGACAGGATGATTGAGGCTTCACTTTTTCATCACAGAGAAAAAACAACAACAACAAGTGTTGATATATTTACCAGTTATTGCATGTGAATTGGCTCAGAGAAAAGGCTCATGGGTAATAATGACTGAAGTCTACAAAATAAAGCACATTAAATGACTTCTGTAAGAAAAACATTGAACATATAGTCACAGTGACAACATACATTTGTTTATGCCATAATTCTTATAAAGGTTGATTTGAAGTAAAATGTTGTGAATGTGATATATGTTAGCTTTGGTAAAATATCCAAGAAAGTCACATATAGATCCATAAAATTATGCATTTGATGTTTAAACACTGAGCAGTTAGATTTCATATCCTATGCTAATTTATTGCAGGAAAGTGTGAAAATAAAACCTACAAATCACATGGATTTTATGATGTGAATTTGTGTCTTTCTTCCATTCTGCCTGAACTCATTTTAATAACAGCAAATGTCAAGTATGAACAGAGTGTACGGGTGAATCTCACAAAAACATGGCGAGGTCACATTTAACCGCATAATCCACAGAAAAAAAGGAACATAAAAAAGTATTTCTGCTTTGAGACATGATTTGAATGAAGCACATTTCCATTTACTGTAATAGAAAGTGTTTTTCATTATTAAAGACAGCACAACATATTCTATCATGAAGTTTAAATGCTTTACAATCCAAGAAAATGGGCGTAACAATTTTTTTTTGTTTAATTGTTATTAATTACATATCTAATAATATAAATATTTATTTGCTTGTATTTTAAAATTATATATATATATATATAATTAAACTCAAAAAATAAAAACAAATAATATATATACACTTACATTTCTATATATAATTAAACTATAGAAAATTAATTTAATTAATAATATATATTATTAAAGTAATATATACATATATATATATAAATTAAAAATACATAAAAATACATATTTATATTAGCAGATATATCATTAATAACAATTAAACAAAAAATAATTATATGTATATATAGACTAAAATACATCAAATATAATGAATAATATACTATCTACTTTAATTTCTATATATAATTCAACTTTACGCACACACACACACACACATATATATAAAAAACAAAAATGTATATATTTAATAAACATTTTATTAAATATAGAATTAATAATATATAATTAAATATATATATATATATATATATATATATATACAGTGGGGAGAACAAGTATTTGATACACTGCCGATTTTGCAGGTTTGCCCACTTACAAAGCATGTAGAAGTCTGTAATTTTTTATCATAGGTACTCTTCAACTGTGAGAGACGGAATCTAAAACAAAAATCCAGAAAATCACATTGTATGATTTTTAAATAATTAATGTGCATTTTATTGCATGACATAAGTATTTGATACATCAGAAAAGCAGAACTTAATATTTGGTACAGAAACCTTTGTTTGCAATTACAGAGATCATACGTTTCCTGTAGTTCTTGACCAGGTTTGCACACACTGCAGCAGGGATTTTGGCCCACTCCTCCATACAGACTGTCTCCAGATCCTTCAGGTTTCAGGGCTGTTGGTGGGCAATACGGACTTTCAGCTCCCTCCAAAGATTTTCTATTGGGTTCAGGTCTGGAGACTGGCTAGGCCACTCCAGGACCTTGAGATGCTTCTTACGGAGCCACTCCTTAGTTGCCCTGGCTGTGTGTTTCGGGTCGTTGTCATGCTGGAAGACCCAGCCACGACCCATCTTCAATGCTCTTACTGAGGGAAGGAGGTTGTTGGCCAAGATCTCGCGATACATGGCCCCATCCATCCTCCCCTCAATACGGTGCAGTCGTCCTGTCCCCTTTGCAGAAAAGCATCCCCAAAGAATGATGTTTCCACCTCCATGCTTCACGGTTGGGATGGTGTTCTTGGGGTTGTACTCATCCTTCTTCTTCCTCCAAACACGGCGAGTGGAGTTTAAACCAAAAAGCTCTATTTTTGTCTCATCAGACCACATGACCTTCTCCCATTCCTCCTCTGGATCATCCAGATGGTCATTGGCAAACTTCAGACGGGCCTGGACATGCGCTGGCTTGAGCAGGAGGACCTTGCGTGCGCTGTAGGATTTTAATCCATGACGGCGTAGTGTGTTACTATTGGTTTTCTTTGAGACTGTGGTCCCAGCTCTCTTCAGGTCATTGACCAGGTCCTGCCGTGTAGTTCTGGGCTGATCCCTCACCTTCCTCATGATCATTGATGCCCCACGAGGTGAGATCTTGCATGGTGCCCCAGACCGAGGGAGATTGACCTTCATCTTGAACTTCTTCCATTTTCTAATAATTGTGCCAACAGTTGTTGCCTTCTCACCAAGCTGCTTGCCTATTGTCCTGTAGCCCATCCCAGCCTTGTGCAGGTCTACAATTTTGTCCCTGATGACCTTACACAGCTCTCTGGTCTTGGCCATTGTGGAGAGGTTGGAGTCTGTTTGATTGAGTGTGTGGACAGGTGTCTTTTATACAGGTAACGAGTTCAAACAGGTGCAGTTAATACAGGTAATGAGTGGAGAACAGGAGGGCTTCTTAAAGAAAAACTAACAGGTCTGTGAGAGCCGGAATTCTTACTGGTTGGTAGGTGATCAAATACTTATGTCATACAATAAAATGCAAATTAATTATTTAAAAATCATACAATGTGATTTTTGTTTTAGATTCCGTCTCTCACAGTTGAAGAGTACCTATGATAAAAATTACAGACTTCTACATGCTTTGTAAGTGGGCAAACCTGGAAAAACTGCAGTGTATCAAATACTTGTTCTCCCCACTGTATATATACACACACACACACACACACACACACACACACACAATTAACATTAATTTTGCAATAATTTTTTTTCAGTTTAACACGTCAAAACTATTTAACATAATTAATGCACAGTGTTGGGGAGTAACATGTTATATGTAACTCGATTACATAAAAAACTAGGATATGTTGAATTATATTTATTTGTTGCTTTGCCTGTTTTTATATATATATATATAACATAATAATAATAATAATAATAATAATAATAGATCCGATCCAAAAATAGGCTTCAATTGATTCACTTTTTTTTTTTGATGAAATATGATCTGGATTGTGAGATTAACCCGTGCAATTTCACACTGTCACCCGCATTCAAAAATCATATTTGATAAATTGCATTTCATACGCGAGATCATCAGTAATAGAAGCATTTCGCTTTTTTAAATCTCTTATTTTTTTAGTGCAAGTTGTTTTAATCTTAACAGCTTCTGAAACGTGAACATAAACTCATAACTTTAGCACTTCAACAAATAAAAACGTGAACACGACACACGTGACATCAGCGTACAGAATATTCAATAACACATTAATATCACACACACGAGGCCTGAATCAGAGTTATGCATAAAGCATGGTTTCTTAAAAAAATAAATAAATAAACATTCATACAACACAATGAGGCTACAACACCCGCAACATTATTATTATTATTATTATTTCGCTTCCAAGATTCTCCTGGTTTCTTTCAGTTTCTTTGATTTTCACACAGACATCGACACTGAGACGAGATGAACGCACGGGTTTGGAAGGACACGAAGAAATAATCACATAATATATAGTGAATTATAATTTATCACTATTAAAAAAAACTGTACATTTCCTGTGACGCCACTGAAGATCATGTGTGTGATACAATAAAAATCCTTTGGATGTGTGCTTTACGGATTCAGCGTTTCACAGTCACTCTCATCCCGTGTTTTCTCATCATCATGGATTGCTTGAAGGATTCGCCTCTGGGACTGAAGCCAAGCAGAAGACCAGATCATCAATAATGCAGCTTCAATAAATCCATATCAATCGCTCTATAACAGCTTGGATATGATTCACAGAAAATCATACCTTTCCTTCTGTAAACATGAAGGTACTTCCATAAAAGAATGAGCTGTTCTGAACATGAAAAAGTGATGTTTTCATAAAATTAATATTAAAACGAATCCCGAATCCTGATTGGATGAGCCTGTTGAAGTGGCTGTCAATCAAATGCAGATGTTTGAATGCAAGTTTCTGTACTAAACTACAGTGCTTGGTGGAAGAACTGAGCACTCCAATTATTAATATTAATAAATGCAACTATCAACGGAACATTGGTGCATTCGATCACACTGCCGCTGTGAAAAACCTTTTGATGAACGATTACAAAGACAAACCTTTGATTAGCTTGAGAGAGGCTGAATGATGGATCATTCACAATAAGAGCTGGTATGCAAGTAAACGAGTCGATTGTGATGATGAAGAGAGGTTTAGGTCGTATCGGTTCATGAAGTCTTTCTGCTCGTCATGGAAACACTAGCAGCAGCTCCACTCAGTGTCAACAGAATAAACTACAGTAACAGAACACAACAGACATCAAAGCACTCTTAGATGAAAAGGTTCTATATAGAACATTAAAGGGTTCCGTCAGGCGCTTCCCATCATGCACTCTTCAGAATAAAGGTTGTTTGTTAGCATCGATGGTTCCACGAGGAAACTGGAATCTTCCCATTGCACTAAAGCTTCTTTATAGACCAGATTATTAAAATGTCACTAAGAACTTTTAAGAACTGCTTACTTGGGGAAATAAAAATGGTTCTTCTATTGCAATAATACATAATAAGTATTATTATTATTATTATTATTATTGCAATAATAATAATAATAATGTTTATCCTTATCGCAATAATAATAATAATAATAATATTATACAAATATGTTTAGTGGGTAAATTTCCTAAATTCAAGAATGAATTACTAAAAATAAAATATTATTACTCAAAAAATGTGGGTTTCATTTTTAATACTGGGAACATTCTTATTTATTTAGTTTATGAAAATGACAGAAAATGAAAATTGACCCACTGAAACATTTGTATAATAATAGCAAAATGTATTATTATTATTATTATTATATATATGTTTAGTGGGTAAATTTCCTAAATTCATGAATTAATTACTCTAACTAAAACTAAAAATTATTATTACTCAAAAAGTTTCATTTTTAATATTTGGAACATTCTTATTTATTTTATAATTATTTTAATATTTAGTTTGTGAAAATGACAGAAAATGAAAATGTACCCTCTAAACATATTTGTATAATAATAATAATAATAATAATAATATTTTTTATCATTATCGCAATATTATTATTATTATTATTATTATTATTATTATTATACAAATATGTTTAGTGGGTAAAAATTCATGAATGAATTACTCAAAAGTTATTTGAATTTGATTATTATTACTGGGAACATTCTTATTTATTTTATAATTATTTTTTAATATTTAGTTTGTGAAAACGACAGACTGAAGGCCGGTGTTATTTTAGTATCAGTGAGATACTATTATAGTTTTTATTAGCTTTTATATTTTGTTTTCATTGAAGTTTTAGTAATTGTGTTTTTGTCATTTTTAAAAGTGCCCTTTTTAATAAGTCCAAATCATTTTGTTTAATTAAATTTGAATTTTCAATTAAATTTTATGAATTAAAAAGCTTCTAAAACCTGTTAACACTAGGGAAAAAAATTGAATATCCCGTTAAACGTGACAGTATTATGGGTATTAAATCCTTTATATATAATGCATTATAAAGTATGTTTAATGCATTAATTATGTACCTTAAATGATCTCATTAATAATTGTACCCACAGTTATAATACATTATAATGCTTATCTACACCTTTAGAAAGTATAATGCATTAAAACACACGACAAACAACCAATTTCAGATCTGCAACCATTATAATGCGTTCTAACTTTGGTTACAGTTATTTATGAAAAGATATAATGCATTATAATGCACATTAAGAATACCTTTATAATGCATTAGACATAGAGGCTTTAAGTAAAGTGTTACCGTATTATGCACTCATGTAAGACATTTCTCCTGATATAGAACCATTCTGGCATAAATTGAGTGAAGAACCCTAGAGTTCTATATAGAACCTTAATGAACCTTTCATTCTAAGAGTGAAGACGCTCCGGACAGTCGCAGTGGATTCATTAGATTATCACATCAGTGGGAAGCGATGACAGAAACACACTCACAGTGAGGGAAGGACGTTCACAGCCGAGCCCTTCAGAAGAACAACAAACATCCCACTCTTTCCTCCGTCAGTCACAGTTCTTCGGTATGAGATTGTCAACACTCGGAAGGAATCGACTGACTCGGAGTGTAATGAACGGTTCGTTTGTGACGGCGTCTGAGCAACTTCCACCGTCAGTTGAACCAGTTTACAAAAGTCAAGCGACCGCATTGTGTGTCACACAACAGAGACAGTGAGTCCAGGAGGAGCAGAAGATCACAGTCGATCGCAGGTCTTTCTCCAGAGTCCAGCCTGAAGATCTTGATTGAGAGAAGCTGCCGAGGACTGAATCCACTGACCTTCAACATCCAGCGACAACTTCAGCAGCAGCACCTTCAGCTGGAGCCTGGAGAGGAAACATGACCTTCATTAGGACTGTTCACCACACAAGAGAAGAGTAATAATAAGAATGTACATTTCCTAAAGAGAATGTGAGTGGTTCTTGCAGTGGCAAAACTCAGCACTGGACAGATGCTACAGCGTTGTGCGCGATTGCAAGAGAGCCAACCAACATGCTAGTATGATGTTGTGGAGCTGAGATATGGCTTCTATATGTTGCAGTATGGTTGCTAGGGTGCTGCTACACAGTTACCATGGTGATATTTTCAGACTGGTTTCTCACCGAAAACAAACAAGCCCACCCCCATGTCTGCACGATGTTCTGGATAAAAATAAGTTCGCCAAGACAAACTTTGAAGTTGGCTTGAGAGCCTGACCAGAAGTTTGAAAAAGTTTTAACTGGTATTCTGGGTGGTTGCTAGGGCATTGCAAGGAGGTTGCTAGGGTGTTCTGGACAGTTGCCAGGTGGTTTCTAGGGTGTTCCAGGTGGTTGCTATGGTGTTGCTGTGGTTTCTAGGCTGTTGCTAGGTGGTTGCTAAGGTGTTCTGGGTGGTTGCTAGGTGGTTTCTAAGGCATTTCTATGCGGTTGCTAGGTGGTTTCTGTGGTTTCTAGGCTGTTGCTAGGTGGTTGCTAAGGTGTTCTGGGTGGTTGTTAGACGCTTGCTAGGGTGTTCTAGGTTGTTGCTAAGGCTTTGCTTGGCGGTTGATAAGGTATTCTGGATGGTTGCTAGGGCATTGCTAGGAGGTTACTAGGGTGTTCTGGGCGGTTGCCAGGTGGTTGCTATGGTGTTCCAGGTGGTTCCTATGGTTTTGCTAGGTGGTTGCTGTGGTTTCTAGGCTGTTGCTAGCTGGTTGCTAAGGTGTTCTGGGTGGTTGCTATGGTGTTGCTAGGCAGTTGGCAGTTGTCACAGATGGTTACTATGGAGTTTTTATAGAGTTCTTAACATCTTATTAGTATGATTTAACACTTAGCTAATTGCTAATAGCATGTAGCTATTTACTGTTAGCATGTGTAGCATGTTGGAAGTCCAGTTTGCTAACATGAGTCAAAAGAGCCAACTCCTATCTCTATACGATGTTCTGATGCAGAGATTATTTTAGTATCAGTGAGATATTATTATAGTTTTTATTAATATTTAGAATTTTTTTTATTTCGTTTTTATTTTCACATTTTCCGTTCTCATTTTAGTTTTAGTTGTGTGTTTTTGTCATTATCCAAAAGTATCCAAAGTCCATATAGTTTTCATTCACTTTTATTTTTTACTTATTGTTTTAGTTATTTTAGTACATTAAGTTAAACTAAATGGAAATGTGATTTGTTGCTTTGGCAACTGGCTGAAATAAAATAAACAAGTGTTTTATGGTTTTAGTTAACTGTAATAACCCTGGTCTGTGCAAAACAAGTCATGAAATTTTGAACCATGGAATGGAAAATATCAAACTCAGTATAAATGATTCAGTTTCAACAGCTGCATATGGACAATAGAAGCAATATTTTGTACTCAACACACAGAAGCTCTTCCTTCTGACTTCTGACTCGCACCAATCATTATTTCTTATTAAACAGACCGGCAGTCCCAGATGGAAGGACATATGAAGGACAGAGAAACAGGAATCAGTTTGGCTCACAGACATGAAGCGGTTTCATACGGCACATGCATTAGTGGAATGAGTGACGCTTATGCAAAACATTTAGCAATATTTCACTCGTAAGACCAGCACGGTTCTGACTTACACACTCAGAATTTTATTTATACTCATTTCTGCTAAATTTTAATTTTAAGAGGTTATATATCAATTTTAATAGTATTTATATAACCTGCTTTAAATACAAAAACAATCATTGCATTATGACAAAAGCTGTCATGATTCCTCGGTTAAATTTGAGTACTCGATTTAAAAAAAATCCTCGTTGTGCCGATTAACCGGAAAAATACAGAAAGTGGCGGGAATCCTTGAACCGCATTAGACCGTTTTCAAAGGCTGCGATACCATTTAAAGATCATACTGGAGCATAGTGCAACTGTGAAATCACAAAGGCTGCGATTCAGTTCAATAAATACATGCGCTGCGTGTTTCAGAGTGAAGCGCGGCGCTTTAACCCCTTCAGACCTGAATTTTTTTCCACTGAGAATTTTTTTTTATCCACTTGATATTTGCTCTTCTCTCATGTATAATTGAGACTAACAAACAAGATTTGTGCAAACTAATTTTTTATTAGATTTTTTTTCATGTCCACTACAATGGATAATAATAATAATCATCATCATTATTGTTATTATTATTATTATTATTATTATTATTATTCACACATAGGTTCATAATAATACATTTGCCTTTTATAATAATAATACTAATAATAATTTATTATTAATACATTATTATTATTTAATTTTCACATTATTTAATGTTAATAAAGCTGTCCTTTACAATAATAATAATAATAATAATAATAATAATAATATTATTATTATTATCATTATTATTCACACATGAGTGAAATAAAATTATTCTATTTCTGCTGAAAATTCAGCTTTGATCACAGGAATAAATTATTTTTAGAAGTATATTCAAATAAAAAACAATTTTAAATTGTAGTACAATATTCCTGTTTTTTTTCTGTATTTTGATCAAATAAATGCAGGCTTGATGAGCAGAAGAGACTTCTTCCAAAAACGTAAAAAATAGTAATGTTTCCAAAATTTTGACTGGTATGGTACTGTATATTTTATATATATATATATAGGCCTATGAATTTCGATGTTATTTGTAATTTGCATTATGACAATCTGAACAGAATCACAGCTGAGAATGATTACAGTGATTACAAACTACAGTAATGAGAATTTTAAGGGGAAAATGTCATTAAAAATTCAATTTTGTTAACTAACACGAACTAACAATGACCAATATATTTTATATTTCATTATAACCTTTGTTATTGTTACTTAAAAATGTTCATGTTCATGTTAGCTCACAGCTGTTATGGAATGAGACACGGAGACACAGGGGACTGACGAAGGGGAACGCTGGAGAAACACAGGAGATAAGTTCAGGAGAAACACTGGAGAATCTCTGGAGAATAACACTTGGGGAATGTTGGATAATCACCGGAGACTATCACTTGGAGAAACACTGGAGAAGGTCCTTTTCGTAAAACGAGACTGGACAAGTGAGTGAAGCGAGGTGTGTGCTTAAGTAGGTGCTGTGATGATGGTGCAGGTGTGTGTGATTATCCAGGAGAGGTGATGGTGAAGTGAATGCAGGTGAGAGCCAGGGAGGATGATGGGAGATGTAGTGTAGACATGGTGGATCTGTGACAACAGTGCATTAAATAATATTAACGGATACAACTTTAAGTCTTAAAAATGTATCAGTAAATGTTGAGCTTAACACAATAAAGGTATATGGACATTGGCATTATGTCTGTGAATGATCGGCTGTGTGATTGTGTTTAATGCCGCAGCTGCTCGGAGGGCAAACACTTCCCAAAGGTCATCTGCTAAAGGAAGTGCCCATAATGATTAATCACACAAAAGAAATGCTTCCTCGAATCAGCTTCGTCAAACAATAACGTCTGCCAGCGGCAAAAACATGTTAGATGTGCAACAAAAAAGCATGAATCTTCAAGCAAAGAGAAGGTAGTGAAGCCTTATAAACACACGTGGAGCTCGTCTCTCGGAAATGATTCAAAGAATTCATTACATCCTTTTCAGGATGATCTCACCGACTGGGGAAAATGAGAGAAACGGTTAGACATTTCCTCACAAGGATGATTGCTGGAACATGCACAAGACGGGGGTTGTGAGGAGCGTGACTCCCTGAGGGCCTTCAAATAAAGAAACATCCCGTTTAATTAAAGGGAGAACATGAGAGGGCTTTGTGTGGTTGCTGTAATCAATACACAGTTTATTACCTCCACGTCATACATGCATGTTATTTATTTAGAAACTTTAGTCATATTACCCAGAGTCACTGGGTAAATCACATCAAACCTGTCAAGAACATGTGCAAGTCATATTTCACATCAGAATACAAAAGAAAGGTAATTACATTCTTCTTAAAGGAAATAAAGCCTATTTTAAAGATCATTAATATTTTTTGTATTGTGCCATTATTTTAAAGACTATGAAACACATTTCCCCCAATATATATATATTAATTTAATTAACATTAATTTTGCAATAATTTTTTTTTCAGTTTGACACGTCAAAACTATTTAACATACTTAATGCACAGTGTTGGGGAGTAACATGTAACTAAATTATGTAAAAAGCTAGGATATGTTGAATTATATTACATATACATATACATTATATATATACATATACACACACACACACACACACCAATCAGGTATAACATTACAGGTGAAGTGAATAACACTGATTATCTCTTCATCACGGCTCCTGTTAGTGGGTGGGATATATTAGGCAGCAAGTGAACATTTTGTCCTCAAAGTTGATGTGTTAGAAGCAGGAAAAATGGGCAAGCGTAAGGATTTGAGCGAGTTTGACAAGGGCCAAATTGTGATGGCTAGACGACTGGGTCAGAGCATCTCCAAAACTGCAGCTCTTGTGGGGTGTTCCCGGTCTGCAGTGGTCAGTATCTATCAAAAGTGCTCCAAGGAAGAAACAGTGGTGAACCGGCGACAGGGTCATGGGCGGCCAAGGCTCATTGATGCACGTGGGGAGCGAAGGCTGGCCTGTGTGGTCCGATCAAACAGACGAGCTACTGTAGCTCAAATTGCTCAAGAAGTTAATGCTGGTTCTGATAGAAAGGTGTCAGAATACACAGTGCATCGCAGTTTGTTGTGTATGGGGCTGCATAGCCGCAGACCAGTCAGGGTGCCCATGCTGACCCCTGTCCACCGCCGAAAGCACCAACAGTGGCACGTGAGCATCAGAACTGGACCACGGAGCAATGGAAGAAGGTGGCCTGGTCTGATGAATCACGTTTTCTTTTACATCACGTGGATGGCCAGGTGCGTGTGCATCGCTTACCTGGGGAACACATGGCACCAGGATGCACTATGGGAAGAAGGCAAGCCGGCGGAGGCAGTGTGATGCTTTGGGCAATGTTCTGCTGGGAAACCTTGCCATCCATGTGGATGTTACTTTGACACGCACCACCTACCTAAGCATTGTTGCAGACCATGTACACCCTTTCATGGAAACGGTATTCCCTGGTGGCTGTGGCTCTTTCTGCAGGATAATGCTCCTGCCACAAAGCAAAAATGGTTCAGGAATGGTTTGAGGAGCACAACAACGAGTTTGAGGTGTTGACTTGGCCTCCAAATTCCCCAGATCTCAATCCAATCGAGCATCTGTGGGATGTGCTAAACAAACAAGACCGATCCATGGAGGCCCCACCTAGCAACTTACAGGACTTAAAGGATCTGCTGCTAACATCTTGGTGTCAGATACCACAGCACACCTTCAGGGGTCTAGTGGAGTCCATGCCTCGAGGGGTCAGGGCTGTTTTGGCAGCAAAAGGAGGACCAACACAATATTAGGTCACAATGTTATGCCTGATCGGTGTATATATCCTTCAAATATTGTTCAGTTAGAAAAACACTGCATCAAATAAATGAAATGAAAAGTTAGTAATAAAATGAAAATCAAACAAACACATTACAGGCAACACTTATAAGATATTATGACTTATTTTCTGAAAAAAATAATGTTTATGCTTAAATCAAGAACAAATATCTGCCAGTGGGCTCCGAAAAATAAACTTGTTTTCCCTTTTAATTAAGTTTATTTTTTCTGACCCCATTGTGTCACGAGCCGGTTCAGATGAAAATTATGAAAAAGGTTCAAACAGGTTTCCACAGACAAAAGGTGCTTTAACAAAACAAACGTAGGAAATCCAGAAGCAGGAAGACAGCGTGTGATAAACAAACACAAACAATACCAGACACCAACTGAATGAAAAGGAGGAACTGAAAATACACAAGATTTTGCTGAGTCAGAAACCATATAACAAACGAGGAGCAGGAAACGGGAACAAAGGAAAACAGGTAATAGATAGAAACAAATGAAAACTAAACCATAACAAGCCGTTCGTGACGCATTGGCAGATATACTGTATATATATTTTCAGAAAACAAGACTTAATATCGTCAGTCATTTTTCTTCTCCAGTAAATGTATCCTGATTTAAGAATGTTTAGATATTTGTACTGGAAAACCAGACAAAATCCTGAGGAAGAGCATCATTTTATTTCAGTGTTGACTTATTTTCATAGGAATCACTTATTATAATTAAAGCTGATTAAAGCTGACCTTGAAGAAGAGCAGGCAACGGGTCTGGCGAGGAGGCCGTACGGTCCCGGGTCGACCGTCACCGCGGGTCCGCTGGACTCCGGCTCACAGTGCAGGTCGGAGGTGAACAGAAGCGGTGCCGGTTCGCTCCGGACGCTGTAGCGCTGCTGCCTGAGCACAACAACACCAGGAAACAGAGTATACTACAACCACCTTCAGTTCAACACCACCTCAGACCGAGAGCATCTGAAGGCGTCACAGACGCTTCCAAAACATCATTAATCTTCAGTCTTCTAAGATACTTTACTAAAATCTAAGGCAGCATATTAGTGTTATTTTAGTATTGTTAAAATACTATTATAGTATTTATTAATATTTTGAATATTTCAGTTTTATTTTAACTCTTTCCCTGCCATTGACGGAATTGTCCATCAATCCGTGTTTTCACTGTTATACTGTAGGGGGGCGCTATTACGCATCCATGTTTATACTGTTATAATGTAGGGGGCGCTGTTACGCATCCGTGTTTTCACTGTTATACTGTAGGGGGCGCTGTTACACATCCGTGTTTTCACTGTTATACTGTAGGGGGCGCTGTTACACATCCGTGTTTTCACTGTTATACTGTAGGGGGCGCTGTTACACATCCGTGTTTTCACTGTTATACTGTAGGGGGCGCTGTTACAAATCCGTGTTTTCACTGTTATACTGTAGGGGGCGCTGTTACACATCCGTGTTTTCACTGTTATACTGTAGGGGGCGCTGTTACACATCCGTGTTTTCACTGTTATACTGTAGGGGGCGCTGTTACACATCCGTGTTTTCACTGTTATACTGTAGGGGGCGCTGTTACACATCCGTGTTTTCACTGTTATACTGCAGGGGGCGCTGTTACACATCCGTGTTTTCACTGTTATACTGTAGGGGGCGCTATTACACATCCGTGTTTTCACTGTTATACTGTAGGGGGCGCTGTTACACATCCGTGTTTTCACTGTTATACTGTAGGGGGCGCTGTTACACATCCGTGTTTTCACTGTTATACTGTAGGGGGCGCTGTTACATATCCGTGTTTTCACTGTTATACTGTAGGGGGCGCTGTTACACATCCGTGTTTTCACTGTTATACTGTAGGGGGCGCTGTTACACATCCGTGTTTTCACTGTTATACTGTAGGGGGCGCTGTTACACATCGGTGTTTTCACTGTTATACTGTAGGGGGCGCTGTTACACATCGGTGTTTTCACTGTTATACTGTAGGGGGCGCTGTTACACATCCGTGTTTTCACTGTTATACTGTAGGGGGGCGCTGTTACACATCCGTGTTTTCACTGTTATACTGTAGGGGGCGCTGTTACACATCCGTGTTTTCACTGTTATACTGTAGGGGGCGCTATTACACATCCGTGTTTTCACTGTTATACTGTAGGGGGCGCTGTTACACATCCGTGTTTTCACTGTTATACGGTAGGGGGCGCTATTAGGCATCCGTGTTTTCACTGTTATACTGTAGGGGGCGCTGTTACACATCCGTGTTTTCACTGTTATACGGTAGAGGACGCTATTACACATCCGTGTTTTCACTGTTATACTGTAGGGGGCGCTATTACACATCCGTGTTTTCACTGTTATACGGTAGGGGACGCTGTTACACATCCGTGTTTTCACTGTTATACTGTAGGGGGCGCTGTTACACATCCGTGTTTTCACTGTTATACTGTAGGGGGCGCTGTTACACATCCGTGTTTTCACTGTTATACTGTAGGGGACGCTGTTACACATCCGTGTTTTCACTGTTATACGGTAGGGGGCGCTATTAGGCATCCGTGTTTTCACTGTTATACTGTAGGGGGCACTATTACACATCCGTGTTTTCACTGTTATACGGTAGAGGACGCTATTACACATCCGTGTTTTCACTGTTATACGGTAGAGGATGCTATTACACATCCGTGTTTTCACTGTTATACTGTAGGGGGCGCTATTACACATCCGTGTTTTCACTGTTATACGGTAGGGGACGCTGTTACACATCCGTGTTTTCACTGTTATACTGTAGGGGGCGCTGTTACACATCCGTGTTTTCACTGTTATACTGTAGGGGACGCTGTTACACATCCGTGTTTTCACTGTTATACGGTAGGGGACGCTGTTACACATCCGTGTTTTCACTGTTATACTGTAGGGGGCGCTGTTACACATCCGTGTTTTCACTGTTATACTGTAGGGGACGCTGTTACACATCCGTGTTTTCACTGTTATACGGTAGGGGGCGCTATTAGGCATCCGTGTTTTCACTGTTATACTGTAGGGGGCACTATTACACATCCGTGTTTTCACTGTTATACGGTAGAGGACGCTATTACACATCCGTGTTTTCACTGTTATACGGTAGAGGATGCTATTACACATCCGTGTTTTCACTGTTATACTGTAGGGGGCGCTATTACACATCCGTGTTTTCACTGTTATACGGTAGGGGGTGCTATTAGGCATCCGTGTTTTCACTGTTATACGGTAGGGGACGCTATTACACATCCGTGTTTTCACTGTTATACGGTAGGGGACGCTATTACACATCCGTGTTTTCACTGTTATACTGTAGGGGGCACTATTACACATCCATGTTTTCACTGTTATACGGTAGGGGGCGCTATTAGGCATCCGTGTTTTCACTGTTATACGCTAGGGGACGCTATTACACATCCGTGTTTTCAGTGTTATACGGTAGGGGGCGCTATTACACATCCGTGTTTTCACTGTTATACTGTAGGGGGTGCTATTAGGCATCCGTGTTTTCACTGTTATACGGTAGGGGGCGCTATTACACATCCGTGTTTTCACTGTTATACTGTAGGGGGCGCTATTAGGCATCCGTGTTTTCACTGTTATACGGTAGGGGGCGCTATTACACATCCGTGTTTTCACTGTTATACTGTAGGGGGCGCTATTACACATCCGTGTTTTCACTGTTATACTGTAGGGGGCGCTGTTACACATCCGTGTTTTCACTGTTATACGGTAGGGGGCGCTATTACACATCCGTGTTTTCACTGTTATACGGTAGGGGGCGCTATTACACATCCGTGTTTTCACTGTTATACTGTAGGGGGCGCTATTACACATCCGTGTTTTCACTGTTATACTGTAGGGGGCGCTGTTACACATCCGTGTTTTCACTGTTATACGGTAGGGGGCGCTATTACACATCCGTGTTTTCACTGTTATACTGTAGGGGGCGCTATTAGGCATCCGTGTTTTCACTGTTATACTGTAGGGGGCGCTATTACACATCCGTGTTTTCACTGTTATACTGTAGGGGGCGCTGTTACACATCCGTGTTTTCACTGTTATACTGTAGGGGGCGCTATTACACATCCGTGTTTTCACTGTTATACTGTAGGGGGCGCTGTTACACATCCATGTTTGAAATGTCACCCAAGGACGAGCTCTAGGACTGTGAAGCTTTGGGGTGTTGATGGACTCCATGTACTCCATCTGGGTTTTGATCATCGCTCTGGATGTAGTCTTTGACAAAAACATAATTTTCTCATTTGATCTTTTTGTTCAAAATGTTGCTTTTTTATGAAACTTACCCATATTCAAGTGTTGATAATAAAAGCATGCACGAAGTTAGTATAAAATGTGCTTTAGTTTGTTTGTTTAAAAGCAGAGACTATGTTCTTTCCTTTGATATGATATTCATATATCAAAATATTGTGGGGGCAATGAAAGTTTTAGTTTTATAATCAAATGTAAGTTTTAGTAATCAAAATGCTTTTGTCATTTCTAAAAACATTTACATTTCAGTTTTAGTTTAATTTTAGTGCTCCAACAAAGCAACATTTCTATTTCTTTTTTAATACTCACACAAGTAAACCTATTTCAACTAGTTGCAAAAGCAGCATTTCTCATTTAAATTTAAGTTGATATACTAAACACTATATAGACATATAAAAAAGACTAATAAAAACGACAAAAACACACAACAAAATGACTAAAATGTTTAAATGAAACATAAAATATAAAAAATAAAATATAATAAATAATAGTATATCAGTTACACTAAAATATCACTGTTTTTTATTTTATTTTAATAGTTTTAGTTCATCACAACACAAATCCCACAAACGCCCGTTTCAGTGAACAAAACAAATCCAAAAGTACTGATAAAACAGTTAAATGTGATTTAAAGCAAACCAACAGAATAAAATAAAATTTAGTTTAAACTGTAAAAAAAGATAAAGATGGACTAAATCAAAATGACTTAAGATATTAAGTCTTGTTTTCTGAAAAATGTATCAAACGTGATTTTATGCTTAAAACAAGAGCAAATATCTGCCAATGGGGTCAGAAAAATAATCTTGTTTTCCTTCTGAATTAAGTTGATTGTTCTGACTTCATTGGCGGATATTTTCTATAAAACAAGACAGAAACACTGAGGAAGAAGATGATTTTCTGCAGTGTTCATAAGAATCTCCTCAGGCCAGATTCCTCTTATCCGTGATTTATTTCAGAATCTCTGCATTCTAGATCTCCAGATTAAGTCTTGCTTCGGGTAACTTATTTTAACTGCAGACGTTTGGCGTGTGTTTTTCCACTCACATCCAGGACGAGACGCTGATGACCCTATAGAGCACGACCCATCCTTCCCAGAATGCACCAGGCGGGTCAACAGGAAGTGGCCCAGGTAGTTGGTGGCAAAACGTGCCTCGACTCCGGTTCTGCCTTCAGGAGCCAGCATAACATCCGCTGACATGAAAACACAGAGCGCAAGATTACTAGTCTCACTTCTGCTAGTTTAACAGTCACGATCATAACTCAAGCTGTTCTGTGCGAGTTGATTGGACAGAGTCACAAGACCAATTACACACTCCCTATCCAATCACATTGATGCATAAAAATAAAACAAGCATGTAATGACCACAAACGGAGGGAAAATAAGTACAGATACATGTACTCGAGTAAAAGTACACCATTTTTAAACTACTTAAAGTTCATTTTCTTATAAAAACAACTTAATTAGAGTAACATGAGGTTTTGTAATTCGTTCTTTCACGCGGACCCTGTTATTAAATACTTATATGAAACATATTGTCATTATTATTATGATGATGCTTGAGAAGAGCAGGACCGTGTTTGTGAGTGTATGAGCATCAGTGTGTCGTGCTGATTATAATCAGAGCTAACGAACGGCTGACGAGTTCAGCACAGATTAACACACTGACCCATTACTGCTCATAATCATTAAACACGTTATTATCAATCAACCTGAACAACACACAAACACACACACACACACATACACACACTCAGTCACTCGCTCACTCACACACACATCTGAAGATCATGAGGTGTTCAGTCCAGGCCTGAAGAGAATCTCTCATACACACACACACACACATCTGAAGATCACTGACGTGTTCAGTCCAGGCCTGAAGAGATCACACACACACACGCATACACACACACACTCACGCACACACACACAGAGACACATGCTCACATACAGAGACACACGCTGTCACACTCACTCACTCACTCACTCACTCACTCACTCAATCACACACACACTCTCACACTCACACACACTCACACACTCACTCACTCACCCACTCACTCACTCACTCACTCACACACACACTCACACTCTCACACACTCTCACACTCTCACACTCTCTCACACTCTCACACTCACTCACTCACACACACATTCACACACACTCAGACACACACTCAGACACAAACTCAGACACACACTAAGACACACACTCAGACACAAACTCAGACACACACTCACACTCACTCACTCACTCACTCAATCACTCACTCACACACTCACACTCACACTCACACACACTCACACACTCACTCACTCACACACACACTCACACACACTCAGAGACACACTCAGACACAAACTCAGACACACACTAAGACACACACTCAGACACAAACTCAGACACACACTCACGCTCACTCACTCACACACATACACACATACACACACACACACACATCTGAAGATCATGAGGTGTTCAGTCCAGGCCTGAAGAGAATTCTAAGTGTTCACACACACACATACATATACACACACACACACACACACTCACTCACGCATACACACTCAGAAATACTCACACACATGCACACAAACACACTCACACACACACACAATTCCGGGAAACACTCTTAAATGAATCAAACCCATTCATCACCTCTTCTTCACAATCAGCTGCCTTTTTTGTGAAGCGCCGTATTGTTCAGGACATAATCAGGATTACACAGATATTAATAGTGTTTTAATCAGAAATGAGGCTGACATCATTTATGAATGCCTGAGGTGACAATGACCAAAATAACAGCACTGTGACCCAAAAAAGCCTGTTCTGACGGGTCACACACAACAGGACAAACAATACTAATAGCAAATAACCTTATAATCACGTATAGTAAAACAAAATACACTCAAGTGCAGGAGGAGAAAACACTTCCTACAGCTTCTGTCGTGACTCGTGTGTCCGATCAGTCTAGGCAGGATTTTGGCACAAACTGATAGAAGCTTGTCAAATCACGCAGTTGAAACATGGACCGGTACGCCAAAAACCATCACGTCTCTGAGTTCAGGAGTAAATCACATTGTCTTGACATCTACAAAATAGACCTATTCTGTATCTAGTTTATAATGTTATGTATTATTGGGTCTGTCCAGTTCATTACAATACATTAATGTAATTTGCAGATGCTCCCTATTAGCATATGATATGGCTTTAAAACGCATGCAGATAATAAACTTTTATGATGATGAAGAACTGCAATGTCACGTAAGTGCGATAGAGATGATCATCAAAACCAGCCAGATGTTTTTGTTTTGCCAGCGTATCGGAGGCATGAGCTGTACAGGCTCCGCCCTCTTCATGACAGGGGATAGGGAGCAGTAGCTCATTTGCATTTAAAGGGACACACACAAAAACAGCATGTTGTTCCTTTAACTCAAAAATGGGCATTCACAACATGATATAATAAATGATCTGTGGGGTATTTTGAGCTGAAACTTCACACACATTCTGGGGACACCCGAGACTTATATGACATCGGTATTACATTAGTAAAAAGAGGCATAATAGGTCTCCTTTAAGAATTGATATTGGTTCAACAAAACAAGAAATTTTTAACCCAGCCCTATTGGGAACGTACCATTGTTGACGAGCACATGCAGCGGGAGACGTCGATCCTTAAATCTCAGGACAAACCCTCGCACCAACCTCAAAGATGCCACGTCTGAAAACTCAAAGTCAGCTGTGGAAAAACAAAACCACATGCACATGTTACTAAGATAGGATAGGACAGGATAGACTTTTATTGTCCTGAAGGAAATTTGTCTTGGACACATAATACAGTGTCTGCTATTTAAATACAAGTAACATAATACATGCATACAGTACATACACACACACACACATCATCATCCAACCAATTGCACACTGCCCACCGTACAACACACCTGTAATCATCATAATGATAAAATTCAAAATTCAAAAAATACTCTATACTCAAATACTCTATTATTATCTACTCAATTATTTTTTAAGACAAAAACTAGTTGCATGCACTACAAAATTACAGCTAAGAAAAATGTGTTCTAAAAACGTTCTGTTAGCTGGGATGGGATACAATATTTCAACACATTTTCATGCATATAAACGATTCATACAGTATACAGTTCATTAGAGCTGCACGATTCTGAATAAATTGAGATTCCCTGTTTTTTTTTTTGTTTAAAAGAGAGATTGCGAATCTCCCACAGTTCTGAATAGACAATTAAATAAAAATTGTAATTTACTAAAGGTTCTGACACAATGGTAGTTGCTGCAGTCTAAAAATAATATTTAATTAATACTATATAGTAGGGAAGTATGCGATTTCGGATGCAGCAGATAAATCAGCATGTTCGAATGAATCTCTTGAGTGAATGATACAATGACTCACTCATAAAGACTTCACTTGTTTCATTACTGGATGAATCAGCGTTTTTGAACGAATCTCTTGAGTGAAGGATTCAATGACTCACTCATAAAGACTTCACTTGTTTCATTACTGGATGAATCAGCATTTTTGAACGAATCTCTTGAATGAATGATTCAATGACTCACTCAAAGACTTCACTTGTTTCATTACTGGATGAATCAGTGTTTTTGAACGAATCTCTTGAGTGAATGATTCAATGACTCACTCATAAAGACTTCACTTGTTTCATTACTGGATGAATCAGCGTTTTTGAACGAATCTCTTGAGCAAATGATTCAATGACTCATAAAGACTTCACTTGTTTCATTACTGGATGAATCTGCGTTTTTGAACGAATCACTTGAATGAATGATCCAATGACTCACTCAAAGACTTCACTTGTTTCATTACTGGATGAATCAGTGTTTTTGAACGAATCTCTTGAGTGAATGATTCAATGACTCACTCATAAAGACTTCACTTGTTTCATTACTGGACGAATCAGCGTTTTTGAACGAATCTCTTGAGCAAATGATTCAATGACTCATAAAGACTTCACTTGTTTCATTACTGGATGAATCAGCGTTTTTGAACAAATCTCTTGAGCGAATGATTCAATGACTCACTCATAAAGACTTCACTTGTTTCATTACTGGATGAATCAGCGTTTTTGAACAAATCTCTTGAGCGAATGATTCAATGACTCACTCATAAAGACTTCACTTGTTTCATTACTGGATGAATCAGCGTTTTTGAACGAATCTCTTGAGCAAATGATTCAATGACTCATAAAGACTTCACTTGTTTCATTACTGGATGAATCAGCGTTTTTGAACAAATCTCTTGAGCGAATGATTCAATGACTCACTCATAAAGACTTCACTTGTTTCATTACTGGATGAATCAGCGTTTTTGAACAAATCTCTTGAGCGAATGATTCAATGACTCACTCATAAAGACTTCACTTGTTTCATTACTGGATGAATCAGCGTTTTTGAACAAATCTCTTGAGCGAATGATTCAATGACTCACTCATAAAGACTTCACTTGTTTCATTACTGGATGAATCAGCGTTTTTGAACGAATCTCTTGAGCAAATGATTCAATGACTCACTCATAAAGACTTCACTTGTTTCATTACTGGATGAATCAGCGTTTTTGAACAAATCTCTTGAATGAATGATTCAATGACTCACTCATAAAGACTTCACTTGTTTCATTACTGGATGAATCAGCGTTTTTGAACGAATCTCTTGAATGAACGATTCAATGACTCACTCATAAAGACTTCACTTGTTTCATCACTGGATGAATCAGCGTTTTTGAACGAATCTCTTGAGTGAATGATTCAATGACAAACAACAGTCACTTGTCTCCACCTTCTGGTGTAACGATATAATGATACAATCTTTATTTGAAGCGTCAAGTTACTTTTTAAAAGCTGATTTGCTCTATTTTGATCACTACTGTAGATGTCAGTGTTTATATCTTAACTATAAACTTTTATCCAGTACTTCTGTGATAATATGAATTATTGTAAGACAGAAATAATGATCCTGTGTGGTTGAAAAGACTGTTTGTGAAGCTGTTTCATATCTACACATGACAACGGCTCTCTCTAGATCAGAACACAGATCTGAATGTTGTCAAAGGTTTAATAGACAGAGACGAATCACTGTCATTTAGAAATAAGATCGCATGAGTGTCTGAATCAAGATCACAATCTTTTCACGATGAATTGTGCAGCTCTCTACTGTACATACATGTTAGTATGCTATCCTGAACATGAACTGAAACTGTTCGTCATTAAACCTGTTCAGACAGAAACTTATTCTAAGAGCTTCAGACCCCCCAGCAATTTTCACACAATAATCGAACAATGTTTCTGTCACCTAACATTGGCAGCTCCGTCACAAAGAAAGTATTTGCTTGAAGCAGAGATGACTGCCGCCCACCTTCCCTTTCAGAAAACCCACAATCCCCTGCTTCAGACAACTCACTAGTCAAGACAATTGAGAATAATAACAAACGGTCACTGCTTCATAACATACTCTGCAATTTTTGCATGTCTCAGTTTACTAAATACAACTTTATTATTATTTTGTTTATTATTTTCACAAATTTTTAGTCTTGAGTTTTCTCCCGGGAACAAACACGTCATAATATTCCTCATTTAAATAATTCATACGCAGAATAAAGGGGCGGGGCCTGGTTGAGTTAGTTAGTAGTGTGTTGAGACTGGCGGTTATGGTAAGGGGCGGGACATTTCCCAAACACCAATCACAACACACTGCTCCAGCCGACCAATCAGAGCACATTGTGCTTTTCAGAAGGAGGGGCTTCATAGAGACAGGAACTAAACAGAGCGTTACTGACAGACTGGGAAGAGAGGAGCCGCAACAATGGAGAATATGAGGAAAATATTTGCGTTTTTTAATATTCAAACATGAATCCATTCCAGTAGAGTCCAAAAACAACATCAAAAGGGCATAATAGGTCCTCTTTAACTATAAAGCAGATCTACAGAAGACAACAGTGTCATTATTTAACTCAATTTAGTTCAACAACTTCAACTTTGATTTCAGGATTTCAGAGGACAATTATCCCTGTGAAATAATTAGTTTTTGAATGCACATAAATTCTGATCTCAAAGTCAATACATATTCCTGTCTAAGTGAGCGCTTCTTGTGCAGAATAAACTGGATCTGACTCTATGTCGAGACTCTCTATGCTCACGTCATGACCCTGTACAGAATCACAGGAGTGTGTCAACGAGTTCAATTACATACAGTGGCTTTGGAAAATGATTTCAGTCTGAAATGCAGCACATAAAGCTCTGCAATGCAGCCGCAGCATTCATTAACCTCAGGAAAACTCCCGTCCAAATGGCACACAGTCCCAGAGGACGGCCGGCCAGTCCGGTTAGACCGCATCATGAGAGACAACAGGAGCAGACGTGGCCTGAGACGATAAAACGGCCGTGTGTGTGTTACCAACGAGCGGCAGTAAAGCGGCTGGCGTTTCAGGCCTGCGGGAGCAAGTTAACCTCATTCACACTTTTACACAGTCAGTGCCGGAGAGCCTTCAGGGGAGACATGAAATAAATAGATACAGAGCATAAAGAACGTCTGATCCATGAGAACTGGACACTTACCGCTTTAAAATACAACATGCTTTCGGCATCGTTTTCTTCATTAATTCAGAATCACAATGCAATAAAAAACACATTAAAACCATTCATATTCATTCATACTACTAGCAATATCAACATGAATATACACTATTGTAAGTGTATATTTCTGAAGGATCATGTGACACTGAAGACTGGAGTAATGATGCTGAAAATTCAGGAATAAATAAACACTTTACTATTCACATAGAAAACAGCTGTTTTACATTGGAATAATATTTCATAATTATTACTGTATTTTTAATCAAATAAACGCAGCCTTGATGTGCACGTCAAGTCATATTTTATTGGTATAGTGCTTACACAATGCACATTGTTTAAAAGCAGCTTTACAGAAAATCACAATGTTAATGTTTATAATATCATGCCTTATATTTGCATTTAGCAGATTAGACCCGGACGATAATATAGTTACATTTTGCGACAAAATAAATGCATATAATCATGCACTTGAGATTTGCTCAGTGGTGTAAAGTATTTGAGTAAATGTAATTAGTTACTGTATTAGGTATCTTTTTGGCTACTTTGTAGTTTTACTGAGTATCAAATATATTAGTAATTTTTACTCTCTACTTGACTACTTGCACATTTTACTCCAATAGATTTGTAGAGAATAGAGTAATGCAGTTACACATACATTTTGCATTGCACCTAACTTTTTCTGCAGCAGTTTGTTTCTGCTATAAAGAAGCGAAATCGCATTCGCCAGGTATTATATCTTGTGTGTTTTGCCTTTACTCACCCAAACTTGTCATCAAGGCTACTTTTCGTGAATGCGAGTGCATTAGCAGGGAGTTGATGAACCGCAGTTGATTTATGAGATGAGTTCATGACTGCAGCCGATGATGAAACCAGCACATCCAGTGCAAGTAGACTTTGACTATTTCATTTTACTTAACAATATTTTATTTATCTGCTATATTGACGAGACCTTTCTGAAGGATATTGGTTTACGTATGGCCTTTTTGTGCACTTGAGCGTAACTGAGACATGTGAGTTTGTAGATGTTTAAGAGGCTGTTGTGTCGACCTTGATTTATTGCAATATTAAGATGTTCAGTTTTATTTTGATTTTAGAAAATAAACATGATTTCTCATCTTACAAATCAATAGTTTCTTATTTTCACTGGCATGTCTCTCAGGTGTCGAGGACTAGTGCATCGTTGAGCCTATATTTAGTATGAGTAAACTAATTAAGTACTGTTGAAATCAGATACTCTAAGACTTACTCAAGTCGTATTGGGATTGGTGGCTTGTAACTTGTAATGGAGTCATTTTCTCTGTAAAGAATCTGTACTTAAGTGTGGTTTTCAGGTACTTTTTACACCTCTGGAATTGTTATATCGTATATATTGTTTTACATATATAATAAATATCCAACTTTAGTTTATACACAAAGCTATGTGATAACACAGTTTACATTTTGCGATGATATAAACAATCACACAGTGCAGATTTGCTATATCATATACACTATATTGCCAAAAGTATTGGGACACCCAAATCATTGAATTCAGGTGTTCCAATCACTTCCATGGTCACTGGTGTATAAAATCAAGCACCTAGGAATGCAGATGCTTCTACAAACATTTGTGAAAGAATGGGTCGCTCTCAAGAGCTCAGTAAATTCAGATGAGCTCAAGAACAGTGCGTAGAGAGCTTCATGGAATGGGTTTCCATGGCCGAGCAGCTCATCCAAGCCTTACATCACCAAGTGCAATGCAAAGCGTGGGATGCAGTGGGGTAAAGCACGCCGCCACTGGACTCTAGAGCAGTGGAGACGTGTTCTCTGGAGTGACCAATCACGCTTCTCTGTCTGGCAATCCCATGGACGAGTCTGGGTTTGGCGGTTGCCAGGAGAACGGTACTTGCCTGACTGCATTGTGCCAAGTGTAAAGTTTGGTGGAGGGGGGATTATGGTGTGGGGTTGTTTTTCAGGGGTTGGGCTTGGCCCCTTAGTTCCAGTGAAAGGAACTCTTAATGCTTCAGCATACCAAGACATTCTGGACAATTTCATGCTCCCAATTTTGTGGGAACAGTTTGGGGATGGCCCCTTCTTGTTCCAACATGACTGCGCACCAGTGCACAAAGCAAGGTCCATTAAGACATGGATGAGTGAGTTTGGTGTGGAGGAACTTGACTGGCCTGCACAGAGTCCTGACCTCAACCCGATAGAACACCTTTGGGATGAATTAGAGCGGAGACTGCGAGCCAGGCCTCGTCCAACATCAGTGCCTGACCTCACAAATGCGCTTCTAGAAGAATGGTCAAAAATTCCCATAAACACACTCCTAAACCTTGTGGAAAGCCTTCCCAGAAGAGTTGAAGCTGTTATAGCTGCAAAATTTCTGAAATCTTCAGTTGATTTCATCTAAGGCTGTGTCTGAAGTCGGTTGTAGTTCTTGTGTTTCTCTTTCTGTCAGTGATTCTGCTCATTATCATCAGGTGTTCATCATTAATGCTCAATCATCACTTAATTAATCACTTAATTATCTCATTAACTTTAACATTGCTTCAGTGTTATTTTAATTCTCTGTGGAGTGGGACCAAATACACTCTGAGCAGTGTTGATTTAACACTGATGATTTTGCTGTGTAGCTGCAAGGTTAACCCTACGGATTAAGAATGGGATGTCATTAAAGTTCATGTGCATGTAAAGGCAGGCATCCCAAAACGTTTGGCAATATAGTGTATATAAGACAATTATCAGGGTTCAAGCACTTTAAGGCCTTTAAGCACATGCGTAAAAAGCTATTATGTTTTATTTAGCAAGCCTGTAACCATCTCAATCATAGATGGAAAAGACAATTTACAGGCAATTCACCATAGGAAATATATGGTTTTTAAAGCTCTTTAACAGTTATGGTGCCACCTATAGTCCGATCTCCACAAAAGTCTTGGAGTTTTCGTTTTTTCGTTTAGAACATTTTGCCACACCCTTTTTCTAAATGTCCCTATTATAGCAATCCAAATGCCAAAGTTCAACTTTTTTTTGATGATTATATTTTTGATTTTTAATCATTTGATAATTGCAAAAGATTCGATTGACAGCGGCAGTCCCAGAGGCAAAGTTGCTCAGAATGAGGAGTTCTATCATATGGTATGAATGTCATGGGCAAAAAATCGTGTGGTATCTAATCCCCCAATGGCCGATTTCTTTCGAATTTCTCACAGGGCCGTGAGTCAAAAAAGGCCCAGCAAGGCTGCTCAAACTTCATTGGCTGCGTTTTTCGAGATGAATGTCTTTAAAGGCAGTCTTGGCAACTTGGACAAAGACATTGCATGCCAATTTTCAAGTCAATCAGACTTAGGGTTATAGCCATTTTTATGTTTCTTCCATGTTATAGCGCCACCAAGTGGCCAGTCGCCATATCCTTTTTCACGCGACCACAGAATGAGCTCTTACATATTTGTGCCAAGTTTGGTGAAAATATCTCATTCTGTTCACAAATTATAGCCATTTTAGTAAAAGTGGCTCCGCGTTTTGGCAGCCATTAGAGACCGTTGAAAGATCTGATTTTCAATAGCAACCTGTGATCAATCATACATACAGGTTTATTTACTTATTTTCTTTTATAATCATTTATGATCATTAGTCATTTATGTAGATTTATATCATTTATTCATATTATTCATTTACATCATTTATCATTTTATTATTATTCATTTATGTCTTTATATTTTATATTACTTATTTCTTTTGTATTGTTGTTTAAATCTTATGATTGTGGTCTGAAGGGATGTTTGCTTCATGAGTAGGAGATAAGAGAATGTCTCCATTTCAAGGTTTTTCACGTCACAGGACGATGTTGTGAAGCAGTAGTTTTCCATTGTTTTTCCCTTGGTATAACAACACTTGTTGGAATTGTACTGGCCAGACGAAGTCTGAGCATTGAGACATACGCAGCTAAGATTATTCAATAAAACGTTGCTATTTTTTATCATCATCACTTCGTCTCCTGCTTCTGCTTGTATCTGGCTTTCTGAGTCAAACTCTCATGCTGATAGAAAACTGTTAATAGAGTCTTGAGGTACCAGACAAGACTCTCTGTTGACAGGTTTGCTGGTCACACACCAGACAAACGGATATCTTTTGACAAGATCCGGCGTCCGGGGCTGGATTTGATATTTCTGACATGAAGATTCCATCCGATCTAACATTATGAATCGAAATTTGACAATTATTTGATTGCATTTTGTCCATCTTGAGCCAAGGATTCCAACGATATAAGACACTTGAGCCTGCGCCTAACGGTTTAGGCATTTAACAGCCATTATGTATTTTTGATCGCTGTAGCGCCATCATCAGGCCGATTGGGGCGAGCTTTGGTGACGTTGTAGATGGGGTGGGTACTACCATCCCTCAAAGTTTCAAGTCTCTACGACTTACGGTTTGGTCTGCCCGTTCACTTTTAAGGGAGAATGCTGATCCTTTGAAATTCTAACAATTACAGTAGAGTTTCAGCGCTAGGCCCTTGAACCCCTAAAAATCGTACTCACACCAAACTTTTGAACAGCAGTGTATAGTGAATGTTCAATGCATCGGTCAGTTGTGTGAACAAACTACATTTCCCATCACTCTCTGCGGCAGAACAGAGGTATATGTATTTCCAAACTTGTAAGAAGGAACACTGAGAATTCACAAAGACCTACTGAAGCACAAAAGCTGGTTATAGTTCCATCCGAGTTCCTATTTCATTCAATTAAATGAGCGCATTTAGACAAAGACAGATGGAGGATGAGAAAGTCTACATTAGCTGTGTCCATTTATCAACTCTGACCTGGATTAAGTCTCATTTTGTCCTGGAGTCGCGCAACCGATCCACAGAGAGCGGATTAATTCGTCTTTACAAAGAGCCCATAGGGCGCAGAGCAAACGCTGCGTCCACAAACACCATTACATGTTCTGTCTGCTAGATCAACTGCAGCTGATGTGATGAGCGCAGACAGGGCTGAGGGCTAAAGCACTCACAATGCATCTCAGCGAACTCCAGCGGGAACGAGACGATAGATGCAACACGCGCGAGCCAGTCACGGACGACTTAAATGCATGCTTATTATGTTTTAAAAACAGCACAAAACAACAATGCAAACATGCTACATTGCTATCACGTCATTGCATTGCATTGCGAACATCGCTTACTCAGGAAAAAGTTGGATAGGGAAGAAAATACAATTGCCAACTTTTGTTTCATACCGACTAAAAACTGATCAAATGCAACAGCAATGCAAACATGACATCATCATGTGTGGAACATCAAGTGTTGCATTGCATTGCATTTTCATTCATTTCAAAATTGCATTGTTGAGGGAAAAGTTGCATTGATGCATAAGTCACGTTTTATTATTACATTCAAAAATAATCTAATATACAGTCAATAAAACATGTTTACAAACAAATTAGCATTTATTTCGCCTCACTCCACCACAAATCCTTAACATTTAACTGCATTTAGAACAGGGATGAAAAACAGAAGTATAAAACAGACATAAATTATAGTGGCATTCATTATGAACAACATTTATAATAAACAAATTCTTTCAAAGCAAAACTTAAACTGCGTGTGGGAAATGCCCTAGATAAATAAACTCTCTCATTCGGCATGAATACAAATGTGTTCGCTCCGTATGCTTGATGTTCATTCATTATATAATGAAGCTCTGGAATAAAAGTTGTAGCATGTTTCATGTGATTTTTTTATTTTATTATTCTCTTTATCTAGTCCTGTGCAAATAAAGCTGGGAACTAGAAATCCACGGCCCAATTTTTAAAGTTATCAAGAAATTTTTATTAAGTTACTGTGTGTGTGTGTGTGTATGTGAGTGTGTGTGTGAGACTGTGTGCGCGTATGTGAGTGTGTGTGTGCGTGTGTGTGTGTGTGTGTGTGCGTGTGAGAGCAGAAATAAAGTAGTATGCTATTCTGAATAATTTAAGCTGTTTAAATTGAATTATTTAAACTAAGAAAGTTTAGGATGGACGTGACCTCAGGCTAAAAGAGAATAATCGAACCATTAGCCGCATTACGGAGACATTGCGTTCCTTATTAATTTCCCAATGACTTCCATTATTATTCTGACCATGACGAAGATGTTTGGCTGAACCTGAAGGCCGTTTGGCTGTTTGTTTAAGTGCCCTTCGCAGAGGACAATGACGACAGCGAGTTTTCTCCTGGAACACAGGAGGCATGCGGTGGAAATCCTCTCCTGTACGCTCAAAACTGTTTCCATTTAACTTTGAAGTCATCTCAGTTTGAAGAAATCAGAAGTCCTTTACCTCTGGGTTTTGTTGATGCATTTTCTTCAGAAAACTGCTGCTGTCAGGAGCATTTCGGAAATTTCTGAGATTTTTGTACCAGTGTAAAGCTTTGCAAGGCAATTGTAAATACCTTGGAGCAAAGTCTATCGCTCAGACCAAACTGTCCGTCATTCCACAGGAAAAACAGGTTTGTTTTTCGTAATGTTTCATCAAAATGTAATAACCTTCCTTTTTGGTTGTCATAATCAATTCCTTATTTCATACAACCACATTTTCACCATTTTTTCACGTTCACTTGGAAACTATTTGAATTAATCATAAATAATTTGTAGTAATGAAGTAATCTTTTGTAATTTTTCTCCTTTGACTTTTTGATACATGTAACATTAAAGTCAGTGACTTGGCAGCATAAGGAAATCACCTAGCTCTAGCCAATGAGAATAGCAGGAAGCTTCTGTTTTGCATCTAATTTGCATGCGTCCAAACAAGGTCACCTCTATATACTTTCATTTCTTGACTCTGAAGAACTCCTGCTGTCATGACGGCTGTTTCACACACCAGACTGATGACGGCCAACAGTGATGCGACAGGAATGAATCAAAGACTGTTTCATCTCTCAGCCACATACATTACACTACATAATAACTCAGAATAATGGAAATTGAGATTCAAAATGAATAACTCAATAGTGAATTCAGACTAAATTATCCCATGACTTTTTTCAGGCCTTTCAAATTTCCATGACATTTATTTATATAGTATGTACATTTATATTCATATAAATTTTAATGCATACAATATGCATACAAACTTGTGTGAATATAAATTTACATACTATATAAGCATACTACACTTACTCTTTCTGCAGTGTATAGTATGTATTTCCTATATAGTATCTACATTTATATGCATATAAATTTAAATGCACATAATATGCATATTAATACCAATATATTGTTATAATATAAATTTACATACTATATAGTAAATGCATAATATTATACCATGTATTCTCTATCGTATGTAAATTTATATGCATATAAATTTACATACTATATAAAAATACATAGTATATTATATATTTTCTATATAGTATCTAAATTTGTATGCCTATAAATTTAAATGCATAAAATATGCATTTTCATAAAGATATATGCATACACATTTCTCTATCGTATGTAAATTTATATGTACATAGTATATAGAAAATAACATACTATGCATTCTCTGTATCATATGTACATTTCTATGCATATAAATTTGTATGCATTTATCTATATGCATATGCATATTATATGCATTTAAAAATTTCTATGCATATAACTTTACATACGATATAGAAAATGCATGGTATGTTATGCGTTTTCTATATAGTATCTAAACTTATATGCATAGATTTATATACATAATATATAGAAAATGCACAATATCATACTATGTATTCTCTATATCATATGTAAATTTATATGCATAGAAATTTGTATGCATTTATCTATATGCTTATGCATATTATATGCATTTAAATGTATATGCAAATAAGTGTACATATGATATAGAAAATACATATTATGATATGTATTTTCTATATAGTATGTAAATTTAATTGCATATAATATGCATATGGATACAGATATATGGATACAAATGTATATGCATATAAATGTACATAATTTATATTAAATGCATAATAACATACTATGTATTCTCTATATAATATGCATATGGATACAGATATATGAATACAAATTTATATGCATATAAATGTACATACTTTATATTACATGCATAATAACATACTATGCATTCTCTATATCATATTTACATTTATTTGCATATGAATGTGTATGCATATTATATGGATTTCAATTTCTATGCATATAAATTTACATACGATATAGAAAATACATAGCATGTACATTTAAATGCATATAATATGCATATGGATACAGCATATAAATGTACATACTATATAGAAAATACAAAATTACATACTATGCTTTTTCTATTTCTGCAGTGGAACAAATAAGTTTTGTCACAGTGTTTCTCTCATCAAGACATCAAACTACTAACTTAAGCTGACTTTCCCACACTTGACTAAACCTAGATAGAAGTATTTTAACTGTGGGAAATCTTGTGGAACTGAGTAGCTCTTCACCTATATGGAAAATCTCTTGGCTGCATGCTTTGTGCTGAGATTATTATGCTTCATCTCTGCCGTCACAGGCAGCACATAAGAGCTCGCAGCTGTAGATCGGAGCTTCTGCCGCTCATGCATCCAGGCAGGGAGAGACAATCCCCTCGCGCAGGTTTAGAACGATTTACGGCACTGTGGGCTGTGAAACCGCTGAGATGAATCATTCATCTAGAGTGACTCATGCTCCTAATTTAGTGCTGAAACTTTGTGGAATCCCGTCCAGATGAATGAGCCCTTCCTAGTGTCCTACTGCCTCTCATGACCTCTCGCTTACTGACAAGAGACTGCAGAAAAGTTGTGCCTTTTAGTTTCATGTCTGCTGTGAGAGAGTCTTGATGTTCAAAAGGTGCCACAGAAACGCTCACAGACTCGTTCAGTCGTAGATCGCTGGGAGGTTCAGAGCTCCTGTCTGAACAGGTTCATCAGCAGCATTAATGACTAACAAAGCTGCAAAAAATCAGTTCATGTTCAGAATAGCATGCTAACATACTACGCTTACTATTCCTGCACTGTATTTTAGTTTAGTATGTAAATGTGTATGCATATAAATTTAAATGTATATTATATGCATCTGCGTATAGATATATTTATATGCATATACATTTGCATACTATAGTGATAATGCATAATTACATACTAAGCTTACAACTTGCTTCTGCAGTGTAAAGTGTATTGTATGTAAATTTATATGCATACATTTGAATAAATAGGTGGCGTGAAGCAGGGCGGGGCCAAGAGCCGTGGGAGCCAGTGAAGCGAATGTTAATAAGGTGGTGGAGGGAATGTTAATGAGCTGGTGGAGGAAACGTTAATGAGCTGCTGGTGGAGGAAACGTTAATGAGCTGCTGGTGGAGTGAATGTTCATGAGCTGCTGGTGGAGCGAATGTTAATGAGCTGGTGGAGCGAATGTTAATGAGCTGGTGGAGGAAACGTCAATGAGCTGCTGGTGGAGTGAATGTTAATGAGCTGGTGGAGCGAATGTTAATGAGCTGGTGGAGGGAATGTTAATGAGCTGCTGGTGGAGGGAATGTTAATGATCTGGTGGAGGGAATGTTAATGAGCTGGTGGAGGAAACGTCAATGAGCTGCTGGTGGAGAGAATGTTAATGAGCTACTGGTGGAGTGAATGTTAATGAGCTGGTGATGGAGAGAATGTTAATGAGCTGGTGGAGTGAATGTTAATGAACTGGTGGAGGAAATGTTAATGAGCTGGCGGAGTGAATGTTAATAAGATGGTGGAGAGAATGTTAATGAGCTGCTGGTGGAGTGAATGTTAATGAGCTGGTGATGGAGAGAATGTTAATGAGCTGGTGGAGCGAATGTTAATGAGCTAGTGGAGGAAATGTTAATGAGCTGGAGGAGTGAATGTTAATAAGCTGGTGGAGTAAATGTTAATGAGCTGGTGGAGGGAATGTTGATGATCTGGTGGAGGGAATGTTAATGAGCTGGTGGAGGAAATGTTAATGAGCTGATGGAGGGAATGTTGATGAGCTGCTGTTGGAGAGAATGTTAATGAGCTGGTGGAGTAAATGTTAATGAGCTGCTGGTGGAGAGAATGTTAATGATCTGGTGGAGGGAATGTTAATGAGGTGGTGGAGTGAATGTTAATGAGCTGGTGGAGGGAATGTTAATGAGCTGCTGGAGTGAATGTTAATGAGCTGGTGGAGGGAATGTTAATGAGCTGGTGGTGGAGCGAATGTTAATGAGCTGCTGGTGGAGAGAATGTTAATGAGCTGGTGGAGCAAATGTTAATGAGCTGGTGGAGGGAACGTTAATGAGCTGGTGGAGTAAATGTTAATAATCTGGTGGAGTAAATGTTAATGAATATTAATGAGCTGGTGGAGCGAATGTCAATGAGCTGGTGGAGTTAATGTTAATGAGCTGGTGGAGTGAATGTTAATGAATATTAATGAGCTGGTGGAGTGAATGTGGAGAGAATGTTAATGAGCTGGTGGAGTGAATGTTATGGTGGAGCGAATGTTAATGAGCTGGTGGAGCGAATGTCAATGAGCTGGTGGAGTTAATGTTAATGAGCTGGTGGAGTGAATGTTAATGAATATTAATGAGCTGGTGGAGTGAATGTGGAGAGAATGTTAATGAGCTGGTAGAGAGAACATCAATAAGCTGGTGGAGGAAATGTTAATGAGCTGGTGGAGGGAATGTTAATGAGCTGCTGGTGGAGAGAATGTTAATGAGCTGGTGGAGTGAATGTTAATGACCTGGTGGAGAGAATGTTAATAAGATGGTGGACTAAATGTTGATAAGCTGCTGGTGGAGAGAATGTTAATAAGATGGTGTAGGGAATGTTAATGAGCTGGTGGTGGAGGGAATGTTAATAAGATGGTGGAGGGAATGTTAATGAGCTGCTGGTGGAGGGAATGTTAATGAGCTGGTGGAGGGAACATTAATGAGCTGGTGGAGTGAATGTTAATGACCTGGTGGACTAAATGTTAATAAGCTGCTGATGGAGAGAATGTTAATAAGATGGTTAAGGGAATGTTAATGAGCTGCTGGTGGAGCGAATGTTAATGAGCTGCTGGTGGAGGGAATGTTAATGAGCTGCTGGTGGAGCGAATGTTAATGAGCTGGTGGAGGGAACATTAATGAGCTGGTGGAGTGAATGTTAATAAGCTGCTGATGGAGAGAATGTTAATAAGATGGTTAAGGAAATGTTAATGAGCTGCTGGTGGAGCGAATGTTAATGAGCTGCTGGTGGAGTGAATGTTAATGAGCTGGTAGAGAGAACATCAATAAGCTGGTGGAGGGAATGTTAATGAGCTGCTGGTGGAGGAAATGTTAATGAGCTGCTGGTGGAGAGAATGTTAATGAGCTGGTGGAGGAAATGTTAATGAGCTGGTGGAGTGAATGTTAATAAGATGGTGGAGTAAATGTTAATAATCTGGTGGAGTAAATGTTAATTAGCTGCTGGTGGAGCGAATGTCAATGAGCTGGTGGAGGGAATGTTAATGAGCTGGTGGAGGAAATGTTAATGAGCTGGTGGAGTGAATGTTAATAAGCTGGTGGAGTAAATGTTAATGAGCTGGTGGAGTGAATGTTAATGAGCTGGTGGAGGAAATGTTAATGAACTGCTGGTGGGGAGAATGTTAATGAGCTGCTGGTGGAGCGAACGTTAATGAGCTGGTGGATTGAATGTTAATAAGCTGGTGGAGGGAATGTTAATGAGCTGGTGGAGGGAATGTTAATGAGCTGGTGGAGGAAATGTTAATGAGCTGGTGGAGGAAATGTTAATGAGCTGCTGGTGGTGAGAATGTTAATGAGCTGCTGGTGGGGCGAACGTTAATGAGCTGGTGGATTGAATGTTAATAAGCTGGTGGAGGGAATGTTAATGAGCTGGTGGAGGGAATGTTAATAAGCTGGTGGAGTAAATGTTAATGAGCTGGTGGAGTGAATGTTAATGAGCTGGTGGAGGAAATGTTAATGAGTTGGTGGAGAAGCGAATGTTAATGAGCTGCTGGTGGAGAGAATGTTAATGAGCTGCTGGTGGATCGAATGTGGAGAGAATGTTAATGAGCCGGTGGAGTGAATGTTATGGTGGAGCGCATGTTAATGAGCTGGTAGAGAGAACATCAATAAGCTGGTGGAGTGAATGTTAATGACCTGATGAAGGAAATGTTAATGCACTGGTGGAGCAAATGTTAATGAGCTGGTGGAGCGAATGTTATGATGAAGGGAATGTTAATAAACTGGTGGAGCAAATGTTAATGAGCTGGTGGAGCGAATGTTATGATGAAGGGAATGTTAACGAGCTAGTGGAGCGAATGTTATGGTGGAGCAAATGTTAATGAGCTGGTGGAGTGAATGTTAATGACCTGATGAAGGGAATGTTAATGAACTAGTGGAGAAAATGTTAATGAGCTGGTGGAGAGAATGTTAATGACCTGATGAAGGGAATGTTAATTAACTGGTGGAGCAAATGTTAATGAGCTGGTGGAGCGAATGTTATGATGAAGGGAATGTTAATGAGCTGGTGGAGCGAATGTTAATGACCTGATGAAGGGTATGTTAATGAACTGGTGGAGCGAATGTTAATGAACTGGTGGAGCGAATGTTAATGAACTGGTGGAGCAAATGTTAACGAGCTGGTGGTGGAGCAAATGTTAATGAGCTGGTGGAGTGAATGTTATGATGAAGGGAATGTTAATGAGCTAGTGGAGCAAATGTTATGGTGGAGCGAATGTTAATGAGCTGGTGGAGCGAATGTTATGATGAAGGGAATGTTAATGAGCTGGTGGAGCGAATGTTAATGACCTGATGAAGGGAATGTTAATGAACTGGTGGAGCGAATGTTAATGAACTGGTGGAGCAAATGTTAATGAACTGGTGGTGGAGCAAATGTTAATGAGCTGGTGGAGCGAATGTTAATGACCTGATGAAGGGAATGTTAATGAGCTGGTGGAGCAAATGTTAATGAGCTGGTGGTGGAGGGAATGTTAATGAGCTGGTGGTGGAGCGAATGTTAATGAACTGGTGGAGGGAATGTTAATGAGCTGGTGGAGTGAATGTTATGATGAAGGGAATGTTAATGAGCTAGTGGAGCAAATGTTATGGTGGAGCGAATGTTAATGAGCTGGTGGAGAGAATGTTAATGACCTGATGAAGGAAATGTTAATGAACTGGTGGAGCAAATGTTAATGAGCTGGTGGAGAGAATGTTAATGACCTGATGAAGGGAATGTTAATTAACTGGTGGAGCAAATGTTAATGAGCTGGTGGAGCGAATGTTATGATGAAGGGAATGTTAATGAGCTGCTGGAGTGAATGTTAATGACCTGATGAAGGGAATGTTAATGAGCTGGTGGAGCGATTGTTAATGAGTTAATAAGTTCATTAATGAGTTAATAATGTTAATGAGCTGGTGGAGCAAATGTTAATGAGCTGGTGGTGGAGCGAATGTTAATGAGCTGGTGGTGGAGCGAATGTTAATGAGCTGGTGGTGGAGCGAATGTGAATGAACTGGTGGAGGGAATGTTAATGAGCTGGTGGAGTGAATATTATGATGAAGGGAATGTTAATGAGCTAGTGGAGCAAATGTTATGGTGGAGCGAATGTTAATGAGCTGGTGGAGAGAATGTTAATGACCTGATGAAGGAAATGTTAATGAACTGGTGGAGCAAATGTTAATGAGCTGGTGGAGGGAATGTTAATGAACTGGTGGAGCAAATGTTAATGGGAATTTAGAAGTCAATGTTAATGAGCTCATTAACCCATTCATTAACATTCGGTCCACCAGCTCATTAACATTCACTCCACCATTTATGTTTATATTTATTCATTTCCAGATGCATCTATTTACAGATTTATTTATTTATTGCAACATGTAAATGAGGGAGGCGGTCCTTGTGTATCATTGGTTGAGAGCTCTGAAACAATCCAGTGTCGTGTTTTCAAAAGCATTGTGAGCCTAATGCCGTGTTCAGACAACAATATTTTTGTCTGTTATAGTCACTGTGTCAGATTATGTGATATTGACTCCTAAATTCTTGTCAAGAAACATGTCAGACTACACATTGCTTCCCGACCAATCATCGCTTGCTCGTGCGTGATTTCATCGAAAAGGCGGAGCTAGACTTAAAATTATGTATATCAAGTAAACCAAAGTTGCTTCAGTTGAGTTGAAATATTACTAAAAATATCAAAGTTTTTCTTATGTTTACTTTAAATAACCAGTGCAGATTTAAAGACACGTGAAGCATGAGAAGCACGAGCTGAAGGACGTTTGTCCTAAACTATCAATCAGACGAGGCATGTTTTTATCATTTTTCGATCAGGTTGATAATTTAGAGGCCTCAGAAATGAGCTACAAATATGATACTTTACAGGGTTCAATAATGTCCATCGATTGCAACATATTGATTTTAATTTGTATCCAGCGGCTTGTCTTTTTCCAGCAAACGCCCGCAGGGACTCATGGGAGGCCACCTGCATTTCCCTGACTGATTTATAACTAACTAAAGCCTAGAATGCGTCTTTTAAGGCTTGTCCGTACAGAAGCATTGCCGGGCAACCTGAAAACACCATGAATACATCTTCAAGCAACTACGATTTAAAACAAACTCGCTCTGTTGATCACAGCAGGACTCACATCATGGAAAGAACGTATTCTGCTGCTTGATTTGTTCAAAATGCACAAAAACAACATTGTCAATATGCAAAAGAACACGCTTTTAGTACAGACACATTGTGTTTTCCTCTTAAAGCGAGACGGCAGGTTGCCCGGACATAATAACTGCTTGCAAACAATATGAAAGCACTTCACGCTTTGACCTTGTCTTTAGCTTGGTACTGACATTTTGTTAGTTAGTTCAACATAATCAATTCTGACGTGCATTAGCATTCATTCTGCGTCTCCTTCAACCTGAAAACTGGCACAAGCGTCCCCTGTGATGTCCTACACGAGCACTGCTTTCATTACACAGAGTCCGTCACAGAACAGCTGAACAGAAGCTCACTGACGGTCAGTAACATCTTTGCATCTTTATGTGTGAAAGATTTAATAGCTTCACTGACCCTGAGCGTCACTGAATCCTCACGAAGCCTCTTCACAGCAGCCAGATTCTCCTTTTCATTGTGAGGCTGAAAGTTTGACAAAAAGCCTTGATTAGCTGATGTTTTATGACATAATAAATGCATGTGGTCTTTGCATTGTGGTGCACAAGTGACAGATTTATTATTCATTCGATATTTGTCCATTTTGAGCCCACTTGACTGATTAACAGTAGTGAATACTGTGCAAAATAAGTGTTATTTATGCATCTCATTTGCTCTATTATTATCAGTATCTGCAATGGCCATTGAAAAAGCATTTCGGGTCGAGCACAAACTGAAACTTTTTGCATGGTAAACGTGCAATATGCATGCATACAACATAAAAATGCTATAAATGAATCAGATGGCGTCAAACGCAGCTCATCCAATCAGACTTTCTGTTAATCTTCCACATATCGATATCGCGACTACAACACAGAACGTCACTATCATATTCTTAATAAGAGTAGTTGGTGATTAAGAACGCTGCCCAAAGGCAGTAATTTGCCAGGTAATATTTCTGGCTTCTGGGAATTAAATGTATAACCTAATTATGTGCTCCTATTAACTGTGCTGAAGCTGAGGGAGCGTTTCTGAAGAGGTCAGAAAAGTGCTTCAACACGTCTACATCTTCAATAACAAAATAGTTATGACATAAAATAAGGAACTATAAGAAACTATGACAAAAAATAAGAAACTATGACATAAAAAGTCATAATTATGACAAACTACATCATAATTATCGGATAAAAAGTCGAAATGAGATACAAAAATATGTCAAAATTATGGCTCATAAAACTGCTTAAAAATGTCTACATCTTCAACAACAAAATATTTGACATAAATCGAAATTATGACATACTAAGTCATAATTATGAGGGGAAAGTCATAAATATGACATATTAAGTAAAAAATATAATATTAAAGTCAAAATTATGAGATAAATTATTTTAAATTATGAGATAGTCAAAGTTATGACATATTAAGTCATAATTATGATATACTAAGTCTGTTTTAGTCAATTTAAAAAAATCAAACAAAACAAATTATGAGATTAAAAAAGTCTAAATTATGGCTGACATAATGTCTAGAAATGTCTAGATATTCAACAAAAAAGTTATGACAATAAAATCATAATTATGACATACTAAGTCATAATTATGAGATAAAAAGTCAAAATGAGATCAATTATGACATACTAAGTAATAATTATGATATAAAAAAATCTAAATTATGACACATTTTTAAATTATGAGATAAAGTTGAAATTGTGACTTAATAAACCTGTTTTTCTAAGAAAAATGTAAAAAACGAGATTAAAAAAGTCCAAAGTTATTACAAGTCGAAAAGTCAAAATGAGATAGAAAGTAGAAAAATCGAAATTATGACAAAATTTTAAATTATGATAAAGTTGCAGTTATGACATACTAAGTCATAATTATGGCTAAGTCTGACTAAATCAGAATTATGAGATCAAAAAATCAAAATTATGAGATTAAAAAATTGAAATTATGACTTTTATAAAAGTGCTTAAAAATGTCTACATCTTCAACAAAAAAAAGTTATGACATAAATCGAAATTATGACGACATAAAAATGATAAAATTATGACATAAAAATCATTATTATGAAATACTAAGTCAATTATGAGATAAAAAGTCAAAATAAGATAAATTGAAATTATGGCACACCAAGTCATAATTCTGGCTGTCTATTTTCCTAGTCATAATTATGAGATAAAAAGTCAAAATGAGATAAAATATAGAAATTATGAAATACTAAGTAATAATTATGATATTTAAAAAAATCTAAATTATGACAAAATTTTAAATTGTAAGATAAAGTAGAAATTATGACATACTAAGTCATAATAATGATATAAAAATATTGAAATTGACAAAAATTTGAATTATGATAAAGTTTAAATTATGACATACTATGTCATAATTATGACCAAGTCTGACTAAATCGTAATTATGAGATTAAAAAGTCAGAATTATGAAATAAAAAAGTAGAAATTATGAATTTCATAAAAGTGCTTAAAAATGTCTACATCTACATCTTCAACAACAAAATATTTATGACATAAATTGAAATTATGACAAGACATAAAAATTATAAAATTATGGCATAAAAAGTCATTTTTATGACAAAGTCAATTATGAGTCTATTTTCCTAGTCATAATTATGAGACAAAAGTCGAACTGAAGTAGAAATTATGACATAGTAAGTCACAATTATAATATTTAAAAAGTCGACTTTATGAGATTAAAAAAGTCAAAATTATGACTTTCATAAAAGTGCTCCAAAATGTCTGCATCTACAAAAAAATCCATATCAAAGAACACATTTGTCAAAACATATATAACTATGTTGAATTTCTTTGAATTTAGTAAATTCCTTGTGCTGTCATTTAATTCAACATCTTGTGTGAAGTGGGCAATTCAATTCAATTCAATTCGATTCAATTCAATTAATTTCATTTCATTTCGATTTGATTCGATTCAATTCGAAGGAGTCGATTCTTCAGTCCTGTCTAGAATCTGCTGTGTTTTATTGAAAAGCTGTTGAAGCAGCGCTGAGAAAGTCTTTGTTTCAGCCGGACATATGCAGAGATGATTATCAAATCTCTTCCTCACAAACATATACCAGATAACAATCAGCGGGCGTGACGTCTGTGATAGATTACAGCTGCATTTCCATAGAATATTCATAACCACAGATTAATATTTGTCTCAGAAACTTCACTGCAATGTTTTCCGTCCACCCTTTAAACTAGGAGAGCAAAATAATACATATCACAGCAATCGTATGTCACAAATATAGTTATTCTTCTGGAAATTCAATGATGAACGGTCAGTTTACTGTTTTTATTATTATTGTACTATCATGTTATATATCAAAGCCGGACTCAAATGCCACACTTGTGCATCTGAGAGAGACTGTGATCTTATTTTAACGTCCTAATGACATTTTCTGAGGCTTAATGACACAATACAAACTGACTTTTGTCATTTCTGCAGAACAGAGGCATGGCGCTCAATGCCAGGTGATTGTGTTACAGTCAATGAAGGAAAGGCTGGACTTTACCTGTTATTTGTCAACTGTCTGACCGCCTCATATCAAAGTCCTTTGGCACCACCCGTCACTATTGCAACTTTGCCATTTTGTTTGGACAAACCTGTGAAATAAAGAACAAGACAAATATTGTGGTCCTAAACTGGTATTAGGTTGAACTTACATGCATTTAACCCTGCTAAAGAACAAAGAGTTTGGTTCCATTTTTCTCCAAAAACACTGAAATTTAATGGTTTTCATAATGCTCACTTCCGTTGAATATACACTATATTGCCAAAAGTTTTGGGACGCCTGCCTTTACATGCACATGAACTTTAAAGACATCCCATTCTTAATCCGTAGGGTTTAATATGGAGTTGGCCCACCCTTTGCAGCTATAACAGCTTCAACTCTTCTGGGAAGGCTTTCCACAAGGTTTAGGGGTGTGTTTATGGGAATTTTTGACCATTCTTCTAGAAGCGCATTTGTGAGGTCAGACACTGATGTTGGACGAGAAGGCCTGGCTCGCAGTCTCCGCTCTAATTCATCCCAAAGGTGTTCTATCGGGTTGAGGTCAGGACTCTGTGCAGGCCAGTCAAGTTCCTCCACACCAAACTCGCTCATCCATGTCTTTATGGACCGACGCTTTGTGCACTGGTGCGCAGTCATGTTGGAACAGGAAGGGGCCGTCCCCAAACTGTTCCCACAAAGTTGGGAGCATGAAATTGTCCAAAATGTCTTGGTATGCTGAAGCATTAAGAGTTCCTTTCACTGGAACTAAGGGGCCAAGCCCAACCCCTGAAAAACAACCCCACACCATAATCCCCCCTCCACCAAACTTTACACTTGGCACAATGCAGTCAGGCAAGTCCTGTTCTCCTGGCAACCGCCAAACCCAGACTCGTCCATGGGATTGGCAGACAGAGAAGCGTGATTGGTCACTCCAGAGAACACGTCTCACTGCTCTAGAGTCCAGTGGCGGCGTGCTTTACCCCACTGCATCCCACGCTTTGCATTGCACTTGGTGATGTAAGGCTTGGATGAGCTGCTCGGCCATGGAAACCCATTCCATGAAGCTCTCTACGCACTGTTCTTGAGCTGATCTGAAGGCCACAGAAGTTTGGAGGTCTGTAGCTATTGACTCTGCAGAAAGTTGGTGACTTCTGCGCACTGTGACCCTCAGCATGCGCTGACCCCGCTCTGTGATTTTACGTGGCCTATCACTTCGTGGCTGAGTTGCTGTTGTTCCCAATTGCTTCCACTTTGTTATAATCCCACTAACAGTTGAGCGTGGAATATTTAGTAGTGAGGAAATGTCAGGAATGGACTTATTGCACAGGTGGCAACCTATCACAGTACCACGCTTGAGTTCACTGAGCTCCTGAGAGCGACCCATTCTTTCACAAATGTTTCCTAGTGCTTGATTTATACACCTGTGGCCATGAAGTGATTGAACACCTGAATTCAATGATTTGGAGGGGTGTCCCAATACTTTTGGCAATATGTCTACTCTTGTAAAACACTGTAGTAAAACGCTCTTGACAGTTTCCTGTGCAGCTCCAGAATCTACAGTGCCAGCTGTTCCACGACAAAAGGCCTGCCATCTCAGAACATTCAGGATGACTGTGTTTATCCTCAGCGCCAGAATGCACAAGAAGTGTGCTGACAAGTTAAGAGAGAGGTAGAGAGCAAACATGCTGTACATTAGCAGCCCGTGTTAAAGCAATGAGCCACAAGAGGCTGAGCGTGTGACACTTTACGCTTCTAGTGTCTCTTCTGAACTATCCGTTTTAGGAAGACTTTGCCATGAGCCAAATGATTTGCCATACATTTGCTCCAAATATTACTCTCATGATTGCACGTTTTCAGTGCATGTGCTGAGAGAAAACTGAAATGCAATTAAATAAATCGGATTTAGGAATGTAGTAAATTCCTCTTCCTGTCATGTAATTCAACATCTTGTGTGAAGTGGCAATTTAATTTAATTTAATGAGGAGAAAAAGGATAGAAAACTGAAATGCAGTTAAATAAATCTGAGAAGACTTACTATATATTTCGCAATGACCTGAGATTACTAAATCACTGAGACGGTAGTGGCCAAAAGTGAGGGGATATTTGTTTTTAATGACCCTATACATTCAATTAAACCATCAAAATATGAGGAATATATATATATATATATATATATATATATATATATATATATATAAATTAATATTATAAATATGAAGAAGAACAAAACACTAAACTTGATTAAGGTATTTATCTGACAGAATTATTTGGCAAAAAAGGTAAACTACAGCTACAGGTTTTATTTTACTATGCAAAAAAAAAAAAAAAATGCATAGAAAAGCAAAAGGCTCACAGAAAAAAAAACAAACATAAGCAGTTATTAATATTTCATTGATTTCATTGTTTTTGCATGTGTTCATAATTTCTGTGTATGACAGTCTGGCCAAAAATTATACCGCACAATTTGTCATGTTTCATTGCGTTGTCATCACTAATAAAACAATCGACTCCAAGCACAACTACTGCAAAATCTTTAATAATATTTGAATAAAGGTGAGTATGTCAATTTTACTAGGCCAGGACATCATTCATGTGGGTCTCAATATCACCACATAATGAATTAATAACACAAATTAATTAACAGATTAATAATTAATAACAAATTATACAACTACTATATGTATATCCAACCTTACCTGGACATATACAGTACACTCAACTGCTTGATTGTTTATATCACTGCAAAATGTAACTATAATAACACCAAGCTCTATACATGTGTCAGTTTTATGTTCTGTTTCTTGTGGACTTTTAGTTTGTATCACATTGTTTCCTTTGTTCCCAACGTTCCTGCTCTTCATTTGTTGTCATGGTTACTAATTATGCTGCACACCTGGTTCTGGTTGAGTTTGTCGTTAAGTTGTGTATTGAAGGGGCTGTTTACACGACACCATTTTCAACTAAAAACGGAAACCTTTTTATTCGTTTTGGCCATTCATTTACATGACAATGTCGTTTTGGGGGCCTGAAAACGCAAACTTTTGAAAACGGGATTCAAAGTGTGAGTTGGGATTCAAAGTGTGACTCTTTAGCTCCACCCACTGCACGCCTCCACGGACTCGGCTGTTTTCAGAAAGAATCGGTACAGTGTATCTGTCTTTTATAAATATGATAAAACTAAAGACTCTTGGGAGATATGAAGGATCAACACTACTCTATAGATACTCAAGATTAACATGAGACTGGCAGAAACTGTGTGTGTGTTATGGACCCTTTAATAAGTGACATCGCCACCAACTGGCCTGACAGCAGAATACAGTGATTTTAGTTGTTTTTGTGGATCCGTGTGAACGCGACAGACGCGATAGACAAAGGAAAAACTTTTCCGTTTTTAGAGTTTTAGTCGTTGTTGTGCAAACAAACCCTAAGCCTTTATGTATTACTAAGTAATTAATTACTAATTTAATTACCTTTCCCTCTTATTTTTTCTGTAATTTAATTACAGTTACTTCTGATGATACTGTAGAACAATTCTATATAAAACCAAGTGTTACCCACGTTTCCTCTCTGAACAGTAGCTAAATAAAATGTAACCGCGTGTAATTTGCCGGCCATGTAAACAGAGCATTTCTAATCCAGTTAAAATCTGTTTCCGTAAACAGGCAGTTAAAAATGTAACTTTACATAATGGTTGACTCACATGGTCTATTTATAAACCCTTTTCTTTGGCGCATCCATGTCTGACTTTATTATATCTCCTGTGTCACACAGCAGCTTTGGCTGGAAGGAACCCGACTGACAGCTGAAAGTGAGCGTTTGGCGGTTTCGCAGGAGGAGAAACATGGACTCGTCCCGAGAGAACCCTTCCTGGCCCACTTTATGTGATTGCCACTCGATTACGTTTCCAGGAATTCCTTATCTCTGAATCCGACCAAACACAACCTCCCTGCCTTGTCAAGGGCAAGAATTTAAACAGACACCAGCGCCGGTCGCATGGTGATGGCTGTCTCAGTTAGACACTTAATATTCAGTAATATTAGCAATTTGACTGCATTGACACTATCGGATGAGAGCAAAAGTACAGTATAGAGTACAGTAGCGTCCAAAAGTGATGTCCAGTTGTGCTTGGAGTCGATTGTTTTATTTGTGATAATAACACAATGAAACAAGACAAATTGTGCCGACATCATTTTTGTCCAGGCTGTCATACAAAGAAATGATGAACACATGCATAAACAAGAAGCGAAACATTAGTAACTGATTATGTTGTAGTCAATGTTTGCTTATAATAATTACTTATAAGTCATGCATTTGCTTTTTCAATGTGCATGCTCATAATCCATTATACACTGATTTATAAAAGAGCAAATATAAAATAGTTCCAGAGACACTTGTACCAATTGTACCAATTAGTTATCAATTATGTCTTTAATAATTATGTCTTTGATAATGTTTGCATTAGAAGTCAAGAATGGTAATGTTGATTTATTAAAATCTATATCTCCTCAGCCATATGCATGGTATTGCTTATAGCAGTTTGGAATTATACTTTTAAAAATATTATTGCAGTGTTTTTCTAATGTTTTTTATGTAACATTAAAAAATATACTTTTTTCAACTGTTTGTATTAATGACTTCTTTGGGGGTTTTTCATTATTTTATTACAGGAATTATTGTTAATTAGTTACATTTACAAGTAAACAACTTAAAATGTACACCGATCATCATTATCTCTTCATCACGGCACCTGTTAGTGGGTGGGATATATTAGGCAGCAAGTGAACATTTTGTCCTCAAAGTTGATGTGTTAGAAGCAGGAAAAATGGGCAAGCGTAAGGATTTGAGCGAGTTTGACAAGGGCCAAATTGTGATGGCTAGACGACTGGGTCAGAGCATCTCCAAAACTGCAGCTCTTGTGGGGTGTTCCCGGTCTGCAGTGGTCAGTATCTATCAAAAGTGCTCCAAGGAAGCAACAGTGGTGAACCGGCGACAGGGTCATGGGCGGCCAAGGCTCATTGATGCACGTGGGGAGCGAAGGCTGGCCCGTGTGGTCCGATCAAACAGACGAGCTACTGTAGCTCAAATTGCTCAAGAAGTTAATGCTGGTTCTGATAGAAAGGTGTCAGAATACACAGTGCATCGCAGTTTGTTGCGTATGGGGCTGCATAGCCGCAGACCAGTCAGGGTGCCCATGCTGACCCCTGTCCACCGCCGAAAGCGCCAACAGTGGCACGTGAGCATCAGAACTGGACCACGGAGCAATGGAAGAAGGTGGCCTGGTCTGAGGAATCATGTTTTCTTTTACATCACGTGGATGGGGAACACATGGCGTGGATGGGGAACACATGGCACCAGGATGCACTATGGGAAGAAGGCAAGCCGGCGGAGGCAGTGTGATGTTTTGGGCAATGTTCTGCTGGGAAACCTTGGGTCCTGCCATCCATGTGGATGTACTTTGACATGTACCACCTACCTAAGCATTGTTGCAGACCATGTACACCCTTTCATGGAAACGGTATTCCCTGGTGGCTGTGGCTCTTTCAGCAGGATAATGTGCCCTGCCACAAAGCAAAAATGGTTCAGGAATGGTTTAAGGAGCACAACAACCAGTTTGAGGTGTTGACTTGGCCTCCAAATTCCCCAGATCTCAATCCAATCGAGCATCTGTGGGATGTGCTGAACAAACAAGTCCGATCCATGGAGGCCCCACCTCGCAACTTACAGGACTTAAAGGATCTGCTGCTAACATCTTGGTGCCAGATACCACAGCACACCTTCAGGGGTCTAGTGGAGTCCATGCCTCGACGGGTCAGGGCTGATTTGGCAGCAGAAGGGGGACCAACACAATATTAGGTCATAATGTTATGCCTGATCGGTGTATAATGACTACATCTTCATGATTTCTTAACATTTACTTAAAGAAAAATTGCATCCTATGTTTCCACTTTACTTAAAGCCATCAATGATGCATTTATAGAGGTTAGTAACTTTATTATTACTCACAATAAGTATTAATAAGAACACAACACGGCTATTAATGACAATATATTCACTTATTTGACAGAAATAAATCCAAAATACTAAAAAGACATTGTAACGATAATATAATAACATTATAGCAATGCAGGCTGCATCTTTATGAATACATTCATGGAACATACGACTGACTAATTAATACTTATAAATGTGTATAATGGATTATGAGCATGTGCATTGAGAAAGCAAATGCATGACTTATAAGTAATTATAAAAATAATACAAATGTAACTATAACTGTTCTTATAATACAGTACAGGTCTTAATGAGTCTTTATAAATATGTTTATAACATAGTAATACTTGCTTATAAATAAGTATAAACGGAGCTTTAATTCATTATAAGCATGGGCTTCATAGAAAGTGTTACCCAAATATCTCCTCTGCATCAATTTCTTATTTAGGCTCATGAAAATGCATGCAAAGTTTTGACACTTTGAGATGTCATGAAATGCGTGAACAAAATTTCTGACGATTTTGATGTTCGTGAGTCAATTTGACCCGCAATTTCATGGTTAACCGCAGCTGCACAGACCCAAAATAAAGATTTTATGTTTTTTTATGTCAGTTTCTCAGCTACCCTCCGAGGGTATTCAAAATTACATTTGTGACCCTGAAGCACAAAACCAGTCATAAGTCTCACGGGTATATTTGTGGCAATAGCCAGCAATACATTGTATGGGTTAAAATTATCCATTTTCTTTTATGCCAAAAATCATTAGGATATTAAGATCATGTTCCATGAAGATATTTTGTAAATTTCCTACCGTAAATATATCAAAAATGTATTATTAGTAGTAATATGCATTGCTAAGGACTTCATTTGGACAACTTTAAAGGCGATTTTCTCAATATTTAGATTATTTTGCTCCCTCAGATCCCAGATTTTCAAATGGCTGTGTCTCGACTAAATAACTTGAATAAATAACTAAATAAATTGACCCTTATGACTGGTTTTGTGGTCACATTTATGCATTTGGCAGACACTTTTATCCAAAGAAATGTGCATGCATTGAAGGCGTATATTTTTATTAGTTTAGAAATGTTAATTTCGCCGGGAATCGAATGCATGATTTTGGGCCATGCTTGAGCTTCAGGAAAGCACACAAAAATATAATGTGTATTCATATTTAAGGTTTACTGTTCTTACCTGAGTTTTGTTGTTGTTGATTTTGACAGTGTGATTTTTCACGAATTGTATTGAATCCAATTAGGGTCAATTTGACCAGCAACATAAAAATATCACACCCAGAATTCGAACACAACACCAGATCATCCGATTGCCAATGCATCCTCTGAACTGAGATGAGAATGCAAGTAGAATGAGATTTCAGTGATGCACGGCTAGGTTTCCCTCATAAGACTGCTTTGAAACACGAATAAATAAAGATTTATGTGGAGCTTTTCATCTTACAAAGCATTGCCATTGCACACTAGTGTGTTGCCTTCAAAGGACTGAATAAAGCAATTCAGATCAAGTGCATTCCCCACATGACCATCCAAACCTGTTGAGTGACAGACAGACACAGACAGTCGTGAAGCATTTGATATGAATTGTCTGGGGATGCACCGTCTGTCTGTTCCCATTCCAGCCCACTCTGGGAATGACATGTAAAATTAACCATTACAACCGAGATCTATTCATGCATTATGCTGTTTTCTCACTCACAAGACTCGATTTGACATATGCATGAATAAATTTGCCCAACTTTGCCAGATTAATTTCTATTCGGCAAAGCGACTGCTGTAAATGCATAAGTGACTGTGATAATTAGGTGTATGAAAAGCCAGTGTTGGTGAACCCTGCTGAGATGAGTTCAACAGTGTGCTCTTCAAATTCACTGCAGTGGGGGCAATTTGCATCTGCCCTTGGGTTCTCCTTCACAACACATAATGGCCATTTTAACCAATAATGTGAGCATGTAGAGCATAAAAATATGCATGGTTGACTTAGAGTTTAGAGCGCCTCAACTAATGCTCATTAAGCGAGAGATTAAAGGCACGCGTTTAGGGATTAAATTAAAACAGTGAACGGTATCGGACACTATAAAGAACCATTATACCCTCGACACGCGGTCTGTCTCCTCAAGTCCCAGAGCTGCATGCTTTCACCAAGTTCAAAGACCACAGACTGCAACAAACTGCTGCAAAGCTGCGGTCAGTGCCAGGAAAAGAGGAGCGTTTAATAGGCATTGAAAACCAAAACATTAGCCAAATATTAGTCGCCTACAAGTTAAACAAAACACAATCAATTGCAATAGGTAGTAGGGCTATGCATTATAGTATATGCAAAATGGGATAAGATTTTTGAAGATGCTGCATGCATGCGTTGGACTTTTGTTTAACTAGTTACTTGTTTTCGCAATGGAATCTGCGTTTAAATGCATGGAAAATAAAACCGGACTTCGTTCACCTTTATGCTCGTGCATGCTCCGCGTTTTATTATTTTGGGAAGCGATTCATCACAGAATATTCCTTTTAATTTATTTTTAATAGGCATAAACTACCCTTGCCAGAACGTGCATGCAACCAAAATTTGCACAATTGATAACTAATGCATTTTTTCGTGAATTAACGTTCGCTTCATTCGTAATGAACACAATGATGATGCTTGGAGTCACTGCAGAGTGACATTTCTATCACTTCAAGCGTTCAATAGTGAGATATAAAGGATGTAATGGAAAACGAACGATGCATAACTCTAATGATTTCTGTTATTTCGCGATGCGAGAAAGATAACGTGTGAATGAGGAGGGGCATGCCGACGGACTTACCGGGGTCACCCTGACTTCTCCGCTGGTCCGCAGCTTCAAATGCCGTGATCACAGTCCACGTCTCTGCATATATACCACAGTATTACATACAGGATGAGCAAAATGGCAAAAATAAACAGCGCTACGAGGATAGCCTTAGTCACTGGTGATATGAGAGACTGCATTTCAGCAGAAGCAGCTCAACAGTCCAACCGAGGCGCATGGATGCTCTACCATCCGAGCAGACCTTCGGGTTTTGATGGAATCCCCTGCAGATGATTTACAAACGCACGAGCTGAAGACATCATGCACGAGCGATCATCTAGAGAACGCCAGGTTGTGCTGATCATGTTCGGAGAGGAGAGGCTCTGGTGTGGAACAGGTTGATTCGCCTCAACTTCAGCAGATGGAATTAACCAATGAAGCTCTGCGTGAAGGGGAGAACAAAAAGATTGACTAAATAGGCTTGTTTCACTTAAATGTTTTTATTTAAGATACCATTGTGGGCAACTACACTTTCAGGGGTTAAATTTTTTTTTGGGATATTTGGCCAAATGTAAACTATCTTAGACTTTACTTTAACAAAACACTGCCTTTCTGAGATGTTTATCACAAGTGCAACTATAAAATTCCAAATGACGACACTGTTTTGTCAACGTTCCAACCGATGACGATCGCAGTCTGTTCGCGAGCGTCTAATTTCCACTTTCCACTTTTCCCAGTGTACACTTTGTTGTGGTTACTTACAAACCACACACACACAAAAACAACTGTTGTTTGGACTGGCCTACTTGGAGGATCAAGTCACACCCTTGTGATACGTTAACTATGTAAACGAAGAATTTGCATAGAAGTGCTGAAGAGGTTTTACATCACGATTTATCATTTTACCAAACGTGCCTGGAGAGAGATACGATATTTAACTCCAGAACCTGAGCGATTTGTCTCGACGCGTTGCTGTTCTATGGCAAGCTGTTTTCGCCTTAAAATGCTCCCAGCGTCACTCGCCACAATTGCATTTTTACTATTAAGAGTTAAATTAGAGAGCTCTACAATTCTCTCTAACAATTATGATTAGAGCGGTCTAATTCAATTCTTACTCGAAACAATTCCGAGAGCTCTACAAATTAATTTTTACTATATGTCTCCATAGACTTCCATTCATTTTTAATTACAGAGCTCTACAATTGTAACCAGTGTTGGGGAAAGTTACTTTGAAAAGTAATGCATTACAATATTGCGTTATACCCTTAAAAAGTGACTAATTGCGTTACTTAGTTACTTTTTCAGAAAAGTAATGCATTTTGTTACTTTTGCGTTACTTTTTCTCACATGGGCTGGGCTTTTTTATAACAAAAAAGTTATATTTTTGGGCAAATGTAAAGGCCCTTTCACACCAAAATTGAAATAATAAGGCTGAAAGAAATGCAAATTCATGCGTGTACAGTAGTAGGTACAACTCAAACAAACCTTTCAGCTGTCATTCTGGATAATGGAAGAATAGGATGCAGGAGAAGAAAGTTCAACACTTACTTCACTAATAAAAACAAATAATCTAAAGTCATTTTTGCTGATGGTTTAACTGAATCATCAAAGGTCAGCAGAAAGTACATTGGTCAATAAAGTGAGATTAAAAATAATAATAATATTTGTTTTAATTAATATTTAATTATTGGAGGTTTGCATAGTATCCTGATTTTGCATTTGTTTTTATTCATTTTGAGGAATAGGCTACTGAAACTGTTTTTGTGCAAGTGAGATGAGTAAATGCATGCTCACAATTAGAACTACAATAGCCATCATGTTTACACACAACGCCTCTGCACTCATGATTTCTCTCAATGTGAGGACAGGAGAGCTGTCAGTCAATGGGAAAAGAAAGTAAGTTGCGTTACTTATTTGAAAAACTAACTCAGAGATGTTGCTGTAAATTTAAAGTAATGCGTTACTTTACTAGTTACTTGACAAAAGTAATCTGATTACGTAACTCAAGTTACTTGTCACTGTAAAAAAAAAAATCATGATTTGTTATCACAACTTTTATAATTTGCCAAATCAACATAATAGTTTCTGTTTATTAAACCAATCTGCTTTGTTGTATTAACTCAAAATTTTAATTTCAATGAACTCAAAATTTTAAGGCAACCAGGTAACTTACTTTTTTTAAGTTAAACCAACAATATTTTTTTACAGTGAGTTACCCCCAACACTGTTAATAACAATTCTGCATTAACTTCAATTCATTTTTAATTACAGAGCTCTGCAATTCAATTCTTAGTAGTAACCAGAGGTGGGTAGAGTATCCAAAAACTGTACTCAAGTAAAAAGTACTCAAAGTAAAAGTACTCATCTTAATAGTTACTTGATTAAGAGTAAAAAAGTATCCAATGAAAAAACTACTCAAGTAGCTAGTTAGTTACTTCGAATCATATATAACAACAATACAATAACATGTTAATATTTAGATAGATATTAAATCTAAATGGTTATTATTATCATCATAATTAGATATCACAGATATCACAAACACAGAAGAGACAAGCATTATTTCTGGCATCTGTAGCCCACAAGTCAATGCATATCCTTTGCTTTGTATAATAATAACGTTTTGGATTATTGGACAATGTAGAAATAAAGTGAACCTGCAGAGTTTTGCGTTCAAAGGCACGTAAAGGGAACTGTAGTGTTTTGAGTTGTATGTAAACTCAGGAATAAGCTCTGTTTGCTCACTCTAGAGATTAACTCTGGGTTAGTTTTTGGTTGGCCAGTTCATTGTCCAAAAGACCTGTGTTCATAGAGTTTGGTAATTCATATTGTGCAGTAAACCAAAAGAAGAACATCGTTGTCCCGACTCTTATTTGAACAGTATTAAAACACATCAGGAACCACTGATAATACGTTTGGTTGTAAAATGTATTACCTGAATTAATCGAAATCGAAGGTAGCTCGTTCACAGACAGCATACACAGATGTTCAACCAATAAAGATGTTCATCGCTGACAAACAATAGGATGCATTTGCTTTCAATTGACTGTAACGTTATGTCCACGGCCACTTCATCCAACGCTCTTGATGTTCTTACATTTCCTGTTACGACGATTCAGTGCATGTAGGGAACTGAACAAATCATTCAAACTGATTCGCGAATCAATTCAGACAGTTTTGCCAACTTGTTTGATCAAGTCTTTGAACAGAATCGACTCAAAAGAGTGATTCATTTGTGAATGGGGCATTGCTCACGCCCCAGAAAAAGAGACAGCGCACGCTTGGAATAACTATATGTATTTCTTAACATGCATTGCATTAAACTAAAGTAACAAGAGGAACAGATTTTCATTATAAATGTACTTGAGTTAAAGCAAAAGTAACCACATTTAAATCTACTCTTAAAAGTACAAATTTTTCAAAAAAATTCTCAAGTAAACGTAACAAATTAAATTTACTTCGTTACAACCCACCTCTGGTAGTAACAATTCCAATTAGCGAGCTGTACAAATGATTTTTTTACTAGTCATTGACTTCCATTCATTTTTATTTACAGAGCTCTCGAATTGTAATTGTTAATAGTAAGATTTTAATTATAGAGCTCTTTAATTTAATTCTTACTAGTAAAAGTGCAATTACGACAAGTAAAGCTGGGAACACTTTAAGTTAAAACGGCTTGCCATACTGTTCACCCGCTGGGTGGCTCAAGTTCAGTAGTAATGGGTTTCCTAAATGTTGCGAGGGAACTTCCCCGGAGCAACGAAACGGATGAATGGAGCTGTGTCTCAAAACCTAGGGGCATGGGTGGGTTTCTAGCAAGCAGAAAGCCAAAACCGATGGCTAGGTAGGCAGCTCACTGGGTTTAAAACACCTCCATTAATTCGTTTCGGTGTTCTTGCGAAGTTCCCTCGCAACGTTTAGGAAACGCATATCGAGACGCGCTGTTGCTGTTGTGTCGGGGGTTTGGTGCGTGTTGCACGGCTTTCTGTGCATGAAACATGCTTGAATCGGTCATGCATGTCAAGAAAACCCGCTGTGAATTTAAATGAGATTTCTAAAGGGAAACGAGACAGATGGATCAATAACCTTATCATCTGCGCTAGATATGCATGCGTTGGTTGAATGTCATAATATGTTACGGATACACCCGGAGGAGGGGGTCCCTCGTGCATGAGACATTAGTGAGAGACAGAGAGACAAACCTGCAATTGGATCCTACACAAGTCAATCCCACATGTGGGTGGGCGGTAGATTCAGAGCCGCACACCCAGGAAAGTTTGTACAACAAAAGGTTGTCGGAAAGTTGCACACCAACCACATGCGCGCGGACACGATTTGTACTACGAAAATCTGTATGCGTTAAAAAAAGCATTTGAAAAGTAAGACCTTATTCAGCTCGGTTTCATTCAAGCCACAATAATGTCATACTTGTGGATTCTCGTCCTTGGAAGTTTAATCGTGACTGGAGTAAAGATGCAAGGTAAGTCAAAGGGGGGAAAAAACTTTCTTTCATATTTTAAAGAAAAATGCAAAAAAAATGGCAGTTTCTTTGTTTTCTCCCTCCATTTTTAATGAATAAATTAATAAGTGTATATATCACAAGAGAGAGTCCTAGATGAAGTGTACAGCATGCATGTATTTTTTTTTTGTATAAATCAGCTATAAGATCACATGTTTGCCACAAAATGACTATTAATGCACATATATATGAGTGTTGTGTTATTGGGCACTAAAATAAGACCCTTGAAGAGTGACTTGCTAGACATGTTGAAGTAGTAAAGGCTTTTCCCACCCCTTTGTACATTGTGTTCTTGACTAACAGCATTGGCTGCTCAGTCTCTCAATGACTTCATCCATAACTCAGAAATATCCACAGGATGGACCCAAATTTTTAGTGTTGGGAGGAACACATGTAAAAGGTTGATCTGCCATTAAAAATATGAATATTGGGGAAGCACGTCCCTCCTTGATGGTGATTTACGGGCCTGTTTATTGCAAATATGTGAAATTTCATCCAGATGTAGATGGGAGACACGCATTTAGTTCAATGTTGTAAAGTGAGAAAGACTGAGGTGTAGTCTTAGAAATTCAATCTAGTCCCAGATGTAGACCACACCCTACATGGAGAACGCATTGGAGTTACGAAAGGGATGCTTTTGATGCACCCGAGGGAGTTTGCGTGCACACAGCAATGTCTCCTGCATTCATTACTCCAGCCGTGGATTTTTATATTTTGGGAGGGATTGTGCGGGGGGACTCTCTTTGTTCACTGGCTCCTGTTTGTGTGGACAGGTGTGTCGCCATCCTCCTCTCTACTCATAGAGTAAACTTCTTTTGTGTCTCCTAATCTGACAACTACCAACTGTGCCAACAACATCAAATCACAGAGCGGCTCTGGAAATTAAAAGCTTGAGGGGCAAAATCACTAAAGTGTGTTGGAGTCATTAGCAATTGTGCAAATACAAGCAGGATTTCGCTTGAATCGAAAGCCACTGGAACAAACTCAGGAGGTGTTGCATAATGGATCTGCGTCATTTTATAACCCAAAAAGTGCCAATGTGTGAGTTCACTAATAAAACAATGCCAATGACAGACACAAACAATTTGCATTAAAATTCAAGATGCATCTGGTTTAATCAAAGATCATTCTAAGAATTCCACACTTATTCCTTATTGCATTTTAGAATAACAGTAGATAATTCTGATCATGTTATGATTGATAACCAATCAAGGGCACATACTCAACTCCATTATTAATAAAGCACTAACAACTCAAATCAGATGTTTTAAATGCAACAAGTGAATTTGTGCATCATAACATTAAAATATAATGTACGAAAAAGAGATTTGGATTGATAAAGATGTTAATTAACTATATCATTAGCACTATTAAAGATTAAGAGAGCTTCAGATGACATTAATGGTAATAGAAATGTAAAAATAGAAGAAATGAGCATGCACAAATAAATATATACGCTACTGGCTATTAGGGCTGCACGATTATGACAAAAATCATAATTGTCGAATATTCGCTTGAAACTGTAATTGCAATTATTAATTACGATTATCACAATTTACATTGAATGATGTTTTGAATAGCTTTATGCCATTGTTTGAAGCAACTGCATGCCATATTTTTATATCAAAATGATAAAAATCACTCTTCCTGAAAAACTTTTATTGCTTTTCTATAGCATTAAGCCTCAAATGTCAAATATACATTGGTTGGTTTCTTCTTTAAATAAAAAAAAAAATATGCATGGTATTATAATGTTATACTAATACTAAAATTAAAACAATGGGAAAAAAACCTTAAGATAACCTGTAGGAAAAAAAACATCTTAAGCACACAGAATAATGTAAGTGGACTTTTTTTTGTAGTTTTGCCTTTGAACGATTACATAATTGTGGCATCTGTAATTGTAATCACGATTACAAATTCGATTAATTGTGCAGCCGTACTGGCTATATATATGGATGCGATTAATCACGATTAATCGATTTGACAGCACTTATATATATATATGTGTGTGTGTGTGTGTGTGTATGTATATATATGTATATATATATATATATGAAGTGCTGTCAAATCGATTAATTGTGATTAATCGCATCCAAAATAAAAGTTTGTGTTTACATAATATATTATGTTATGTATATATTATATAAATATATATACACAGTATATACATGCAAATATTTGTATGTGTGTGTATTCATACATATATATATAGTTATTATATATAGTGCTATATATACAGTGTACTTATATATGTATAGCGTTGGTTTACATGAAAAAACAATGAAAAATAGCCTACTTCTAAAGCATTTATTAATCATAGTTAATGTTAATTTCAACATTAATACTTCATTAAAACCAAAAGTTGTATCTGTTAATAGTCACACTTTATATTAGGGTCCAATTCTCACTATTAACTACGACTTTTGCCTCAATAAACTCCTAATTACTGTTTATTAATAGTTAGTAGTTGTTAAGTTTAGGTATTGGTAGGGATGTAGAATATAGTCATGCAGAATAAGGCATTAATATGTGCTCTGTAAATAATAATAAACAGCCAATATCCTAGTAATATGCATGATAATAAGCAACTCGTTAATAATGAGAATTGGACCCTAAACTAAAGTGTTACCCTGTTAATATTATTTAATGGACTACTGATTAATGAATACTGTATATTTACTTGATTAGTTAATGATAGTTATTAATATTGTGCATTAACTAACGTTAACTAATGGGACCGTATTGTAAAGTGTAAAGACTATATATAATAACAAGTGAATTTGTGCATCACAACATTATAAAGTACAGTATGAAAAATGGATTTAGATGTTATTTTAAATTATTAGTGCAAAAGTAAAAATTGTTTAAGCATGCACAAATATATAAAATAAATTTAAATTTAAATAAATATAATATATATATATATATATATATATATATATACACATTTAATAAAAATCGATCTATATGTCATATTTATATGTCATGTAAGCTTAAATGAATTCTGGATTTATTAGTTGTTTGGGAATACTCGGTTCAATCGAATCTTATATAACGCTCTTTTTTTGTTGTGTTTTTCAGAAGATGGAGAGGAAGGTGCTGAGAACGGCGGTAAGTTTCGATCATGTCATGTGCTCTAATAACTGCCATAGTTGCTTTGTGACCACGCCCTTCTCTAGTAAACTTCCTCTGCTCTGTGCCAAAGCAATAAACTGAAGATTTTACAGCTCTCACGTCAGGTTTATTTTACAGTTCCTCACAAGAGCGCTCTGTGTTTATTCAAGTGAATCCTTTGACGTGGTCCAACATATCACCTGTCGCGCCATTTGTGCTCACAATAAAGATGATAAATATGGGCTGCTAATTAACTGTCTCATATCCAGAGTCTCCGGCAGATGACCTTGCATCAACCGTTCCCGATGAAGGTGATGATAAGCTTCATATCTCTGGATACAATATATTTACAGCAGTGCTTCTCAACTGGCAACAGGGAGCAACGATGCTAAACAACAAAAACATAACGAGTCAGATAATCGTGCATATTAATAATCAGCTTTTAAGAGGGAGTAGAAACCCTTCCAATGTCCTTCTTCGTTGTTGACGTCAAAAAATTTGCAAATGTGTAGTCAAATGAAATAGATGTCAACAGGCAGCCCTCATGCCCAAAAACCAGCAGCGAAATGAAAAACAAAAGAAAATATGATGTAGGTGACATAAAATACGGGTTTGGTCGCCACTTGATATCCAACAAAAAAAGGGTCCTGAAGGCAAAACCAGTTGAGAACCACTGATCTACATCATATAACGAAAAGCAAGAGATCTTACATGAATTCACATGAACGTCACTGCTGTATTTCGTTCTAGTTATTTAAAGGATTATGATTCCTATAGCAGCGTATTTCTCTAGAAGTACAGATGTTGATGGGGTGGACAAAATAACACTTTAATACACTTTGCAAAAACACTTTGTACTTTAATATCTCGGATCTAACAAGGACGTTCGTCCATCCTTTGCTGTTCCTTACATACACTATATTGCCAAAAGTATTGGGACGCCCCTCCAAATCATTGAGTTCAGGTGTTCAATCACTTCATGGCCACAGGTGTATAAATCAAGCACTAGGCATGCAGACGCTTCTACAAACATTTGTGAAAGAATGGGTCGCTCTCAGGAGCTCAGTGAACTCAAGCGTGGTACCGTGATAGGTTGCCACCTGTGCAATAAGTCCATTCCTGACATTTCCTCACTACTAAATATTCCACGCTCAACTGTTAGTGGGATTATAACAAAGTGGAAGCAATTGGGAACAACAGCAACTCAGCCACGAAGTGATAGGCCACGTAAAATCACAGAGCGGGGTCAGCGCATGCTGAGGGTCACAGTGCGCAGAAGTCGCCAACTTTCTGCAGAGTCAATAGATACAGACCTCCAAACTTCTGTGGCCTTCAGATGAGCTCAAGAACAGTGTGTAGAGAGCTTCATGGAATGGGTTTCCATGGCCGAGCAGCTCATCCAAGCCTTACATCACCAAGTGCAATGCAAAGCGTGGGATGTAGTGGGGTAAAGCACGCCGCCACTGGACTCTAGAGCAGTGAGACGTGTTCTCTGGAGTGACCAATCACTCCAGGTTGGGCTTGGCCCCTTAGTTCCAGTGAAAGGAGCTCTTAATGCTTCAGCATACCAAGACATTTTGGACAATTTCATGCTCCCAACTTTGTGGGAACAGTTTGGGGACGGCCCCTTCCTGTTCCAACATGCAGTGCACAAAGCAAGGTCCATAAAGACATGGATGAGCGAGTTTGGTGTGGAGGAACATGACTTGATACAGTGCATTGTGCCCTAATTTTAGAGTGTGGTTATCAATCTTTTTAACAGCTTCAACTGAAATAATGCTCAACCAAACTACACTGAGTTATGGGAACTAAATAATTTGTAGCATAAACACACATTTTTAAGTTGAAATTACAATTTCATTAGGTTCTTTTTTTTTTTTTTAAACTTACACTACCAGTCAAAAGTAAGGCTGCATTTATTTGATCAAAAATACAGTAAAAATTGTGAAATATTACTCCAGTGTAAAACATCTGTTTTCTATGTGAATATATAGTAAAGTGTAATTTATTCCTGTGATCAAAGCTGAATTTATCATCATTACTCCAGTCTTCAGTGTCCTTCACAAATCATTCTCATATGCTTTAAATGTATCAAAAGTGACAGTAAAGACATTTATAATATTACAAAAGATTCTATTTCAAATAAATGCTGTTCTTTTGAACTTTCTTTTTATCAAAGAATCCTGAGAAATAAAATGTATGACGGTTTCCACAAAAATATGAACATTGCTAATAATCATAAATGTTTGTTGAGCATCAAATCCTCATATGAGAATGATTTGTGAAGGATCATGTGACACTGAAGACTGGAGTAATGATGATAAATTCAGCTTTGATCACAGGAATAAATTACACTTTACTATATATTCACATAGAAAACAGCTGTTTTACACTGGAATAATATTTCACAATTTTTACTGTATTTTTGATCAAATAAATGCAGCTTTGGTGACCAGAAGAGACTTCTTTATAAAACATAAAAAAATATGAATGATTGCAAACTTTTGACTGGTATTGTAAATGTAGAAAGTAATATGAAAGAGATGTATGTTTGCTCTCTTGAAGCCGCACACACACACACACACACACACACACACACACACACACACACACACACACACACACACACACACACACTAAAACTCCTTAGATCCTTCAGTCATTATGCAGAATAGTTTGCACCGGGTCCTGTAAAATAGCTTCATGTTCTCAAGCAATGGATCTGATCAAATGACTTTCTCAAGACGTGTGCCCATATCATTATGGATTCCCCACCATTTCTAACCGTTGGCAGACATTTTTGGCTTTCTCCAAATATAAAGCATTGACCAGGTTTTGTGAGTCTGTGCTGTGGAACGTCTTGTTCTGAGCTTCATCTTTGTTCAGAGCATGAAGTGAATGTTTTGTCAAAACTAGCTCTCAAAGGCACCGATTCAGAGGTTTTTTGTTGTTGTTGTTGGATTTAGTAACTAGTTGAGTATCTGTCTGCCTTCCACCAGCATTTCTTTCTAATGCTCTAATGACGAATGAGCCTGTTATTCGACTCGTGCTGCTCTGAAAACACGTATGAGAGTGTTTACAGCGGAAACTTACTGCCGATCAGTATGGAAGCGTATGGGTAGCAATATTCAATTTCAAATGTAATATGCAAAATGACAATGCAATATGTAAAATGGAAATGTATTTCTGTATTTAGATTTACATTTTCCAATACCATATGTGCAACGTTTGGTGCAAAATTAAAATGAAAATTCAATTATATAATTTACATTTGCCATTTCCTACACTTGTTTTAATATTTAAATTAAATACATATTTTAACGCTTTATAAGTTGCAAAATTAAAATGAAAATGTATGATCCAAATTGATTAGATATGTTTAACATGTTCAAGCTAAAATTTTAGCAAAATGATCATTTAAATGTTATTTTTCCTAAATGCATTTAGACTCATGGGCCGGACACTTGGGATTGCATTTTCATCATAATACCGTGTGATAATTGTAGCAAAATGCAGTGTGAATTTCAAAATGCATTCTGAGCCAAAGGCATGGCAAAAGGGTAGCAAAATAATGTTTCTTTTTTCTTAAATGCATTTATGGGTAGCAATATTCAATTTAAAATGTAATATGCAAAATGGCAATGCAATATGTAAATGGAAATGTATTTCTGTATTTAAATTTACATTTTAAATACAAATGTGCAACATTTGGAGCAAATTCAAATTCAAATATATAATTTACATTTGCTATTTCCTGTACTAGTTTTAACATATAATTTAAACATATATTTTAATGCTTTATAAGTTGCAAATTGATTAGATATGTTTAACATGTTCAAGCAAAAATTGTAGAAAAATGATTATTTAAATGTTATTTTTCTTAATTGCATTTACTCTCACAGTTAAGATACTTGCGATTGACTTGCGATTGCAATCCGAGCCGATCAAGGCCCCGCCCCGCCCTGCCCCGCCCCGCCCTGTCAATCACTGCATCAAGGCGGGGCCAGGTGTTGGAAACATGGCGGCAGCAGAGCAGATGAAGTGGAGCAAGAATAGAGAAATATCAGTGTTCCTGAAGATTATGCGCGTCCGTCAGTGATCATAGAGCCAGTACATTATTACAACCATAGATATTTATGGTTAGAACATCTCGCAGAGAACGCGCCTGGTGCTCGTGCACCTTATCATGAGCGCGGGCATGTGTCTGCTGAAGCGCTGAAACAGGTTCATTTACTCAAGACAAGCTGTCCGAGATTATTGCTTGCTCTATCAGTATCGTTGTATTTTTCTCTCTCTTTTTACCATTCTGATTGTTGTTTATGCATTAGTTATAAAACGATTTGTAGGATGCTGTTATGCTGTTTATTTATAATAATAATAATAATAATAATTTATATTCCCAAAAATAATTACGATGTTTAAACCCCTCTTTCACACCTTAAAAAAAGTAATTTGTGAACACAGAAGATGGTCCTCTGAGACCTGCACTCCCGCGGGACCCGACGCAATAGAGTGCATCGCGGGACTACATTTGATGGGTGAGCGCGGGCGCGGGCGGTAAGATACTCGTGTGTGTGTGTGATTCGCGTGACTCCCGTAAAATATAAATATCTAAGAATAAAATATCTAGAAACAATTAAGTTGTTATTCATCTATTGCACAAAAGCAACGTGAACAACTAAAATAAAATAAAAATGATTTACAGGCGCAGCACGCAGAGTTTCTGTTTATAACATGTTTTTGATCTCTTGAACGCAATAACTAATCAGATGCATTCATATAGATATATATTATCCACACACCGCTCAAAACGCCGGAGTTTTGTTGAGTGCTGAATTCTGCATGCTGGAAATAACAAACAAAGTGTAGACATTATGAAAGATTCATTGTGCAGTCAGTGTTATTGATTATGTCAGCTTTTTAGGGATTATTAAAGGAGCGCACTTTGTGCTGCCATGCCAAACCATGCACGAAGCAGCCTATTGCTTTTCTGTTCAAATTAACAGTAGTTTGTGAATATTGATACTTTTAATAAGTAATTTATCGGGAGCGTTTATGCTGAGATGTGTAGGTTGTGGCTAGGCAACATAACTTAAAACTACCTATTTCGTGGAAATCATGGACGTACAGGACGTAGCGGGACAAAACATGACATATTTTTGCGTGAGCGGGACAGAAAAATCTAAAATCCGTCCCACGCAGGTCTCTGTGGTCATAAAGGGATGGACGTGGTAATACTGGCGTTTAAACGATGCCCAAGAGGCACAAAGTGTGCCAAGAAAATATCCATCCCATTCACACCATGAGCACCGGTTCACATCAGACCAAAATGCTTTGGGTGGGGGTTTAGACATCACCAGAGTTATTTTTGGGAACAGAAATTATTATTATTAGCCTATTATTATAAGTAGCCTCACACTTATTAGCATCCAGATGGATACACATCGTTTTATAACTGATGCATAAACAACAATCAGAATGGTAAAAAGAGAGAAAAAAAAAATACAATGATACTGATAGAGCAAGCAATAATCTCGGTCAGCTTGTCTTGAGTAAATGAACCTGTTTCAGCGCTTCAGCAGACACACGCCCGCGCTCATGATAAGGTGCACCAGGCGCGTTCTCTGCCAGATGTTCTAACCATAAATATCTATGGTTGTAATAATGTACTGGCTCTATGATCACTGACGGACGCACATAATCTTCAGGAACACTGATATTTCTCTATTCATCTGCCAGTAAATGCCTCGCTCTAATAGCTCTGCTGCCGTCATGTTTCCAACACGGGCGGGGCCTTGTTCGGCTCGGATTGCATTTTCAATTCCACATTGAGCTTTGCTGCGTTCACTGCGGGACATGTAATGAAAATGCAATCGCAAGTATCTTAACTGTGAGAGTAAATGCAATTAAGAAAAATAACATTTAAATAATCACTTTTCTACAATTTTTGCTTGAACATGTTAAACATATCTAATCATTTCTGTAATACATTTTCATTTCATTTTTACAACTTATAAAGCATTAAAATATATGTTTAAATTATATGTTAAAACTAGTACAGGAAATAGCAAATGTAAATTATATAATTGAATTTGAATTAGCATTTTGCTCCAAATGTTGCACATTTGTATTTAAAATGTAAATTTAAATACAGAAATACATTGCCATTTACATATTGCACTGCCATTTTGCATATTACATTTCAAATTGAATATTGCTACCCATACGCTTCCATAGGATCAGCACGACTCTCTTCAACACCTGCACTTCTGTTTACTCCAAGTTTAAAGGAATAGTTTACGTCAAAAGTTACATTTTGGGATATGTGATTTTTTCCATGAGTTCTGATCAGGGTTAACTAAAAAACTAAAAACTTTGAATGCGTTTTGGCCGTTTATTTACATGAAAGCGGCGTTTTGAGGGCCTGGAAACACGAACTTTTGAAAACGGGTTTTAAAGAGCAAGTTTTTGAAAACGATGCAATTATTGTCTCTATTTAAACTACAAAAACACGAATTTGTGAAAACGGTGACGTCAGGCTCGTGTTACTATTCACTCTGTAACACCGTGTCCTAACTAGATGCGATGCGATAAGATTCCAGCGTCAAGCAATTTGTCTGTCCACACCAGACGCGACACGACTACGAGATGCAACAAAATCAATCAAAAACCACAGCCAATCAGAACAGCGTGTGGGCGGGCTCTCGCGGCGGCACTCGCAAGGAAATGGATAAGTACATAATCAAATTCACAAATATTACACCATTTAAACATGACAAAAAATTTTTTAAGCCGTTTTTGCGGATCCGTGTGAACGTTTTGACAATGGTGTCGTCTGTACGCGAAAAAACACAAAGGGAAAAATGTTCCGCTTTTAGTACATCGTTGTCGTGTAAATAAAGCTGAAATAAAATGAAATATAAATATAAGATGAAAAACTAAACATAATCAGAAATGTTGCCTTTGGCAACTAACTAAAGTTATTAACTAGAAATAAAAATAAAAAAACTGAACTAAAACTATTAAAAATCTTTTTTAATAAATAAAATAAAGATGAAATCAAATTAAAACAAAATTAGAAAATTTGCAGAAAAGTTGATGCACTAAAATAACTAACTGGAAATAAATAAAAATTACAACTTAACTAAAACTATTAAAAGTTGATTTCAGTCGTTAAAATAAATCTGAAATAAAATATAACAATTCAATTAAAAATGAGAAATGTTGCCTTATTGGCAATTAACTAAAATACGTTTTTAGTTGAAGAACTAAATTTACTAAAATAAAAATAAAAAAAACTAAAACTGAACTAAAACAAAAATTTGTTTTCAGTAAATTAAGATAAAGCTGAAATAAAATACATAAACAAAAATGAGAAATGTTGCCTACTAACTGAAATAAGTTTAAGTTGAAGAACAAAAGTTGCTAAATGGAAATAAATAAAAACTAAATTGAAATAAAATTATTAAAAATCATTGTCAGTAATTAAAATAAAGCTGAAATAAAATGAAACAAAAATGAGAAACGTTGCAGAAAAGTTGAACTAAAACTATTAAAAGTTTTAATAAAAATATTAAAATATAACAATTAAATTAAGCAAAAATTAGAAATGTTGCCTATACTAACTGAAATAAGTTTAAGTGAAATAAGTGAAGAACTAAATATGCTAAATGGAAATAAATAAAAACCAAAATGGTCATTGTCAGTAATTAAAATAAAGCTGAAATAAAATTAAACAAAAATTAGAAATGTTACAGAAAAGTTGAAGCACTAAAATTACTAAAGTCTGGAAATAGATACAAATTAAAAATGAACTAAAACTAAAACTATTAAAGTCAGTTTTAGTCATTAAAATAAAGCTGAAATAAAATATAACTATTAAATGAAAAATGAGAAATGTTGCCTTGGCTATTAACTGAAATAAGTTTAAGTTGAAGAACTAAAGTTACTAACTAGAAATAAAAAACAATAATTAAACAAAAATGAGAAATGCTGCAGAAAAGTTGATGCACTAAAATTACTAACAGTCTGGACATAAATAAAAATGAAAATCGAAAACTAAAACTATTAAAAGTCGTTTTCAGTCATTGAAATAATATTTTTAGAGAAAGATTATCAGTGAAGAGTCACAAAAACAATTTTACCGTAAAAAAATGATATGATCATCAATAAGTGACGACATATGTTTTTACATTGCTTTAACTCATCAAAATAAGTTAAGCAAAAGTTTTCAACTTTTTTAATATAAGTTTTTAATCAGTTTAATGTAATTTAAGTTGAAATGACTTAAACATCCAAGTTGATTGAACTTAAAAATTTAATGCAGCAACTTTTTTTTTACAGTTGAGTTTAAAAGACGTGCAAAATATTGCTTTTTGGATCATGAAAGTGTAAATGATACGATCCTTTAAGATCTTTTGTTATTCTGTCCACCTTCTTCAGTTCTGTCCAGTGACGTTTCTGATGTTTGTGAGCTGGTAAATGTCGTCAGTAGCAGCTCTTATTGTATACACCGATCAGGCATAACATTATGACCAGGTGAAGTGAATAACACTGATTATCTCTTCATCACGGCACCTGTTAGTGGGTGGGATATATTAGGCAGCAAGTGAACATTTTGTCCTCAAAGTTGATGTGTTAGAAGCAGGAAAAATGGGCAAGCATAAGGATTTGAGCGAGTTTGACAAGGGCCAAATTGTGATGGCTAGACGACTGGGTCAGAGCATCTCCAAAACTGCAGCTCTTGTGGGGTGTTCCCGGTCTGCAGTGGTCAGTATCTATCAAAAGTGCTCCAAGGAAGGAACAGTGGTGAACCGGCGACAGGGTCATGGGCGGCCAAGGCTCATTGATGCACGTGGGAAGTGAAGGCTCACTTACCTGGGGAACACATGGCACCAGGATGCACTATGGGAAGAAGGCAAGCCGGCGGAGGCAGTGTGATGCTTTGGGCAATGTTCTGCTGGGAAACCTTGGGTCCTGCCATCCATGTGGATGTTACTTTGTACACGTACCACCTACCTAAGCATTGTTGCAGACCATGTACACCCTTTCATGGAAACGGTATTCCCTGGTGGCTGTGGCTCTTTCAGCAGGATAATGCGCCTGCCACAAAGCACAAATGGTTCAGGAATGGTTTGAGGAGCACAACAACAAGTTTGAGGTGTTGACTTGGCCTCCAAATTCCCCAGATCTCAATCCAATCGAGCATCTGTGGGATGTGCTGAACAAACAAGTCCGATCCATGGAGGCCCCACCTCGCAACTTACAGGACTTAAAGGATCTGCTGCTAACATCTTGGTGCCAGATACCACAGCACACCTTCAGGGGTCTAGTGGAGTCCATGCCTCGACGGGTCAGGGCTGTTTTGGCAGCAGAAGGCGGACCAACACAATATTAGGTCATAATGTTATGCCTGATCGGTGTATATTGTAATGTTAAGCTAGTGTTATTTGATGCTGGTAATGAACAGCTCATGCAAACGTGATACGAGGGGCCTCTAACAGGTTTGTTCTTGATAAACTCACTGGATGTTTCTGATGTTATGGTCGAAACTCAGAACTGTCCCGACATGTAACATATAGATTTTATATACATACGCAGACAACACAGCCACGGGAGATTTACCGCCTGATTCCAGCGATGAGACTCTCAGCGAGGCCGACGGAGAGCGTGAGTATCTGATTTATCGTCACCTGTGCATGTGAGGAAAGCTGAGCCAAAGGTTGTGTTACGCTCCAGGCACGAGCGAGAAGCCACGTGTTAGAGAAGTATGAGGTCTGACAGGCGCTGATGTTCCTGCTGCCGACAGGAAGAGGTCACAGTAATGTTCAGATCTCTCTGATTGTGATTGTGATGTTACAGCTGGAGACGCTGATCTTGCACCTGAAGAAGCCGTGGATGAAGCCGCAGCTCCTGCAGGTCAGACAAAAACTAAAACTATTACAGAGCTCCTGCTTTCTTTAGTGTGTGATGTTCCAGCTCTTCTCTCTATCAGTGTCAGTGTTTCTGAACTCCTGAAACGCCTCCATTGTAGTCGTGAGTTTTCTTCCGGGAACAAACACGTCACAATATTCCTCATTTAAATAATTCATAGGCAGAATAAAGGGGCGGGGCCTGGTTGAGTTAGTTAGTAGTGTGTTGAAACTGGTGGTTATGGTAAGGGGCGGGACATTTCCCAAACACCAATCACAACACACTGCTCCAGCCGACCAATCAGAGCACAGTGTGCTTTTCAGAAGGAGGGGCTTCATAGAGACAGGAACTAAACAGAGCGTTACTGACAGACTGGGAAGAGAGGAGCCGCAACAATGGAGAATATGAGGAAATATCAACATTCAAGCAGGAAAACCTGCTCTAGTAGAGCCAGAAACAACAGCAAGAGTTTTTAAAAGAGCATAATAGGTCCTCTTTAAAATAGTTTTAAAATAAAATATAAATATTTGATGAAACCAAATCTGTTTTTTTTTTTTGTTTTGTTTTTTCAATGTAATTATTGTACTATTTTTTAGTTTGATGATAATTTTGTATTTTAGGCGATTTTATGACACTAAATTATATTTATGCAGTAGTTATAATTCATTTATTCACTTTTTGATCATAGACCTGAAAATGAAATTTCCTACGTAAACTCTCATAAATCTTGAATGCTTTGGATCACATGAAGTTTGGTCTCTGTTTAAAGACGACGATTGGCAGATTATTGCTGAAGTGAAAAAAGTTATAGAATTTTATGTTTATTGTTATATAAAATGCACAGAACCACTATTTTTAATTTTTATATGAAATATATATTTTCCAAAACAAGTTGTGTTCCAAATTTGAGGTTGATATCTAATTAGCTTTCAGTAATATTTGGTTTGGCTGCAGTACCAAGCGCTTCCACTAGATTAAATTCGCTTTTGATCGCGAAGAGCACAAGATTTTTTCAGGACTATTTAACCTTTTCTAATCATGTACATGATTTTTTTGTGTGTGTTCACATAGCAAAAACCAAGGTGTGTACCATTCCGGTGAAGTAAAAAAAATAAATAAAAATAATAATAAAAAAAGTTATATTTTCTGTTCAAAAAATGACTGAACAGCAACAGAGGATTAAATGGAAATCAGAAATGTTGCCTTTGGCAACTAACTGAAATAAGTTGAAGAGTTAAAGGGGTCCTAAAATAAGTCTCTGATGTCCCCAGAGTGTGTATGTGAAGTTTTAGCACAAAATACCCCACAGATCACTTTTATAGCTGTTAAAATTGTCACTTTTTGATGGTAAGCAAAAAAGCACCATCCCTTTAAATGCAAATGAGCTGCTGCTCCCCGCCCCCTTTCAGGAAGAGGGCGGAGCTTCAAGAGCTTGTGTTAGCAGATTACCTCCGATTACCTCACGCAGACACACACTGAAAATGTCAGAAACTGTTCAGCCTTTTATGTTCAAACCGAAGTCGGACAATGATGGAGAGACTCAAGAAGAATTAACAACATGTAGAATGAGACAGGACGTTTCTGAAGGGTTAGTTGATGAATTTATGAGTTAGCGATCTTCAAGTCATCGATTAGCATATTCTGTCATGATAATCTATAAACCGCTGGTGTGGGAACTGTTGTGAGATGCACAGAGCCAGAGAATATCTGCTGCATGAAGAGAGAACAGGGATAGTTTAGTTTAATTACGGTTATAACTTATATTGTCATCTTGCTTTATGACATGCTATTGCATTTGTGTTCGTACTGTATCGCAATAAATGTGAAAGACGGATGAGCAGACTCCCAAATGTGCTCGACTACAACAACTCTTCCTCTAAAATAAAATATAAATATTAGATGGAAAAACTAAACGAAAATGAGAAATGTTACCTTTTGGCAACTAAATTAATTACGTTTGAAAATAAATAAAAACAAAAAAAAAATTAAACGATAAAAAAATAATAAAATGAGAAACAAACAAAATGACTAAAAATGTAAAAATATGGGGAAAAAAACTGAAAATATAAAAATAAAAGCTAATAAAATATTAATACAAATTACAATAGTATATAAACAGCACTAATTCTTAGGCACGATGCAAATAGCCCTTCCTTTCTGTGGTAAAATCACTGACGCACGGCTTCAACTCGCTTAATGCAATATGCAGTTTGATAAAAGACATCAATGATTATTAATAATCAGGGTATTTTGCCAGGTAATATTGTCGGTTAGTCAATGCATTCATACAGGATGCGTATTCCTCATATACAGAGCGATCTGTATAATAATACACCTTGAAATATTGTGATTTATTGTCTTTTGTGTTGTTAATAGAGCCTGGAGCTGACGAGACAAACCCTGAGCCAGGTACAGGTTTACAATACTATAGTGTCAACAAGAACATAAACAACACATCACCCAAATCTGCCACGTATGAAGGGTTTCAGCTCGGATGTGTGTGTTTTCTCAGATGCTGCCGAGGACGACCCGCCCGCGACAGATGATGCAGCAACACCAGCAGGTAAATATCACTGAAATAAAGAGACACCACAAACAACAGACAATAACAAGTGATATATAATACAATACGAATATTAACATCAGTCATAGAAATCCTGGATATACAGCAGTGGCCAAAAGTGACGTCCGGAGGGGATATTTGTTTTTAATGACCCTACAAGTTCAATTAAACCATCAAAATATGAGGAAAATATTTGATATTTTTTATATATTTTAAATATGAGGGAAGAACAAAATGTAAACTTGGTTTAGGTATTTACAGGTTTTATTTTACTATGCACAAAAAACATAGATTGACTACAAAATAATCAGTTATTAATATTTAGTTGGTACTCTATTGTTTTTGCATATGTTTCTTTGTATGACAGCCTGGAAAATTTGGCATGTTTTATTGCGTTATTATCACAAATAAAACAATCGACTCCAATCCCAACTACACAATATGACTACAAAATCGTTTTAATAATAATAATAATAATATTTGAATGAAGTGTGAAGATGTGAATTTTCCTGGACGTCACTTTTGGACGCTAGTGTATTAAAAAATAAAAATATAAAAAAGGGCGTGAAAGAATCATGGAAATTTCTTGCATTCTAGTTATTCTCAGGCTTAAAACATATTTCATCGCTAGAAGTTGCTCTGTCTGAGTTCAGTCTTTATAAGATGATTTTTAAACTTATCCTGTAATCATGAAGGACTGGAAAAGTCATAGAAATTCATTGGAGTGGGAAGCCTGTAATAATAATGTGGTTCTGACTATTACATTTTTTGCCGTTTGGGTAAGAGTCAGTAGCTGACGTGACGTCCCTGTAGTGAAAAACAGATGCAATGTTTAATGTGTTGCTCGAGAAACACTAGTTATCTGTGAATCATTGGAGAGTCGAACAATCATTTCGTTCACACATTGCTCCAGAACTGATGTTATCAAATTAAATGATGCTACGACCACACATACTCCAAATAAACAGACATCGTCATATGCCTCTGACTCATATTTCACTCATTTTGCCTCCATCAGCTGAAGAGGAACCTGTTGAAGAAGCAGCTCCTGCTGAAGCAGGTAGAAATACGACACGTCACGCTAAATGTCTTTCCACTAGCTCTGCTCAAAGTTTGTGTGTTATTTTGACACTTGTGGCTAGTCCTTTGGCAGTCCAACTTTGTGGCATTCTCAAATTGCTTTCCCAAAAAGGTATTTGGGACATTTTCTTCCCAAACTCATCCTTATTTAGTTTTTTTCTCCCCAAGCTTATAATGGTGGGGTGTCTTTTTTTCTTCTAACAGTGTTTGTTTTTAACTTAAAGAGCCCCATTATACTCTTTCGAATATTACCTTTCATGGAGTGCGTAATAGAGCTGTTTGTGAATGTGAAAGGTCTGCAAAGTTTTAAAGATCAAAGTGCAGATAAATAAAGTTATTGTCTTCTAAACAAAAGAATCGTGTATCAAGTGCTGAGAAAGAGCTGAAATTAGATATGCTAATGGGAATTTTGTTTCTGCTTGCACGCACTGTACGCGGTTGATCAATCACAACAGATTCATCTGACCAATCAGAGCAGAGTAGACCAATCACAACAGACTGAGCCATCTGACCAATCAGAGCAGAGTAGACCAATCACAACAGACTGAGCCATCTGACAAATCAGAGCAGAGTAGACCAATCAAAACAGACTGAGCCATCTGACCAATCAGAGCAGAGTAGACCAATCACAACAGACTGAGCCATCTGACAAATCAGAGCAGAGTAGACCAATCAAAACAGACTGAGCCATCTGACCAATCAGAGCAGAGTAGACCAATCAAAACAGACTGAGCCATCTGACCAATCAGAGCAGAGTAGACCAATCACAACAGACTGGGCCATCTGACCAATCAGAGCAGAGTAGACCAATCAAAACAGACTGGGCCATCTGACCAATCAGAACAGATGCCTTGGGGGGTATTTAACAGTTCAAGAGGGGAAATGCCCTGTGGGAAGAAACTGTTCCTATGCCTAGATGTTCTAGTGGCCAGTGATCTGAGTCGCCGTCTTGAAGGTAACAGTTCAAACAGGTGGTGTCCAGGGTGAGTGGAGTCTGTGATGATTTTACCTGCTCTCTTCCTCACTCTGGAAGAGTACAGGTCCTGGAGGGTTGGCAGGGGGACTCCAATAATCCTCTCCGCAGTCCGGACTGTACGTTGTAGTCTCCTGATGTCTGATTTGGTAGCTGAACCAAACCAGACAATGATGGAAGTGCATAAAACAGACTCAATGACGGCCGAGTAGAACTGAATCAGCAGCTCCTGTGGCAGGTTGAATTTCCTCAGCTGGCGAAGGAAGTACAGTCTCTGCTGGGCCTTTTTCACAATGGAGTCAATGTGATTGTCCCACTTCAGGTCCTGAGAGATGGTAGTTCCCAGGAACCTGAATGACTCCACTGCTTCCACAGTGCTGTTCATGATGGTGAGTGGGGGGAGTGCTGGGCTGTTCCTCCTGAAGTCCACTATCATCTCCACTGTTTTGAGCATGTTCAGCTCAAGGTTGTTATAACTGCACCAGACAGCCAGCTGTTCAACCTCCAGTCTGTAAGCAGACTCGTCACTGTTTTGGATGAGGCCGATGACAGTGGTGCCGTCTGCAAATTTCAGGAGCTTGACAGAGGGGTCTTTAGAAGTGCAGTCATTGGTGTACAGGGAGAAGAGCAAGGAGAAGATCCTCGCATAAGTCCCAGGTCTGTCGAGATGTTGCAGGATATAATGCAGTCCCATGTTGACTGCATCATCCACAGACCTGTTTGCTCTGTAGGCAAATTGAAGAGGATCCAGCAAGGGTCCAGTGATGTCCTTCAGGTGGGCCAACACCAGTCTTTCAAATGACTTCATGACCACAGACGTGAGAGCGACAGGTCTGTAGTCATTAAGTCCAGTGATTTGGGGTTTTTTGGGAACTGGAATGATAGTGGAGTGTTTGAAGCAGCAGGGAACTTTGCACTGCTCCAATGATCTGTTGAAGATCTGCGTCAAGACTGGGGCCAGTTGGTCAGCGCAGGCTTTCAAACAAGCAGATGAGATGCCGTCTGGGCCTGAAGCTTTCCTAGTCTTCTGTTTTTTGAAGACTTGGCTCACGTCCTCCACACAGACCTTAAGTTCAGGTTGGATGGCAGGAGGGGGGTGGAGAGGGGGTGCAGGAGGTGATGGTGATTGTGTGAAGTGCAGATCAGAGCGGGTGTGTGGTGTGAGACTGGGTTTCTCACACCTGCAGTAGAATGCATTCAGATCCTCAGCCAGTTGTTGATTCTCCACAGGTCAGGGGGATGGTGACTTGTAGTTGGTGATGTTCCTCAGGCCTGTCCAGACTGATGCCAGGTCGTTGGCTGAAAACTGGTTTTTCAGCTTTTCAGAGTAGCTTCTTTTAGCGACTCTGATCTCCTTTGTCAGTCTGTTTCTGGCCTGGTTATACAAGATTTTATCCCCACTTCTGTAAGCATCCTCTTTGGCATAACGAAGCTGTTTGAGTTTCCCAGTAAACCATGGTTTATCATTAGTGAATGATAAGAATGTCCTGATAGGAATGCATGTATCCTCACAGAAACTGATGTATGATGTTACAGTATCTGTGAGCTCATCCAGATCAGTGGTAGCAGCTTCAAAAACAGTCCAATCAGTGCAATCGAAGCAGGGTTGTAAGTCCCGCTCTGCTTCATTAGTCCATCTTTTTACAGTCCTTATTACAGGTTTAGCTGATTTCAGTTTCTGTCTGTAGGTCGGTATAAGATGAACCACACAGTGATCAGAGAGTCCCAAAGCTGCCCGTGGGACGGAGTGATATGCATTCTTTATTGTGGTGTAACAGTGGTCCAGTATATTACTGTCTCTGGTGGGACATGTAACGTGCTGTCTGTATTTTGGCAGTTCACAGGAGAGATTTGCTTTGTTCAAATCCCCAAGAATGATTAAAAGAGAGTCTGGGTACCTTTGTTCTGTTTCAGCTATTTGTTCAGCCAGCTGTTGCAGCGCCTGGAGGGATATCTACTAGTGTTGTCAAAAATATCGATATTTCGATATGTATCGATACTGAAATATCTGAAACGATACCAATACTCCTTTCTACAGTATCGATACACACCGATACCAGCTGCGCTCTCCTCTCCTCTCCGACCGACAGCGAGTTGACACGCACCCGCCTACTCTCATTCACTCTGGTTAACCCTCTGAACATGGCAAACGCGCCGGCGCGTTCTGCTGGATTTTACCTCATGACAATGTGTTAGTGTTGGTGTGACGGATCTGAATTTTGCACGGGATTGCACATAATTCTACTCATTCCCGCAGATTTCATGCTCACATCTGAAGCGCACACACATACCGTAATAAAGCCGCCTCTGGCATACAAGTGCAAAAATGAGCTCCTTTTCCCAGCTTATTAATGGTCAAATACACTCAAAAATAATGTCACAATGCCCATCTTGGTGAGTATTAACGTAAACACAGTCGTAAACATTTCAGGAAGAATGTGTAACAGGAACAGTATTTTGGATCTGTGCATGTGTCAGGTCTTAAAGGGACAGTCAAGTCACCTTTAAGTAAAGTCACCTTTATTTATATAGCGCTTTTTACAATGCTGATTATTTGTTAATGCAGTTATTTGTTACTGACAGCAGTTATTTGTTATTCAAACTACAAAAAGACAAACGATCACTTACTGCTCTAGACTGATTAACTTGTGCAACTTTAATGGATTAATCTGTATTTAATTTTTTACAATGAAGAATATCCAATATCATTTTAAATTTGATTACTTATTTTTTTTATTCAGTTTCTTACCTGAATACTGTTAGACCTGAAAAAAATAAAGCAGTCTATTTCATTTGTATCTTTATTATATTGTATTTATTTGTGCTATTGTTAGTAATTTGTTTATTTGTTCTTATTTTATTACTGTTTACTTGTCTTTTTAAATTCAATTTACTATTTGAAATCAAGCTTCCTTGCGCTGTGTGTAAGCTGTTGCAACCAAATTACCCCATTGTAAAAAATGAGTTTGCAAATATTTGTGAGATAATTGTAACGGTAATTGATCAACGTTTATATATGGAAAAAAAAGCTTAAAAGCTTTATCATAAAAAGTGATCTCTTCAGAAGAAATTTTGATTGCCTAGTCTTTCAATAGACAAAAAAAGAAATAATATTAAAAATACCTATTTGATAGTATATGCAGCGTTTTTTCCCCATGGTTTCGAAAATGTTATCAAATATCGATACTTTTCCAGGTATCGTATCGAAGTTATAAATTCCAGTATTGTGACAACACTAATATATACATTCACGAGAATGAAAAAGGAAAACTCCCGCAGCGAGTAGGAAGGTTTACAGTTTATGAAGTCGCTTCCCACGTTTGCGTCTGACCGCGCGTTTGAAAAACACCGCTGCCCCTCCAATGAGAATGTCCAGCAAAACGTCCGAATAATCAAAAACTGTAGAAATGTTGTCTGGTGTGTGTTTCCTAATGTCCAGTAGTTCGTCTTTGGTGAAACTGATAGGAAAAGAATGACCAAACGCAGAACAAACAAACAAAAACAACACAATAACTGAAGAGCTCCACACCGAGGCGGCCATCCGCGGCGCCATCTTGGTCGCATGATTCAGAGCAGAGTAGACCAATCACAACAGACTGGGCCATCTGACCAATCAGAGAAGAGTAGACCAATCACAACAGAATCATCTGACCAATCAGACCAGAGTAGACCAATCACAACAGACTGGACCATCTGACCAATCAGAGCAGAGTAGACCAATCACAACAGCATCATCTGACCAATCAGAGCAGAGTAGACCAATCACAACAGAATCATCTGACCAATCAGACCAGAGTAGACCAATCACAACAGACTGGGCCATCTGACCAATCAGACCAGAGTAGACCAATCACAACAGAATCATCTGACCAATCAGACCAGAGTAGACCAATCACAACAGACTGGACCATCTGACCAATCAGAGAAGAGTAGACCAATCACAACAGAATCATCTGACCAATCAGACCAGAGCAGACCAATCCCAACAGACTGGGTCATCTGACCAATCAGAGCAGAGTAGACCAATCACAACAGACTGGGTCATCTGACCAATCAGAGCAGAGGAAGCTCTCAGAAAGGCGAGGTTTAGAGACACTGAGAGAAAAGATCTGATGCTGCAATATATATTATGAGAAAACGAAAGTGTTTTTTGACATTAGATGCATGTGAACCTGTTGAAGGAGACTCCAAAACAACATTAGGAACCTTTAAAATAGCATAATAGTGGCACTTACACTGCATTTGAAATATATGCATTAAAAAAAAATGAATTGAAATGTTATGGTTTATGTTGACAATTCAAATTGCTCTGCAAAACTGTCAAGTGTGCACACAAAAAATGTTCTGTCCTAAATTTAGGATTTATATATTTGAATTGCATATAAATTTTCCTTGCGTTTTAACAAACAAATAAACAGATTTTTTTGAGCGCAACTTCATTTATGTATGACTGACAAATATGCATCACATGAAGTTTATGTTAAAACTGTAATGCAAATGGATGGACATTTTATATGCAATTCAAATACACAAATTCTAAATATGTTATGAGTTACTTAACAAACATATTGTACTGATCAGTGTTTGTTCATTGTTATTTCACAGTAGATGAAGACGATGCAGTAGAAACAGGTTCGCAGGCACTTTCTCTCATATTAGCAGAAATTTTATATTATGTTTTGGCTGTTTTAAGAATATTTTAAGTTGAATTCTTACCTGCTTTGGTTTTATAGCTGATCCGCCTACTGAAGTGACTGAAGTTACTGAACAAGGTGACATTTATTCGTTTATCTCACAGTTTGATCTTATCTTCTTTATCTCACAGTTTAATCTTTTCAAAGCCACACTTTGACGTCGTATATAAACTTTGCTTTGTTTTGTTACATAGAAACAATGCATTGTTATGAACCTTTTATGACCACAGTTAAACTATAACTGAGTCATCACATTAGTGTAATGTTATATAAATATGGTTACATCAATCTTGAGATATTAAAAAATTTCTGACTTCATTAAATATAGACAGCAACTTTGACATATGAGTGATTCTATAATTGGAGATACATTTGGCATTTCAAAAAGTTAAGGAAAAAAAAGAAATTCTTTCCAGTATCTTATTGAAAACATATTAAATTTTAATAATTCAGTGCTTGCCAAAGACAAGTTACTTCCTTTTTTTTTACTTTTACTTTTCTTTATAGTATTGTTTGTCAATTCTATTACAGACAAATTGTGGAAATAACATTGGTAACAGAGTTTGACGGTAACAAAGTTGACAATTTTAAACTTTTTAGCCAAAGCTCCACTTAAAAGACTTTTAAACAACCCACTGTGTGATCAGTGATAAATTCTGTTTTCCTTTTGATATTGTGACGTTTTACAAAATAACTCTTGGTGTAAGAACTTTTTAGATTCAAATATTTTCTCAGAGAGAGCACACATACACCTTTCATCGCTTCAGATCTTATCAGTGAGTGAAAGTGACATACTTTCCTGTATCTCACATAGTTGTGCGAGATAATTCCACCAATTTAAAGGCAAAGTATGGTACGGTAACAGAATTGACGCAGGATTTATGGACACACAATTTTATAAGCTATATGTGACCCTGGACCACAAAACCAGTCATAAGAGTGAAATTGAGATGTATACCTCATTTGAAAGCTGATTAAATAAGCTTTCCATTGATGTATGGTTTGTTAGGATAGGGCAATATTTGGTCGAGATCCTGGAGCACAAAACCAGTCATGCGTCTCACGGGTATATTTGTGGCAATAGCCAACAATACATTGTATGGGTCAAAATTATCAATTTTTCTTTTATGACAAAAATCATTAGGATATTAAGATCATGTTCCATGAAGATATTTTGTAAATTTCCTACCGTAAATACATCAAAACGGTATTAGTAGTAGTAATATGCGTTGCTAAGGACTTCATTTGGACAACTTTAAAGGAGATTTTCTCAATATTTAGATTTTTATTGCACCCTTAGAATCCGTATTTTCAAATAGTGGTATCTCGGCCAAATATTGTCCTATCCTAACAAACCATACATCAATGGAAAGCTCATTTATTCAGCTTTCACACTCATTCAGATGATGTATAAATCTCAATTTAAAAAAATTGACCCTTATGACTGGTTTTGTGGTCCAGGGTCACAAATGTAGCTGCAATTATATGAAAACACTCAATTTTTATACATATATACTGTAAAAATGATGTTCTTCTGATCTTCTTTCTGTCTTATTTTCCAGCACAAATGTCTAAACATTCTTAAATCAAGATACATTTACTGGAGAAGAGAAATGACTGAAGATATTAAGTCTTGTTTTGTGAAAAAAACAATCAAAATTGAGTTAAAACCAGAACAAATAATAATCTTGTTTTCCCTTTGAATTAAGATTATTTTTCTGACCCCATTGGCAGATATATATATATTTTTATTTTTTATTTTTTTATATTTTATTTTAAGCATAAACTCACTCAATTTTGATAATTTTTCTCAGTAAACAAGACTTAATATCTTCAGTCATTTTGCTTCTCCAGTAAATTTATCTTGATTTAAGAATGTTTGGATATTTGTGCTAGAAAACAAGACAGAAATATGAAGTAAGAAAACCATTTATTGCAGTGCACATGTTTACAGAACATCTAAAAAGATCCGTTTCTCTTTGTCAGAAATCACACCAGAGGAAGCTGCAGGTGAAGAGGAAGAACCAGCGCAAGAGGAACCAGGCGAAGGTAATGAGGAAATGCCATACACATCATGCATTTTATAATATTTCCTGTCTGAATGCTTTTGTGTGTGTGAGAGAGAATGCTGGGAATAATAAAATAGGCATGAGGACTCAATCTGCTCTGTGTAAAATTAATTTACATATCCCTCTCAGGTTCAGGGCTCTGATCCAAAACCTAGTTTGTTGCCTATGTAGGGAGCATTTTAAGGCATCATAATTAGATATCACATTTTGACCAGATTCAAAGGCAGAATCACATCTATCCTTTGAAACTGTAATTTAATCAATATGAAAATGATTGTAAGAAACCAAACTAATCTCTTGTTTAAGCAAAAACTCACTTCATTTTGACTTAAAGGGGATCTATTATGATTACAAGATCGATTATAAGATGTAAAATCTCTGATGTCCCCAGAGTGTGTATGTGAAGTTTTAGCTCAAAATACCCCACAGATCATTTTTTATAGCATGTTAAAATTGTCACATTTTGAGGGTGAGCAAAAACGCGCCGTTTTTGTGTGTGTCCCTTTAAATGCAAATGAGCTGCTGCTCCCGCCCCCCTTTCAAGAAGAGGGCGGAGCTTCAAGAGCTTGTGCGCCGCCATACCGGTGTCACCACTAGTCTGTCTGTCATCTTAGTTTCACTTTCACAGACTTTTAGTTTGCATTCATCAGTTCCTGTTTTCCTTTGTTCAGTTTTCCTGCTTCTCCTTTGTTGTCATGGTCACTAATATGATTTGACATAACCTTCAGCTGTGTTTCCCTTACTGGCGTCTGTACAGTGGTGGTCAGAATTATTGGCACCCCTGGTAAATATGATCAAATATGGCTGTAAAAAATAAATCTGCATTGTTTATCCTTTTGATCTTTTATTAAAAAAATTCACAAAAATCTAACCTTTCATTGAAGTAAAAGAATTGAAAGTGGGGGGTAAATCACATTATGAAATAAATGCTTTTCTCCAAAACACGTTGGCCACAATTATTGGCACCCTTTTATTAAATACTTTTTGCAACCTCCTTTTGCCAAGATAACAGCTCTGAGTCTTCTCCTATAACGCCTGATGAGTTTGGAGATCAGAGACCATTCCTCCATACAGAATCTCTCCAGATCCTTCAGATTCCCAGATCTTCTCTTCAGGTCATCACTCATTCTCTATAGGGTTCAGGTCAGGTGACTGGGATGGTCATGGCAGAAGCTTCATTTTGTGTTCAGTGACACATTTGTGTGTTGATTTTGATGTTTGTTTTGGATCGTTGTCCAGATGGAAGATCCAACCACGGCCCATTATAAGATTTCTAGCAGAGGCCGTCAGGTTTTGATTTCTTATCTGTTGGTATTTGCTAGAATCCATGATACCATGTATCTGAACAAGATGTCCAGGACCTCCAGCAAAAAAATAGGCCCACAACATTAAAGATCCAGCGGTGTATTTAACCGTGGGCATGGGGTACTTTTTATCCCTGTTTGCACCAAACCCATCTGGTGGATTTGCTGCCAAAAAGCTCTTTTTATAGTTTGATCTGACCACAGAACCAGGTCCGTCTGAAGCTCCAGTCGTGTCTGAACTGAATATGCTGGAGTTTGTTTCTGGATGAGCAAGAGGGATTTTTCTTGAATCCCTCCCAAACAACATGTGGTGATGTAGGGGTTGTTTGATTTTTTTTTTTTTTAGGCTTTCTGACCCCAAGACTCAACTAATCTCTGCGATTCTCCATCTGTGATCCTTGGAGAGTCTTTGGCCACTCAAACTCTGCATCAGGACGATATACACACACGTCCTTTTCCAGGCAGATTCATAACATCTGTAGTTGATTGAACTTCTTAATTATTGCCCTGATGGTGGAAATGGGGATTTTCAATGCTTTAGCTGTTTTCCTACAGCCACTTTCTATTTTGTGAAGCTCAACAATCTTTTGCTGCACATCAGAACTATATTCTGTGGTTTTACTCATTGTGATGATGATTAAGGGAATTTGGCCTTTGTGATTCCTCATATTTATACTCCTGTGGAACAAGACGTCATAGCTGGACAATTTCATGCTCCTAGTCACCCTGGTGTGCTAAAAAAATGTAAATATTAATGGGAATATACTTCAGAGATATTTTACTCATAAAAAATTCTAGGGGTGCCAATAATTGTGGCTGTGTTTTGGAGAAAAGCATTTATTTCATAATGTGATTTTCCCCCCACTTTCAGTTCTTTTACTTCAATGAAAGGTTAGATTTTTGTGAATTTTTTGAATAAAAGATCAAAAGGATAAACAATGCAGATTTATTTTTTACAGCCATATTTGATCATATTTACCAGGGGTGGCAATAATTCTGACCACCACTGTATATAAGTTCATGTGTTTTCAGTGTTCATTGTCCGGTCTCGTCAATGTTACGTGGTGTTTGTTTGCTTGCCTGCCTTCTGTTCAAGATACCTTTGGAGTTTATTAAAGTCTGTTTGTACTTGAATCATCTTCGTGCGCATTCCTACTAGGGGTGTAACGGTTCTCTGTAAAAAAATCGAACCGTACGGTTCTCCACCCTCGGTTCGGCACGCACTTGCACCTCGGTTCATCTCAAATCTGGCGACGCATCTATAATATGGTTTGTTGAAAATAACAACATGTAAAACAGACAGACAGAGTTAGGCTAATGTATGTTTCTGTCGATGGATACACATTCTGGCTTCCCAATACATTACAACAGCGATGATCAAAAAGCGTGGACAAAACAGTCACTCTTGTATGCGAGTGCGTATGCTCAAACATGACCCAGTCATTTATGGCGTCATCACCGGGTGTTGATAGAGACCTGAACACACACTGTGTTTAAACTAAACTCATTTAAGCCTTGCCAATTTAAACATTCAAGAGCAAGACACGAAAGAGAACTCGCGCACGCTGAGAGGAGATTTGTGTGTGTGTGTGTGTATGAGAGTGTGTGTGTGTGAGAATGTGTGTGTGAGTGTGTGTGTGTGTGTGTGTGAGAGTGTGTGTGTGTGAGTGTGTGTGTGAGTGTGTGTGAGTGTGTGTGTGTGTGTGTGTGTGAGTGTATGTGTGTGTGTGTGTGTGTGTGAGAGAGAGTGTGTGAGTGTGTGTGTGTGAGAGTGTGTGTGTGTGTGTGAGTGTGAGAGTGTGTGTGAGTGTGTGTGTGTGTGTACTCATCTGAAGCGCGCACATGGCGCGTCACAGATAGTGCACAAATATTGAGTTCTCTTTCAAGACTTGCGCTTGAACGAACAAATTCACACAAAAAATGTCAACATGCCCGTCTTGGCGAGTATCCTAGCAAACATAGTACACTTGCAAACACAGGCACTTTTTATGAATCAAATCAAATCAAATCACCTTTATTTATATAGCGCTTTTACAATGGCAATTGTTTCAAAGCAGCTTCACAGTGGTAACAGGAAAATAATGCAACGGAATTTGATTCGGCTGTACAGCCGCTCTGGAGAAAACGGTGATGTCATCCAGCTCATTTCAATTATCATATAGTGTCAATGCGGGCAGATCAGTAATATAGTTGAAATTTAAGTGTCCCCAACTGAGCAAGCCAAAAGCCAAAGGCGACGGTGGCAAGGAACCAAAACTCCTTCAGGGCCAGAATGGAGAAAAAAACCTTGGGAGAAACCAGGCTCAGTCGGGGTGCCAGTTCTCCTCTGGCCGACGAACAAATAGTGTATGATTATGATTCTGGCAACATTACAGGTCAGAAGTCATATTAGATCAATAGATATTCATAGGATTATTCGAAAGATTGGAGTTGTCACGCCGGGGACGGGTTTAATGAGGATGTCGTGTCGATGCGGCATTTACAGGGGGGAGTTTAATTGACACTATTGTCTCTACAGACACTTCAGGGATATGGTCGTCATGTCCAGGCTAAGGTCCACCATCTGGTCTGGATACGGCCCGGATCCGGCCGACTGCAGTAAACCTCGGGATAAACAGAGAGACTAACATTAGCGTAGATGCCATTCTTCTTATGATGTAACGAGTACATCAGGTGTTATTGGAAGTGTTCCCAGTTCCGGCTGACCTAGTTAATGCAGCCTAAAACAATCATTTAACTGATTTGAATAATAGAAATTAAAAATGTTTTATGTGTATGCCATAGTAAAGAGATGTGTTTTTAGTCTAGATTTAAACTGACAGAGTGTGTCTGCTTCCCGAACAATGCTAGGAAGACTGTTCCAGAGTTTAGGTGCTAAATAGGAAAAGGATCGACCGCCTGCAGTTGATTTTGATATTCTAGGTATTATCAACTGGCCAGAATTTTGAGACCGCAATAGACGTGATGGAGTATAATGCGTTAAGAGCTCGCTCAAGTACTGGGGCGCTAAACCATTTAGTGCTTTGTAAGTAATCAGCAAGATTTTAAAATGTATACAATGTTTAATAGGGAGCCAATGCAGTGTTGCCAGAACCGGCTAATATGGTCATACTTCCTGGTTCTAGTAAGAACTCGAGCTGCTACGTTTTGGACAAGCTGCAGTTTATTTATTAAGCGAGCAGGGCAACCACCCAGTAGAGCATTACAATAATCTAGCCTTGAGGTCATGAACGCATGAACTAACTGTTCAGCATTTTGCATTGAAAGCATGTGCCGTAATTTAGATATATTTTTAAGATGGTAGAATGCAGTTTTACAGATGCTAGAAACGTGGCTTTCAAATGAGAGATTGGTATCAAAGAGCACACCCAGGTTCCTAACTGACGACGAGGACTTGACAGAGCAGCCATCGAGTGTTAGACAGTATTCTAGGTTACTACTTGTGGAGTTTTTTTGTCCAATGATTAAAAATTCAGTTTTTTCTGAATTAAGTTGCAGGAAATTACTAGTCATCCAATTTTTTATATCAGCTATGCATTCTGTTAATCTTGTGAATTGGTAAATTTCGTCAGGGCGTGAAGAAATATAGAGCTGAGTATCGTCAGCATAACAATGAAAATTAACGCCATGCTTCCTAATAATATCTCCCAGTGGTAGCATGTACAGGGTGAAAAGCAACGGTCCTAGCACTGAGCCCTGCGGTACTCCATACTGAACTTGTGTTCGGTGTGACATCTCTTCATTTACTGCTACAAACTGATAACGGTCAGATAAGTATGATTTAAACCATGCCAATGAAGTTCCACTAATGCCAACATAATTTTTGAGTCTATTCAAAAGAATGTTGTGGTCGATAGTATCGAATGCAGCGCTAAGATCGAGTAACACTAATAGAGAGATACAACCACGATCGGATGATAAGAGTAAATCATTTGTAACTCTAATGAGAGCAGTCTCAGTACTATGATACGGTCTAAATCCTGACTGGAAATCCTCACAGATACCATTTCTTTCTAAAAAGGAGCATAATTGTGAGGACACTGCCTTTTCTAGTATTTTTGACAGAAAGGGTAGATTTGAGATTGGCCTGTAATTGACTAATTTTGTAGGATCAAGTTGCGTTTTTTTAATAAGTGGTTTAATAATAGCCAACTTAAAAGTTTTCGGTACATATCCTAATGTCAAGGATGAATTAATGATATTAAGGAGAGGATCTATGACCTCTGGAAGCATCTCTTTTAGTAGTTTAGTCGGTATGAGGTCGAGCATACATGTTGTTGATTTTGATGATTTAACGAGTTTAGCCAATTCTTCTTCTCCTATAGCAGTGAATGAATGTAATTTTTCCTCAGTGGCACTACAATGCACTGTCTGATGTGATACTGTAGTAGACGGCTGCATGGTTATAATTTTTTTCCTAATATTATCAATCTTACAAGTAAAGAAGTTCATAAAGTCATTACTGCTGTGCTGTTTACAAACATCAGAAGGTGAAGCTTTATCTTTGGTTAATTTAGCCACTGTATCGAATAAATACCTAGGGTTGTGTTTGTTTTCTTCTAAGAGAGTCGAGAAATAAGCAGATCTAGCAGTTTTTAGGGCCTTTCTGTATGCAATCATGCTCTCTTTCCACGAAATGCGAAAAACTTCTAGTTTTGTTTTCTTCCAGCTGCGCTCCATTTTTCTGGCTGCTGTTTTAAGGGCCCGGGTGTGCTCGTTGTACCACGGCGTTGGACTATTTTCTTTAATCTTCTTTAAGCGCCGGGGAGCAACTGTGTCTAAAGTGCTGGAAAAGAGAGAGTCAATAGTTTCTGTTGCAACATCGAGTTCCTCTAGGCTATCTGGGATGCTGAGGGGATGAAACTGATGAGGAAGATTATTTACAAAGAAATCTTTAGTCGCAGCAGTGATAGTCCTGCCATATTTGAAGCGAGGGGACGGCTTTGCAGCCTTTGCTAAATTAAGTGTACATGATACTAGGTAATGATCTGAGATGTCATCGCTCTGCTGCAGAATTTCAATGGTATCAACATTTATTCCATGTGACAGTATTAGGTCTAACGTATGATTACGGCGATGAGTGGGTCCTGACACGTGTTGCCTTACTCCAATAGAGTTTAGAATGTCTCTAAATGCCAATCCCAATGCGTCTTTTTCATTGTCTACATGGATATTAAAATCACCAACAATTAGGACTTCATCTGCAGCCAGTACTAACTCTGATAGAAAATCAGCAAATTCTCTGGTAAAGTCTGTATGGTGCCCTGGTGGCCTATGTACAGTAGCCAGCACAAATGTCAAACGGGATTTATCAATTTCACTACATAACGTTACATAAAGCACCAAAACTTCAAAGGAATTATATTTGAAACTAGACTTGTGAGTAATACCGAAGATATTATTATAAATTACAGCAACACCTCCCCCTTTACCTTTCAGACGCGGCTCGTGTTTATAACAATAATCTTGGGGGGTGGACTCATTTAAAGTAATGTAATCGTCAGGTTTTAGCCAGGTTTCTGTCAAACACAGCACATCTAGGTTATGATCTGTAATCATATCATTAACAATAAGCGCTTTTGAGGAAAGGGATCGAATATTCAGCAACCCGAGCTTTATCATTTGATCATCTGTATTATATCTGTTGTTTATTTGTTGCACATCAATTAAATTTTTACCGTTGAATGGTTTTGATGTTTTTTTGTATTTACTAATTCGTGGAACAGACACAGTCTCTATGTGATAATATCTAGGTGAAAGAGTCTCTATGTGCTGGGATTTATCTGACTTCTGTGACGTGAGACAGCTAGCAGGCGGTCGGTTAAGCCAGTCCGTCTGCTTCCTGACCTGAGCCCCATTTAGTCAATGTTTATGAATAACAATCACTCACTTATGAGGGTCCATTTCAGTTGCGATGCTGCATTAGGTGATGGACAGGAAGGTTTTGAAAGAGTCCAGGTTAACGTCTCGGTTACGAATGTAACCCTCGTTCCCTGAAGGAGGGAACGGAGATGTACGTCGGACGTCACCGACGAATTGGGATCACTTCCGGGAGCCCCTATCAGCTTCGAGTGTATAGAGAACGGGCCAATGGCCATTGGCGTGCGAGATTTGCATCTCGCGCTCCGCCCCGCACCGCGGATATAAACAGGAAGCGGATGCAGCGCACATTTGTTTTTCACTGAGGAGCCGAACTAGTGACTCGGTCATGCAGTGATGGTACAGCAACTGTGGCGATGGGACGTACGTCTCCGTTCCCTCCTTCAGGGAACGAGGGTTACATACGTAACCGAGACGTTCCCTTTCAGTCAGTCACGTTCGACGTACGTTGGACGTCACCGACGAATTGGGATCCCTATGGAAAACGCCACAGTTACTAACACTTCCAGCGCCCAGCGAAAGCCCCTCAGACCCCCGTCTGTTCAGGGCGGGGAACTCACACAGGGAGAGTCACTGCTGCTGTTCCGCAAGACCCACTCAACAGAGTATTGGATAACGCTGGGAAAGCGTGCCCCGGGGGGAGGGGCGCTGCGGAAGCCACATCCTACCCGTAGGAAGGTATCATGTGGAATATACACGTATGGACTGGCCGTGGGCAGTACAACATACGGAAGTCCCAGGGGTCCCAGGCGCACAGAGACGGCAGAGCGAGCTCTGCCAAGGGAAAGACACTGGCTCGCCATAGGGAGCCGTACCGTGGAAGAATACACATATGGGACCGCCGTAGGGGTCACAACATATGGATACCCAGCCTAACACAAGTTCCACCAATGCATACGAGTGTTAGACCTGGCGTCGGACGCTCCGCCACGTCTGACTTCCGCAGGTTGCGGAGGACTCAACAGGGTTCGCCGTTCTGGGGAACTCGACTGGAGCATATCAGCGCACGTATCCGGTCCATGAGGAGGGGAATGGCGCAGCAAGCCGACACTAGAACGGGCACTTCGGTGTTACTGGCTATTTGAAGCGAGCACACGGGAAGAAACCGGCTCTACACGGAGGCTATAGAATCTAGCGAACGTGTTAGGTGTCGCCCAGCCCGCAGCTCTACATATATCTGTCAGCGAGGCGCCGTGCGCCAGTGCCCAGGAAGAGGCCACACTCCTGGTGGAGTGGGCCCTCAACCCGAGCGGGCAAGGCACGCCTTGGGTTTCATACGCCAAGGCGATGGCATCCACTATCCAGTGAGCCATCCTCTGCTTGGAGACAGCCTTTCCCTTCTGCTGGCCTCTGTAACAGATGAAGAGCTGTTCTGAGGTCCTGAAGCTTTGCGTTCTGTCTACGTAAGTCCGCAGAGCGCGAACGGGACAGAGAAAAGCCAGGGCTGGGTCTGCCTCCTCCGAAGGCAGCGCTTGCAGGTTCACCACCTGGTCCCGAAAGGGAGTGGTGGGAACCTTGGGCACATATCCGGGCCGGGGTCTGAGGATTACATGAGAGTTACCCGCCCCGAATTCCAGGCACGATTCGTCGACCGAAAATGCCTGCAGGTCCCCTACCCTCTTGATGGAAGCCAATGCAGTCAGGAGTACTGTCTTCCAAGACAGGATTTTTAACTCTGCTGACTGCAAAGGTTCAAAGGGAGCCCTCTGCAATGCGGTTAGCACCAGAGATAAGTCCCAAGAGGGTATAGAGTGAGGGCGAGGCGGATTTAATCTCCTCGCCCCCCTCAGGAACCTGACGACCAGATCGTGCTTCCCTAAGGACTTACCATCAACCATGTCGTGATTTGCGGCGATAGCGGCAACATACACTTTGAGGGTGGAGGGAGACAGCCTTCGCTCCAACCCTTCTTGCAGGAAGGAAAGGACAGAACTGATCGAACATCTTCGGGGGTCTTCTCGTCGAGAAGAACACCATTCGACGAACAGGTTCCACTTCAACGCGTAGAGGCGCCACGTAGAGGGGGCTCTGGCGGAAGTGATGGTGTCTACCACAGTCTGTGGTAGGCCACCTAGAACCTCCGCGTCCCGTCCAGGGACCAGACATGGAGTTTCCAGAGGTCCGGACGCAGGTGCCACAGGGTGCCCCATCTCTGAGTCAGGAGGTCCTTCCTCAGAGGAATGGGCCAAGGAGGTGCTGTCGCGGGGAGCACTAGTTCCAGGAACCAGGTCCGGTTGGGCCAGTACGGCACAACTAACAAGACCTGCTCCTCGTCCACCCTGACCTTGCACAGTGTCTGCGCAAGAAGGCTCACTGGGGGAAACGCATATTTGCGTAGGCCCCGGGGCCAGCTGTGTGCCAGCGCATCCGAGCCGAGGTTCCCCCCTGTCAGGGAATAGAACAACCGGGGCGGCAAACAGGTCTACCTGTGCGGTCCCGAAGCGACTCCAGATCAGCTGGACCACCTGGGGATGGAGTCTCCACTCTCCCGGGAGCACTTGCTGTCGTGAGAGCTCGTCGGCTGCACGATTGAGCAGGCCCGGAATGTGAGTGGCACGAAGCGACCTCAGATGCTTCTGACTCCAGAGGAGGAGATGGCGGGTGAGTTGTGACATGCGGCGGGAGCGTAGACCACCCTGTTTGTTGATGTACGCAACGGCCACAGTGTTGTCCGTACGGACCAGAACGTGCTTGCCTCGTAGCGGCCCTTTGAGGCGGCTCAGTGCAAGACGAACTGCTAACAACTCGAGGCAATTGATATGCCATTGCAGTTGAGGCCCCGTCCACAGACCCGAAACTGCAAGCCCGTTGTACGTGGCCCCCCAGCCGGTGGATGAGGCATCCGTGGAGACAACAGCATGCCTGGACACTTGTTCTAGGGGAACTCCTGCCCGTAGAAACGAAGGGTCCGACCACGGATTGAAGGTTTGGCAGCACTTCGGTGTTACTGAGACACGGAACGAGCCGCTCTGCCACGCCCATCTTGGGACTCGGTCGTGTAGCCAGTGTTGAAGCGGCCTCATATGAAGCAATCCTAGCGGCGTCACTGCGGCTGCGGATGCCATATGCCCCAGGAGCCTCTGAAAATGTTTCAGTGGTACCGCTATCCTGCATTTGAACGAATTCAAGTAGTTCAACACCGACTGGATGCGCTCCTCTGTGAGTCGCGCTGTCAGATTGACCAAGTCCATCTCCATACTGAGAAAAGAGATCCTCTGCACGGGACAGAGTTTGCTCTTTTCCCAGTTGACCTGAAGTCCCAACAGGCTGAGGTGACTGAGCACCATGTCCCTGTGTTCGCACAACTGCGCCCACGACTGAGCCAGAACCAGCCAGTCGTCGAGGTAGTTGAGGATGCGAACACCACGCTCTCTCATGGGAGCAATGGCCGCCTCCGCGACTTTCGTGAAGACACGGGGCGACAGGGACAGCCCGAAGGGTAGGACTCTGTACTGATATGCCCGTCCCTCGAATGCAAAGCGTAGGAACGGTCTGTGTCGAGGGAGAATCGAGACATGAAAGTACGCGTCCTTCAGGTTGATCGCTGCAAACCAATCTTGGGGACGGATGCACCTGAAGATGCGTTTCTGCGTTAGCATTCTGAACGGCAGCCTGTGAAGGGACCGATTCAAGAACCGCAGGTCCAAGATTGGCCGTAACCTGCCGCCTTTCTTGGGTACAATGAAGTACGGGCTGTAGAAGCCTGTCTTCATATCGGCTGGAGGGACCGGCTCTATCGCGTCTTTCGCCCGTAGCACGGGGGCGCTCTCCTTCGACACGGAGGTGAAGTGAACACCCCTGAATTTGGGGGGCTGCCGGGCGAACTGAATTGCATAGCCGAGTCTGATAGTACGGATGAGCCAGCGGGACGGGCTGGGAAGCGCTAGCCAGGCTCCCAGCGACCGAACCAGCGGGACCAACGGCACCCTAGACGTACCCGCAGCGGGGCAGCGCAGCAGAGTGCAGGGACCCGACTCGGACGGCATAGCGGCGATAAGAGAGGCACCGGAGGGTGACAAGGCATGGGAGTGTCGTACACCGCCAAGCGCGCTCTCTTGGCACCCAGAGATTTTAGAAACAGCTCTTTTTTTGAAGTTTTGGGTACCACTGGCACGAAGGCCAGTGGCGAAACAGAAATCAAATGTGAACAAAAAATTCTCTCCCAGCCCTCCTCCGGGAGAAGGAGAGGTGCTGTCACCACCTCCTGAAGAGCTGTCTCCTCCATCTCTGGGTGGCCCGTCTCAGGGTCTCTTGCGACGGCGCTTGCCACCTGGCTTGGCAGCGGGCTGGACGGCCTTCCCGTGGCCGGCTCCACACCGTTGCCCTGGTGGAGGCTGCTGCTGAGCTGGGGCGGGAGCTGCGGCCGGCAGCTGGGCAGCAGCTGACCGCCGGGGGAGGATGTGCTTGATGGCCTCCGTCAAATGGGGGAGTCCAGGAACCAATACTTATCGGTCTCCCTCATATCGGCCAGGTTGAGCCAGAGATGTCGCTCCTGGACCACAAGAGTGGACATCGCCTGACCAATGGAACGGGCGGTGACTTTCCCGGAGGAGCTCTGGGTCAGGCCTACCCTCGTGCATGTCCATGAGTGCCTGGGCCTGGTGCACCTGGAGCAACGCCATGGCATGCAAGGTGGACGCAGCCTGTCCACAAGCTTTGTAAGCCTTCCCAGTCACACTGGAGGAGAACTTACAGGCCTTGGATGGGTGGCGTGGGTCTCCATGCCAGGTGGAAGCGGACGCCGGACACAGTTGCATCGCGACAGCCCGTTCCACCGGCGGGATCCCCACGTACCCTTTGGCTGGCCTGCCGTCGAGGGTAGTGAGGAGGGAGGAGCCACTCGGCCGGTTTCTGGCAAAAAAAGGTGCCGTCCACGACTTCATGAGCTCCTCATGCACTTCTGGGAAGAAAGGCACTGGGGCGGGACGCTGAGAACCAGCGCGAGCCGCCCCGAGAAACCAATCATCCAGCCTAGAAGGCTCGGGACACGGTGGAGGGTTCCACGCAAGCCCGACCTTTTCGGCGTCCCGGGAAAGCATAGCCGTCAGCTCGGGGTCCGTCTCGGGCAACGCCACTCTCCCAGAGGGAGGCAACGCAGCCGAGTCTTCATCCCCCGAGGACTGAAACTCCCCCTCCGATGCAGCAATCGACATCCTATTGTCTGCTGGAGCTCCAAAGGTCACCGCTGGACCACCCCGGGAGGGGCCAGCGACTTCCTCCGGAAGCTCAACCGGCTGCGGCACTTCAGAGGGTTTAGGGGCCCACGGAGGCTGGCTCGGCGGGTGTGCCCTAAACGTGATCCTCAGGTCACCCTGGCTATTCGCCGAAGTAGGTCTATTCTGCTGGGCAGGAATAGCACTAGATCAGGGCATAGGTAAGGGGACTCCACCCTCCCGAAGGTAGGCGAGTCTCGACCTAAACGCCGAGATAGTCATGTTCCCGCAGTGGGAACACGAACTATCCACAAACGCTGCCTCAGCGTGTTGAATACCCAGACACGTAAGGCAGCGATTGTGACCATCAGCTGGTGACAGGGAACGCACGGGTGGAATGACATCTTGAAAAAGACCACACCCGTGTTGCTCTTTTAGAAGAAGCTCTTATAACATGCTGAAGCACCCAGGGAACGACTGCGCAAAACACAGGGAATAGTGCAGCCTGTGTATGCACTCACCATTGGAACGCCCTCACCGAACCAACAATCAGAGTGCTGTGAAAACAGTAGTTTTTCACCGACCTCGGTGCGCTCACGGTCGTCACTGAACGTGCCTTCTCTCCCAGCACAAAAGCCTCTTCTCTCACTCTCTCTCTTTCTCTCTGCTGTAGCAGGAACAGTCTTCATGGATACCTGTTCGGCTCCGAAGTGAATGACAAATGTGCGCTGCATCCGCTTCCTGTTTATACCCGCGGTGCAGGGCGGAGCGTGAGATGCAGATCTCGCACGCCAATGGCCATTGGCCCGTTCTCTATACACTTGAAGCTGATAGGGGCTCCCGGAACTGATCCCAATTCGTTGGTGACGCCCGACGTACGTCGAATGTGACCGACTGAAAGGGAACTGAGGGTTTTCCATTGTCCAGTCAGTGGAATGAGTTTGTTTTGCAGGTGAAGCAGCTGCTGGTGTAACAGAAACACTATCAGATGCAGGTGAAACAGAAGCAGAAGCAGAAACAGAAACAGATGCAGGTGTAACAGAAGCAGAAGCAGAAACAGATGCAGGTGTAACAGAAGCAGAAGCAGAAACAGATGCAGGTGTAACAGGTGTGTTTCTCTCTGGAGACTGTGTGATCATTTTCTCTGTAACTGAAACAAATGCAAACATGGTCAATTTAACACTTACAACAAAAACTTAGATTACTTTATTTCTGCTTATTTTAGAAAAATAAACGCTGAAATAAATGCTGTTCACATCTGACATTATTTACTTTATAATGCAAGTATACAAGAGATACTGGGTAAATCTCATGAAGCCTGTCAAGAATATACATTAACATTACTTAAATACAATAATTATACAATAAATATAATAATTACAATAATTATTTTAAATCAACAAACATTAACGACAGTACAACAAATACTACCATAATGTAAAAATACTTAGAAAATTGAAATAATATGTAGTTTTTTCATTACACTTATGAGCATTTGGAAGGAAATGTGCTTAATTGTCATGAAAATAATGCCACAATATATAAATTGGGTCGCATGTCACCCCATAATCAAAAGTAAAAATTTGTTTTATTATATTTCACATAAAAAAATTAAACCTGTTCTTTTTTTAATAGTCATGAAAATAATGGCACAATATAAAAATTTGGTCACACATCACCCCATAATTAAAATGTCACAGTATAAATGGGGTCACATGTCACCCCATAATCAAAAGAAAAAATATATTATATTTAGCATAAAAACTTAACCCTGTTAAGGTTTGTAAGCACACAAATTCTCAAACTGTAATGAAAAAAAACTTTTTGTTTGAAAATTTTGAAGTATTTTACATTGTTGCACTGCTGCTAATGTTTGTTGATTTAAAATAATTATTGTATTAGAGAGAGAGTCTAATGATTCATCACTAAAAGGAATAATAATTATAATAATAGGAATTAAAAACTTACATATTACATACATAAGTACATATTACAGTAATGAGAAATTGGTTGAAAAAGCATTATAGTGATGAAAATAAAATAGTCAAATGATTAATTTTGATGTGATGTGTCACTTGAATGTTTTTGTGAGATTCACAGGAATATAGTAATTTTGTCCTAGTGTTTTCTGGACTGAATGTCATACTGAGCAAGAACACAACTGTTTTTTCTTAGACCCCAGTTTTGCAGAAGAGGAACCCGTGGATACTGATGAAGCAGTGACAGGTTTGACACCGACCGGACTATCTCTAATGGAGTCTGACACCATGAAAACGTGTTTATATGTGCTTTTGTGTTTCTCCAGTTCCTTCTGAAGGATTTGATCTTTCTGATGCACTCGGTGAAGATACAGGTAAGTCATAATCACAAAGCTTTAGTGCATTTTGTGAACTTACAGTACATTCTCCATCATTCAACAGAAACTACATCCATTAGTCCTGAGCTTTCACCTTCTTCACATATATATATGCTCACCAAGACTGCATTTACTTGATCAAAAATACAGTAAAATTTTAAATATTAATAAATATATTAAATATTATTCCAATGTAAAACAGTTGTTTTCTATGTGAATATATAGTAAAGTGTAATTTATTCCTGTGATCAAAGCTGAATTTTCAGCATCATTACTTCTGTCTTCAGTGTCACATGATCCTTCAGAAATCAGTCTAATATGCTGATTTTATGCTCAAGAAAGAGGGTCATGTGAAGAGTTTAAAATTTCTGTGATGTTTAATAGGGAGCCAGTGCAGTGTTGACAGAACCGGGCTAATATGGTCATACTTCCTGGTTCTAGTAAGAACTCTAGCTGCTGCGTTTTGGACCAGCTGGAGTATGTTTATTAAGCGTGCAGGGCAACCACCCAGTAGAGCATTACAATAATCTAGCCTTGAGGTCATGAACGCATGAACTAACTGTTCAGCATTTTGCATTGAAAGCATGTGCCGTAATTTAGAAATATTTTTAAGATGGTAGAATGCAGTTTTACAGATGCTAGAAACGTGGCTTTCAAATGAGAGATTGGTATCAAAGAGCACACCCAGGTTCCTAACTGACGACGAGGACTTGACAGAGCAGCCATCAAGTGTTAGACAGTATTCTAGGTTATTACGCACGGAGGTTTTTGGTCCAATAATTAGAATCTGTTTTTTCAGAATTAAGTAGTAGGAAATTACTAGTCATCCAATTTTTTATATCAGCTATGCATTCTGTTAATTTTGTGAATTGGTAAGTTTCGTCAGGGCGTGAAGAAATATAGAGCTGAGTATCATCAGCATATAGAAAACAGCTGTTTCACATTGGAATAATATTTCACTATTTTTACTGTATTTTTGATAAAATAAATGCAGCCTTGATGAGCAGAGGAGACTCTTTCAAAAGCATTAAAAATCTCAATTATTTCAAACTCGAGACGTATACCGCTCTTAAAATAAAGCATGTCTTGCTGGTTTGAGTGCATTTTGATCGCTCACATAATGCATGACTGAACTGGGAACAGAATTGAGTGTGTGAGTAACTTCGCGTAGTTTCTTGTTTGTGATCACACACTTCATTTAATTCTTGCTGCTGGTTTAACAAGTGAAAACTGTCAATCAAAAGAGATGATTAGTGATTCAAAGAGGAAAACGGTCACAGTAAAAATTCCTGCAGCATTTCAATAAAAACCCCTGCTGAAACTACTGTATGTGCAGATAAATAAACACCATCATAAGTCTGTTTTTGAAATTACATACATCATAAATCATTTACTTTACAGATGAGGAAGCGCAACCGTTGGAAGATCCAGGTAAAAAAAAGTGCATTCAAATTTTGAAGCGTTTTTCTCTAAAGTGGCTTTGAAACAACGTCATATATAAATACAACTGGCACATTCAACTTTATAAAGCATGCTATTCTGAATGCATGAATGTATAGAAATAATACATTTCAACAATTAATGAGAGATTTTTGCTTACAAAAGAGGTTGAAATCGGAGATGCAGACAAGCACAGCGCAGGTCATGGCAAAGGTACGATACTTTCTGTCATATTTACATGGCGAAACAAGCAAAAATATATAATAAATATAGCTGCAAGCAGAAGTTATCGGGGTCAAGCAAAACAGAAGCAAACAAGGAAGCTAGCAGCAGATCAACTGCAAAAATTAGTAAAGGCATTTGGAGACAATTTTAAGCAAAAATGTTGAAAACACAAATACATTTTATGTTGTATAGAGCCAATTTCATGTTTTGTTTAATTATAGAGCCACCAAGTGGCGCAGTCCCATCACTTTTTGTGTGTGTCCTCAGAGTGCCCCCATACATAAGCGTGCCAAATTTGGTGAAAATATCTCATTTCGTTTAGGAGATATAGATATTTGTATTTATGAGCATATAAAAAAACCCCACACCCGACTTTGCATTTTTTGCCACTTTCTATCAAAATTTTGACATTTGGCCTGAAATGTATTGTCAACCCGCTATGATTCTGATTTTCCTATGGTGGATTCGTCTCGATCGGACTAACGGTTTCGAAGATATTCGCGAAAGTTGTTTAAACGCTAAATCACATCGTTGAACAAACCATAAGGCGAAACTTAGCATGTTTGGTATCGTTGGACTCGGCAAGGATTCATGAATCTAGGGATATGACTCCTGTGAGTAAGTCAACCAAATCCAAAGTTAAAAGCATGTGAATATTTGATTTTACCACTAGGTGGCGCTGACTCGAAACTTCTCAGGCTCCTTCAGGGCATCGAGTTTCGTAACAATACGCTAATGCGTTCATAAAATATAGCATTTTACAACAAAATTCAAAATGGCCGATATGGAAAAGTATGGATATCATTCGACTTGCCGTCCACGAAACTAACAAGACCACTTTTAGGATTTTTGGGCAAACCGTTCAGAAGTTATAAGCGCCAAAACGCAGCATGTAGCCTTAGGTCATGCTTGTGATGATCTGTACCAAGTTTGGTCAGAATATGATAAAGCGTTGTGGAGATATAGCCTTATGACTATTTTCGCAAGCGGTACGTAAAATTCGTTTCGGTCGATTCGTTACACTTTGATGAACTTTCGACTTGAATTCCATAACTTTTTGTTGGCATTGTCTGAAGATGATCTGGTTAAATTTCCGTGCAAATCGGATAAACCGTCTAGGAGGAGTTCGAAAAAGTAGTGTTTTTGGCGGGAAAATTTGGCGGGAAAATTGCCACTACAGAAAATGACGTCATATGGTTCAATCGAATCGTCTTGAGCCACAGAATCAGAAGAAAAAATTGTCTACGCAATTCGGTGCTTGGCCCCTAATAAAACTGTAAGCAATGCATTATATTTAATACACTGTCTAAAATAAACTGTAAATAAATTGTATTTTCTTCATATTTTACAGCAATGGTTATTGCCAATGTCTGTGTTTAATCACATTTTTCTCTCTATTATTACAGCTCGCAGCGCTGGAGCCGCGTCTGGGCCAAACGGTATCATATATATTAAAATTATATTAAATAATATATAATAATCATGTTTGTGAAAGTCACAGAGCTCTTCCTCATGTCTCTGTGATCTTATGCTCTGTAGATGTGGTTCTGGTTCCTCCATTGTGTGTCTGTGGGATTTTTTCACCTGTTTTATGGTCCAGCAGGTGAACATTTTTAGGGCCACTTAGTGATTCTTAGTCAAATTAGACACCATATTGAATGAAATCGAGGCTGTGAGGGATAGACTTACAATCTTTACAATGGCAAGCACTGTATAAAAGTCCTTTGTTTTGTCAGCTGAACAATCAGTATGTTGTTAAACAACATTACATTCCATTGAACACTGCATTTCTATCCATCACAGCCTCGTTTTTATTCCTGTCAAAAATGAAATACAGTGCTACCCTGATTATATTCAGTGATTTGAATGAAGCCCTAGTGACAGTGATGCTTGATTTAACAAACAGCACTAATGACACGATCATCATCTGCATGAGCTGATCATCTGTAATACCTGCCGCTCCACCCAGTCTAACAGACACAAAAGATCTGCTCTGAACAAACACCGGTTGACTGTTAAACACGTCACGTCTGTTTGTGTACAACACACACAGGAACTAGTGATGGAAAACCTGGAGCCGCGTCACTCTGGGGATTTACGTTATAAAACACAAACAGTCTGACTAACATCAGCTAACGTGTTTCATGAAGGAAGAAAACAATAGGAGCGACATTTTGAGATGGTCAAAATTATGATGACAAAAGTCATAATTATCAGAAATAAAGTCTAAATTGTGACATAATATGTCATAGTTATTAAATAAAAACTCTAAATTATGAATTATCCTTTTGTGGACTGACATTTATAAAACACAAATTCTGAATAATATCATCTAATATGTTTCACGGAAGAATGAAAATAACATGGGTCAAAATAAAAAGTAAAAAATATGGCAAAATGAAAATGAATGACATTAAAGTGAAAATTATGACATAAAATGTCAAATATGATATAAAAAATTGGAATTAAGAGATGAAAAAATTTAAATTATGACATAAAAAGTCTAAACTATGAATTATCCTTTTGAAGATTGGCATTATATATAAAATTCTGAATAATATCATCTAACATGTTTCATGGAAGAATGAAAATAATATGGGTTTGAAGTCACATGTTGAAATTGACATAAAATGCCAATTATGAGATTAAAAAAGTGAAATTACAATATTAAAAATATCTAAATTATGACATATAAATCATAAAAAATCCAAATTATGACATCAAATTATGACACAAATAATTGTGAGAAAAAAGTTTACATTATCAGTCGAAATTGACAAAAAGTCATAATTATGAAATAAAAAGTCTAAATTATTAATTATCCTTCTAGGGGTTGAAATTATAAAACAAAATTTCTGAATAATATCATCTAACATTTTTCATGGAAGAATGAAAATAATACGAGTTTGGAGTCACATTGAAATTATGAGATGAAAAGTCAAAATTCTGACATAAAATGACAATTATGGGATTAAAAAAGTGAAATTACAAGATTAAAAAGTCAAAACTATGACATAAAAGTCATAAAAAGTCAAAATTGTGATGTCATAAAATGTCAAAAATATGACAAAAGTCATAAAAAGTCATAATTCAGTCGAAATTTGCATTAAATAAATCATAATTGTGAGAAAAAAGATTAAATTATCAGTCGAAATTGACATAAAAAGTCATAATTATGAAATAAAAAGTCTAAATTATGAATTATCTCTTTTGGAGATTGACGTAATGAAACAATAACATTCTGATTAATATTGTTTAACGTTTCATGGAAGAAAGAAAATAATACGGGTTGAGCGACATTGAAATTATGAGAGATGAAAAGTCAAAAATATGACAAAATGCCAATTATGAGACTAAAAAAGTGAAAGTCCGAGATTAAAAAAACGAAATGATGTCATAAAAAGTCATACCATTGAAATTGACGTTATAAAACAGAATCATTCTGACTAATATTACCTAACATGTTTCATGTTTGTTCGGTTTGGAGCGAGTCTGTGATTACGTAATGATCATGAGTCAGTTTTTCCTCATTAATCTGGGAACACACTCTTCCTCTCGTGGTTGTTGTGTGTCAGTAAGTGGATAAACTCCAGCTGAGCGGCTCTTGTTTGCGGGCGGCTCTTTGACTCTGTAAATCAGGTTCAGTCTTGCCTGTCGCCTCTTTGAGGGCTTTTCCTTCACAAACAGTCCCGTCACTGCATGTGTCGCTCTCGCTGCGCTCCGTCGAGTCCTGCCGCATCCGGAGGGACCGCACTGATGTTTCTCCGCAGCAGGGCATTGTGGGTAGTGCTGCATTTGTGCCTGTGTTAAACACTGAAGCATGGAAATGTCACAAACTTTCATATTTTTGCCAAACGTTTGCTAGGTATAAAGCCTTTTAGTGAACATACATTTTCTAGTCGCCAATTTTGACCCCTCAAACCTCCACACATTTACCCATCCAGTCAATAATAACTCATGGGACTATGCTTGTTATGTAAATTGCATATCAATATGATCCATATGACAAATAATGCAACACTGTTCAATGCAGTCTAAAGAGGTTTCTTGTGAAATGTCTGTTTAAACCTGCGGAAGCCATTGATTGAAATTATGAGTAAAAAAAATCGAAATATGTTTTTTTTTTTTAAACTGACAAAAAAGTTAAAATTATAAATTTAAAAAGTCATTATGAGAAAAAAAAAGTCAAAATCAAAAGAAAAAAACGACAATCATTTCTAAGATGCATTATGGCAAAAAGATGAAATTCTAAGATAAAAGTCATTATTATGACAAAAATTGTTTTATGTCATAATTTAGCATGTCATAATTTCGAATTTGTATGTCACTTTTATGTGTTTTAATGGGTTTCCATGTAAACCTGAAGTGGCTGTATCCTAATGCTGCCATCTAGTGGATCATTGTGTGAATCTCTTGTTACTTCCTATCCACTGATATTATACAGTATAAATATAATTAGTGTTTTTAAGCTTGACAGAACTAATGTTGGAAAAGAGCTCTGTGAGAACTCTCAGTAAAGAGCAGCGTACAGGTTCAAACAATGATTAGGAGACTCCTGTGAACTATCCCTCTATAATGGGTGTTTGTTCAGAGCAGATCTTTTGTGTCTGTTAGACTGGGTGGAGCGGCAGGTATTACAGATGATCAACTCTTGCGGATGATGATCGTGTTATTAGTGGTGTTTGTTAAGTCAAGCATCACTGTCACTAGTGCTCAGTGTTAGGGGTTTGTCACAATCACTATAAGTAAAAATTCCACAAATTTATTTTAATGGAGAAACCTGAGCCATATATACAGACCAGAAGATCAAATCAGAGCTGTGAGGAGGAACTCTTCTAATGCAAAACAGTGAATTTCCACCCAGAACCCCGTAACAACTACGTAGCAACACCTTAGCAACCACCCCAACAACTACCCATCAACATCCTAGGAACCACTCAGAACCCCTTAATGACTGCATAGCAATGTCCTATCAACCATGCGTAATACCCTAACAACTACATGGCAATAGCCTAGGAACTATCCAGAATCCCCTAACAAATACATAGCAACGCTCTAGCAACCACCCAGAACCCCCTAACGTCCATCTAGCAACGCCATAGCAACCACTTCAACAACTACCTATCAACATCCTAAGAACCACCCATAACCCTCTTATAACTACATAGCAACACCCTAGCAACCACTCAGAACCCCTTAACGACTACCTAGCAAAGCCCAATCAACCATGCATAATACCCTAACAACTACCTAGCAACCACCCAGAATCCCCTAACAAATACATAGCAATGCTCTAGCAAGCACCCATAACCCCCTAATGACAACGACCTAGCAACCACCCAGAATGACTACCTAGCATTGGCCTAGAAACCACCCAGAAACCCCAACAACTACGTAGTAACACACTAGGAGCTACCCAGAACCCCCTTATTGACTACATAGCAATCCCCTAGTAACCACTCAGAACCCCCTAATGATTACCTAGCAACACCCTAGCAACCATCCAGAACACCCTGATGACTACCTAGCATTGACCTAGCAACCACCCAGAACACCCTAATAACTACCTCACAAGGCTCTAGCAACCACCCCAAACACCCTAATGATGACCTAGCAATGCCCTAGCAACCAACTTGACCCCCCCAAACAACTACCAAGCAATGTCTTAGCAACCACCCAGAACACCCTAGTAACTACCTAGCAACACCCTAGCAACCACCCAGAACACACTAATGATGACCTAGCAATGCCCTAGCAACCAACTAGACCCCCCTTAACTACCAAGTAACGCCCTAGCAACCACCCAGAGCACTTGTGACCACCACTGTGAACGTGTGGTTTGGGCGGCTCTGTTCCAGACAGTGGATCCGGGACGGTTGTAGGTGTTGTCTGTGGGATTGCAGTAGCAGCTGTTGGTGCCATAACCGGCTACTTCACCTATCAGAAGAAGAAACTGTGCTTCAAGGTCCAGAGAGGTCTGTGGTTCCGCTCATGCTCTAGAAGACATTCAGATGAGAATCAGTAGCACAGAATCAGAGTTACACATGTCGTCAGTTTGTTAATTGTTGATTGAGCAATGCTTTCTCTTCAGGTGACCCAGAGAGCGCCAAAGAAGAGAACGGCACGCAGAGCGACCCACAGGGTGAGCCATTCACAGCTGATTCTCACCTTTTAAAAAATATGTTTTTCACTGAATATTGTTACTTATATGGCATTAGATACTATAGTGGCATAAATAAGTGCTTCTCGAATGGTGTGGAGAAACAATGATGAATACTTAACTATTTTATACAATAAACAATTCCAGTGCTGTTGGTTTGCCACGTGATGGAGAAGTGCTGTCCTGAACTACAGTCACATGATACTGATGCAGAGCTGCACGATTGTGGATGAATTGAGAATCACGATTTTTTTGGTTTTTAAACTAAGATCACGATTCTGAACAGATAACTAAACAAATAACGTATAATTTACTGGATGAATCAGCGTTTTTGAACGAATCTCTCGAATTAATGATTCAATGACTCACTCATAAAGACTTCACTTGTTTCATTACTGGATGAATCAGCGTTTTTGAACGAATCTCTTGAGTGAATGATTCAGTGACTCACTCATAAAGACTTCACTTGTTTCATTACTGGATGAATCAGCGTTTTTGAATGAATCTCTTGAGTGAATGATTCAGTGACTCACTCATAAAGACTTCACTTGTTTCATTACTGGATGAATCAGCGTTTTTGAATGAATCTCTTGAGTGAATGATTCAGTGACACTTAAAGAATTCACTTGTTTCATTACTGGATGAATCAGTGTTTTTGAATGAATCTCTTGAGTGAATGATTCAGTGACACTTAAAGACTTCACTTGTTTCATTACTGGATGAATCAGCATTTTTGAATGAATCTCTTGAGTGAATGATTCAGTGACACTTAAAGACTTCACTTGTTTCATTACTGGATGAATCAGTGTTTTTGAATGAATCTCTCGAATGAATGATTCAGTGACTCGCTCATAAAGACTTCACTTGTTTCATTACTGGATGAATCAGCGTTTTTGAACGAATCTTTTGAGTGAATGATTCAGTGACTCACTCATAAAGACTTCACTTGTTTCATTACTGGATGAATCAGCATTTTTGAACAAATCTCTTGAATGAATGATTCAGTGACACTTAAAGACTTCACTTGTTTCATTACTGGATGAATCAGTGTTTTTGAGCAAATCTCTTGAGTGAATGATTCAGTGACTCACTCATAAAGACTTGACTTGTTTCATTACTGGATGAATCAGTGTTTTTGAACGAATCTCTTGAGTGAATGATTCAGTGACTCACTCATAAAGACTTCACTTGTTTCATTACTGGATGAATCAGTGTTTTTGAACAAATCTCTTGAGTGAATGATTCAGTGACTCACTCATAAAGACTTCACTTGTTTCATTACTGGATGAATCAGCGTTTTTGAACGAATCTCTTGAATGAATGATTCAATGGCTCACTCATAAAGACTTCACTTGTTTCATTACTGGATGAATCAGTAAAACAACGGCTCTCTCTGGATCAGAACGCAGATCTGAATGTTGTCAAAGGTTTAATCGTCAGAGACGAATCACTGTCATTTAGGAATAAGATCACGTGGGTGTTTGAATCGAGATCTCTACTGATGTGAACAGCTTACTGTATTTGCGCTTTCTAACACGGATGTTTATTTTGTTTTTCACATGCAGTTTTAAGCACTCTCCTGAACTCACCCTAACTCTGGCAGTGAACGCGGGTCTGCGGCGGAGAATTCCCATGAAGCTACTGTGAACTGGTTTACATCGGAACAGCACATTGTAACTACTCACATCTTGAGAATCGGTCCACTTCACAAACATTTAGTGGGTTTTCATGCATTCACAGTGCAGCACAAACGTTCATTTAGAGTTCCTGACGCAGATTAAGGGCTTTTTTATAACATCCTCCTCCTACTGCTTCGACTACAGTCCTGGACTAGCACACAGGACTGTTAATAATGTGTTTTGAATGTAATGTCACATAGTTTGAATGGGACGGGATGCGTGCACGTGTATGCATGTGTAATTCGACAGCCTTTTGGGAGAGGCATTTCATTTCGCTACTTTAAAAAGTGTCTTTTAGTTTCGTTACTGTGTCTTTAATTTTGTTCGATGTCTAATTGTTGCCGCTGATTCATAAAAAGCAAATCTCACACCATGAAATGATTCACTTTGAAATTGTGTTGTCTGACCAAATAGAATTCATAGGATTTTTTTCTTTCTGTTTTGTTTGTTTTTTAAATTCTGTAAATAATTGTTGAGTTTGAATAAAGGGTTGGTTACATTTAAATGACAATGTACACAGTTAATTGCACACAGTTTCATAATGCAATGATTTAATGATGTAAACCAGAACTGCACATACATTAAACCTAACCTTAGAGGAATTATTATTCATTATTGTAGCTATATAATAATAATAGCAATGTAAATTATTTGGGTTACACTTTATTACTATAGTAAATGCATGTAACGTGTAACAAGGACACATTAAAATAAAGTGTTACCATTATTTGTAATATAATAATTATTATTATATATAAAAATATTATTAGTGCTGTCAAATCGATTAAACGCGATTAATCGCATCCAAAATAAAAGTTTTTTTTACATAATATACAGTATGTGTGTGTACTGTGTATAATTATGATGTATATATAAATACACATACATGCATGTATACAATGTACATAATAATTATACACAGTACTGTATATTATGTAAACACAAACTTTTATTCGGTTGGACAGCACTAATAATAAAATAATATTATTATATAATCATATATATGATTATATAATAATATTACATTCAATGTTTCAGAGAAAACAATAAGCAAAAAAGTGTTCTCATTAGAAGAATTAACCTTCTTTGAGTAATTATTACTCATGATTGTAGCAATGGGTGAACTCACTACAGGATTAGCTAATAATATTGCTACTAATAATAAACACAATGTAAATAATTATAATTTATAATAATAATAATAGCAATAATTTACATTGTAGAACAATGCATAATACTATAATGCTAAATGTTTCAGAGTAATATTTTTTAATTATTGCACACATTTAAATAATGTTTGAGCTGTGCAGAAGCAGCTTTTCCAGGCAAACAACATGAGCGATGTGACTTTGGGACTTTGGTAAAAGGCTCTTTGTTCGAATCTACCGTATAGTGTCGATTATAAGCGCACACTATTTTAACACATTCTGTTTAGAATAAAACAACCAAATATTACAATCACACAGCCATGTGCATAACTAACTGCAGTGATTCTGTTCTAATTAGTTGATGATTATTAAATAAACCGAGTTGTTTCGGTTCGCTCATAATAAATGCGTCTATATATGAGTGTTTACGGTAAGCGCGCTGCGTTCCGCGTCTTTCGCGAGTGCGCTGGGAATGTGGAAGATCCTGTCGGGAAGAGGGATAGTGAGAGTAAAGCCTGTGAAGTGTGAAGAACTTACTGTTTAAGGGAAGGTAAGCGAATAATAGAAGCATAAAGAGACAATCTGAGCTGACGTGTAAAGGAAGCAGCCGCATGAAATAAAGCGCATGCATGTTTGTTTGTATGATCCTGCTGTTAATAAATCAGTGATTAAATCAGCTGATGTTCAAACTCCAGCAGAAGCGCGTGGGATTGCTGCCATTTCCGTGATCGCGTGTTTGCATGCATTCTGCACACCTGTATTTGACAGATCAAAGTTCTTCCGGGATTAATCTGAACATGTCAATCATCTCACCTGCAGTTTAGAGGAGCTTCATCTCCAGATGCTGCTGATGGAAAGCAGGAGCTTGAGGTTTGGTGCGTCTGCAGATTTCATAACACATATTGATAGATTAGAGAAACTAAGCTCTGGTGTGCTTTTGCAGGTTTTTTGCTGGGTTCCTGGTTCTGTTTCAGTCCAGCTCGAGTGTCACACATGCAGATCATGATTTCAGACCCAACTTCGTCCTGATTATGGTGGATGATCTGGGCATTGGAGATATCGGCTGCTATGGAAACAACACCATCAGGTAAATGAAGATGCACTTAATAAAATAATAATTCGATTTTGTCATCATTTACTCACCCTCATGATGTCATTCTGTCCTTGGAATATGAACGGAGAATTTTTTTTTTTTTTTTGGATGCTTTTTTGGAAGTAATTTTTTATTATAGTTTTTGGCAAAATAATAACTGCAAATGTAATGCTTTATGCATGTTTTAAAAACAATAAAAATGATAGTAAAATTATATTTGTTGCTCACTGTAAATATGTGAATAACTGTGAATAATTGTGCGAATAATATGCTAAATAATAATTTATTGGTGCTCCTGTTATGAATTAATATTGAATAAAACATGAAATTAAATTCTATACAACAGCTCATAGTTTACAATGGCTGTTAAGCTCAAAAAATTTGGCTTTTATCCAAAGTTTTATCCATTTATATTATACCTTTGATCAGTTCATTCTGTGGCTAGTGGTTAGAGAGAGAGAGACAGAGAGAGAGATTAGAGAGACAGAGAGAGAGCAAAGTGGCCAGTAGGAGTGACTGCGTTACACACCACTGCTGAAATACACACGCATCTGGCGGGTGTTAATGTCAAGCCCTGTTTGTTTGTTTTTTTAAAAAGCATAAACTCACTTCAGTTTTTCAGCACGCAATTTTTTAAAGGCACACTATGTAGTTTTTCACCACTAGAGGTCGCCTATTCAAAACAAAAGAGAAAAATTGAGCCGAGATTGAGCGCGGATTCATGGGAGATGTTGTCTTCACCTCTACATGCCGGTGGAAAAGAATCAGGATGGGACTCGTGCAGAAATCATGCTCATGGATGAGATTATTAACATTACTGTAGAATGAAGCAGAGCAGAGCGAGTGTTGTGGAGCTGAACGAGGCGCTAGAGCGATTGCTAATGAGAGACGAGAGCTACACACGGCTCGACAGCAGCGGATGTGGGGGAATGCAGCGCTGTTTTATCATATTACACACATTTGAGTGTGTTAAAGTTATGTTATAATGCTACTCTGTGCGTTCGCTCGCGCTGCTATGAGACACTTGTTCACACTGCAGTGAGCTAGATCATATTAGGCATGGTAAAACATGGTACTCACGGTAAATCAAGAACACCAGATTTAAACAATAAGACTAACTGTGTTGAGCTGGAGAACAATGATTAGTTTCTGTCCATGAATGATCCAAACAGTTGCTCACCTGTCTAATAAAACACATCATATATTAAAGCGTCTTTGTGTTTCCATGGTTTCTACAAAATAAAACCGGAGGGTAACGCGGGTATGATGTCATTGATAGGCGACGCACACACACGGTCCGTGTCCTGGTTAAAATTGATGATTTCTCTGGATTTAAACATTCTTGGAAACATTTGGGATAATGTACACAAGTCAACAAAATATATAACACTGTTCTAGTGGTTTTTGGATATATTCATCCAAAAATCTTACATATTGCGCCTTTAATATCTTCAGTCATTTTGCTTCTCCTGATATAATGTTGAAGTTTTTGATGTTTATATTGGAAAACAAGACAAAAATTCTATGGAAGAAACTCATTTCTTGCGGTGTAGGTTAGAAACATTGGAAAATGAGTTTTCGGCTACTGCATTAATCTGTAAATGTTGTTGTGATGTGTTTGAAGGACACCACACATAGACCGCCTGGCCACAGACGGAGTGAAGCTGACGCAGCATATCGCCGCCGCTCCTCTCTGCACTCCCAGCAGAACCGCCTTCATAACGGGCCGCTACGCCCTACGCGCCGGTGAGGAAACACACGCCCGTCCTTTATCCAGTGTGAAAAATGATTTCTGAATGTCATTGACTTCAGACAAAAAATGCCCAAAATAAGAGGAAAAATTGAGGGTGTAATGATTCAAATTACCATTTTGTCAGAGTCACGGTTTCGGTACGGTTCGGTGCTGTGTTCAAGGAAAAAAGGCTACTGTCAAATAAAAATAAAGAAAATAACAACAAATAATTTAAATACAAGCAGCAGCACAAATAAATACAATAGAGCAAAGATACAAATAAAAAGAACTGTGCTTTTTAGGTATCTAACAGTAGTTTCCAGGTACAGAAATTGAATAAAGTAATCAAATGTAAAATAACATTGCATATCTGACTGTATAAAATAAAGATGAATCCTTATTAAAGTAACAAAAGCTATTCAATCAAGAGCAGCACGTGATTTCCTCGTCTTTTGTTGTTTGATTAACATTAGAAAGAGGAATATTAGGCTGCTGTCACTTTAAGAGCGAATGCACAGATCTAACACACTGATACTACTGATAACACACATGCGTTGTCTTTCTCCACTGTTTATGTTCACTTAAGACGTAACCGACTGTCTGTTAGGATACTCGCCAAGATGGCCATGTTCACGTCGTGTTTGTGTAAATTTGTGTGCGCGCGCTTCGGATAAGTGCACACACAAATCTTCTCTTTGGTGTCTTCTTACGCTTGAATGTTTAAATTGTGCTTTTGCATTGAACAAAGAGTGACTGTTTTGTCCACTTTTATTTTTTGATCATCGCTGTTGTAATGTATTGGGAAGCCAGGATGCGTATCCATCGACAGAAATGTTAGTCGAACTCTGTCTGTCTGTTTTTATTAATTTACCATATTATAGATGCGTCGTCAGATTTGAGATGAACCGCGGGTGGAGAACCGTACGGTTGGATTTCTTACAGAGAACCATTCTAAAAATGGACAATTTACAATAAGATTTAATTGGTTAACTACATTAGTCAACATGAACTAACAATGAACAATACTTTATTAATACAGCATTTATTAGTCAACATTTACTAATATGTTATTAGAATCAAAAGTTGTATCTGTTGACATTAGTTAACAGGGCAGAATGGAATTTGTTTTGAGTAATTTCCAGGTCTGGAAAAAATTGAAAAAATAAAGAGTGTGGAGAAATATTTCCAGAGTATTTCCCCTATTCCGTTTTCTAAAATAACAGAGGAATGAAATCACTGGAGTTCTTTTCCAGCTGATGAATGATATAAACATTGACAGCCAATCAGAATCCATCCTGCTTTTGTCGTCTGTCACTTTAAATGCTTGAGCTCTTAAAGCAGGATGGATTCTGATTGGCTGTCAATGTTTTTATTGGAACTGGAAAAAGTCGTTCTGAAAGTGATTCCAACATTATTGCTTCTCTGTGTCGTTATTGTTATAGTTGTGGTGTTGACGCTAATATTATTTTACATTTAGAATGATTCTACCGTATATCTTTATCATTATGGTTATAGTTATCATGCTTGGTGTGAACGGGCCTTTAGAATAAACGCAACGATATTGTGGACGGATCATTTATGGGCCGATAAATCATCCCGGCTGATGCGTTGATGTCAGAATGGCTGGTTTGTGTGTGACGTGCCTGTGTTTGTGTTGATGTGAAGGTCTGGGCAGCACAGGCCGAGTGCAGGTCATTCTTTTCCTCGCTGGATCAGGAGGACTTCCACCTAACGAAACCACCTTCGCTAAACTTCTGCAAAAGCAGGGTTACACCACCGGCATTGTGGGTAAGACACTTAATGCATACTAGTATATGGGGGTGAATCTGTCCATAATTTATATTAGCAAAGATGTCCATAAATTATATTATGCATAAAAATTATTTAATGCATGAAAACCATTGAAGGTTGCTCAAAAATGCTCACATACTCGCCCTCATGTTGTTCCATGACTTTTGAAGAACGCTGGGAATCAAACAACATTGGCTATCAAAAGAAAAAACACAGATGTTTCTCTAAATATATACTGCTTTGTTCCACAGAAGAAAGAAAGCAGTGATATTTTAATATCATGGATATATACTATTATAGTTTTTATTGATATTTTGAATTACTTAATATTCTTATATTTTCACTTTAGGTGTATATATATTTTTTTATATATTTATAATATTTAGAAATTTTATTTCAGTTAAAGGGATAGTTCATCCAAAAAATTGTAATTTGGTCATCATTTACTCGCCCTCATGTCGTTCCAAACCGTTAAGACTTTAATCTTCGAAACACAAATAAAGGTGTTTATAAAGAAATACGAGAGGTTTCTGTCCCTCCATTGAAAGTCCAGGTAAACAAAACTTAGAAGATTCATAAAAGGTCATAAAGACGTTGTAAAACAAACCCATATAAACTGAAAGGTTTAATCCAAGTTTTGTGTAGCGATACGATCGCTTTGTATGATGAACAGGTTTAATTTCGGCTTAGGGTGAGGAAATGATGACAGAATATCACATTTAGTTTAGTACAATTAAGAGTGCCTCGATTCTGGATAAATTGAGAATCACGATTTTTTTGGTTTCCAGTAGAGATCACGATTCTCCCACAATTCTCAACAGACAACTAAACAAAATAAAATGTCATTTACTAGAAGCTCTGGCGAAATTTTAATTGCTGCAGTCCAATTAATAAAATATTAATTAATTAATTTGAAGTAATTATTTAAAAAATAAATTGGGTTGAATGAATGATTCAATGACTCACTCATAAAGACTTCACTTGTTTCATTACTGGATGAATCAGCGTTTTTGAACGAATCTCTTGAGTGAATGATTCAATGACTCACTCATAAAGACTTCACTTGTTTCATTACCGGATGAATCAGCGTTTTTGAACGAATCTGTTGAATGAATGATTCAATGACTCACTCATAAAGACTTCACTTGTTTCATTACTGGATGAATCAGCGTTTTTGAACGAATCTCTTGAATGAATGATTCAATGACAAACACATCTTTTAACAGTCACGTGTCTCCACCTACTGGTGTAAGGATGTAATTGATACAATCTTTATTTGAAGCATCAAGTTACTTTCAAAAGGTGATTTGCTCTATTTTGATCAGTGTTTATATCTGAGCTATAAACTTTTATCCAGTACTTCTGTGATAATCTGAATGACTGTAAAACAGAATTAATGACACTGTGTGTTGAAAAGACTTTGTGAAGCCTGTGTTAACAGGTTAAACTGTGATTTTGATGTCCTGGTGTCTTTACGGTGTGTTCACTCTGCAGGTAAGTGGCATTTGGGTGTGAACTGTGAGAGCAGGAATGATCACTGCCACCATCCCAACAATCACGGCTTTGATTTCTTTTACGGGCTGCCCTTCACCTATTTCAACGACTGCAAGCCTGGAGAAGGTAAAGACGTCCTAGTGGACCTGCAGAAGACTCTGCGGCAGATTTCTGTGCTGGTGGCACTCGCACTTCTCACGCTGCTCCTGGTCTGGACCGTCGGGCTGCTGCAGATCCGTCTCAGACTCGTGGCGTTTCTGGCGGTCCTGTGGCTGCTGAGCTTCTCGGTGTGGTTTGTGCCCTTTGAACTCCTGAGGACCTGGAACTGCATCATCATGAGGAACGGCGAGGTGGTGGAGCAGCCCATGAACGTGGAGACGCTGAACGCGCGGCTTATGCGTGAAGCAGAGCGATTCGTGGAGAGGTAGGACTTCAGTAATGCAATATTGCTGTAATATAATTAAATAATTTATACTTAAATCAACACAAAATTACCAAATACTAACCATTATATTTTTTTTGAGGGGGAGGGGTAAGCAAGTGCATAACAACTGCCTAGCAACACTTTAGCAACCACCCAAAACACCCTAATATCACACTAGCAACGCCCTAGCAACCACCCAGAACATCATAGTATCATCCTAGCAACCGCCCAGAACACCCTAATATCACACTAGCAATGCCCTAGCAACCACCCAGAACATCATAGTATCATCCTAGCAACCACTCAGAACACCCTAATATCACACTAGCAACGCCCTAGCAACCACCCAGAATCATAGTATCATCCTAGCAACTGCACAGAACACCGTAATATCACCCTAGCACCCTACATCCCTACACAACACCCTAAAACCATCTTAGCAATGCCCTAGCAACCACCCCGAACACCCTACCAACACTTTAGCAACCACCCAGAACACCTTTGTATCATCCAAGCAACATCCTAGCAAAAACCCAGAACAAAAACCACCCAGAACACCCCAGTATCACCCTAGCAGCCACCCAGAACATCATAGTATCATCTTAGCAACCACCCAGAATGCTGTAATATCATCCTAGCAACGCCCTAGCAACCACCCAAAACACCCCAGTATCACCTTAGCAACTAAGCAGAACATCAGAGTATCATCCTAGCAACCACCCAGAACACCCTAATATCATCCTAGCAACCAACCAGAACATCACAGTATCATCCTAGCAACCACCCAGAACATCATAGTATTATCCTAGCAATGCTCTAGCAACCACCCAGAACTAAAACCACCCAGAACACCCCAGTATCACCCTAGCAACCACCCAGAACATCATAGTATTATCCTAGCAATGCTCTAGCAACCACCCAGAGCATCCTACCAACAGATTAGCAACCACCCAGGACACCCTAATATCACCCTAGTAATGCCCTATAAATCACCCAGAACACCCTATCAACCACATAGCAACTACCTAGAAACACTTTAGCAACCACCTATACATAAGATTGTTTTGCATTAAGTCATATAATTATAACTAATTAATTTAACACAATGCAAACAAATCCATTTGTATTACTGCAGTTAAAAGATAGTTAAATTATAAAGTACTTTACAATTTAATTATCTTTTTTATTACTGTAATAAAAAATAGATTTGTTTTCAGATAATTAATTTGCTCTATTTAAATGCCACACAATGCAACTTAATTTTAAACTAATTTCTTATTTGTTTCTTTTGAATTCTTGCTGATGGATGATCTGCACGTGTTCTTGACAAGTTTGCGGAGATTCACCCGTGAACAGGAAGCTGTAATGCTCATTTGCATGCATGCTTGCTTAATAATGTGGTAATGCATAAAACATTAGACCTGTCCGGACAGATCAGCTGTTCGTCTCCTGAAGTTCCCACGCTCACGATTATGGTCTGTTTCTTGTGCCTGCCGTGGGAAACTTCTTTGTTTTCTGTTTAGAGTGATTGTTCATCATGTGATTTATGATGTCAGACACAGAGACGGGCCCTTCCTGCTCTTCCTGTCATTGGCACATGTGCACACTCCCCTCTTCACGTCCAAGGGTTTCGCCGGAAAGAGCAAACATGGGCTGTATGGGGACAACGTGGAAGAAGTGGACTGGATGGTTGGTAAGAGATGGATTTCTGATGTATCTCTGAGTGGCAGATCTCTGAGTGGCTGTACTGTTGGTCACAGTGGGCGTGTCTACGTCTGGATGCTCTAACGTGATTGGTGGGCAGCAGAACAGACCAGAGTGTTTGATTTGTTCACAAATAATCTCATGTTTTATTGCTACAATAAAATGTCATTCTAAATAGATAAATCGCCAACAAATAAAGCATCATATCAAACAAGCAACCCCCTAGCAACTCTTTACCAACCACCCAGAACACTCTAGCATCACCCTAGCAACCACCTAACAACACTATAGCAACAACCCAGAACATTAGCATCACTGTGGCAATGCCCTAGCAACCATCCAAAATACCTTAGCGACCATCTAGCAACACTATTGCAACAACCCAGAACACTCTAGCATCACCCTAGTAATGCCCTAGCAACCATCAGAACACTCTAGCATCGCCCTAGCAACCACCTGACAACAGTATAGCAAGAACCCTGAACAATCTAGCATCACCCTAGCAATGTCCTATCAACCATCCAGAACATCCTAGCAACCACATAGCAGCACTACAGTGACAACCCATAAAACTCTAGCATCACCTTAGCAACACTATAACAAGAACCTAGAACACTCTAGCATCACCCAAGCAATGCCCTAGCAACTGCCCAGAACACCCTAGCAACACTATAGCAAAACCCCAGAACACTCTAAAATCACCCTAGTAACCACCCAGAACACCATAGCAAACACCTAGAAACTCTATAGCAACAACCTAGAACACTCTAACATCACCCTAGCTACCACTCAGAACACCCTAGAAACCACCTAGCATCACTATACCAACAACCCAGAACACTAGCATCACCCTAACAACCACCCAGAACACCACAGCAACCACCTAGCAACACTATAGCAACAACCCAGAACACTCTACCATCAGCCTAGCAATGTCCTATCAACTATCCAGAACATCCTAGCAACCACATAGCAGCACTACAGTAACAACCCATAAAACTCTAGCATCACCCTAGCAACCAAGACACCCTAGCAACACTATAGTAACAACCCAGAACACTCTAGCATCACCCTAGCAACACTATAGCAACAATCCAGAACACTCTAACATCACCCTAGTAACCACCCAGAACACCATAGCAACCACCTAGAAACTCTATAACAACAACCCAGAACACTCTAGCATCACCCTAGCAACCACCCAAAACACCCTAGCAACCACTTACCAATACATGATTGTTTTGCATTGTGGCATTTAATTATAACTAATTACTTTATCACAATGAAAACAAATCAGATTTTTATTACTTCAATAAAAATATTCATTAAATTGGAAAATACTTTAGAAATGTAATTTATATCCTATTTATTACGGTAATAAAAATGATATTTGTTCTTACTTAGTTATAATTATATTCCACAGTGCAAAACAATCTTTAAAAACACATTCATGCAAAATATAACTTCTCTCTCTTCTTTTCTTCTCATGAATCAAATGTAAGAATTAATGTAAGAAACTCATAAAAGCTCTGGTCACATGATCTTGACAGCCCAATCACATCAGAGTAAAGATCAGGTGTTTGATCACAGGTAGAATGATGGAGACCGTCGGACGCCTCGGCCTGTCAGAGAAAACCCTGACGTACTTCACATCTGACCACGGCGGCCACATCGAAGACGCTCAGAGAGGAGGCTGGAACGGGATCTATCGAGGTACAAACACATTCTGTCATCATTTACTGCATCAACCTGTGAAACACCAGAGCAGACGTTTGGAGGAGGTCACGCTGCTCTTCACACACGCTGCCCTGTCAAGCTCCTAAAAGAGCAAAAACACAGGCAAAATACAGGATATGATTGTGTGTTTTCACTGACCCTCGTATGTTTAGGTGGTAAAGCCATGGGCGGCTGGGAGGGAGGGATCCGAGTGCCAGGAATATTCCACTGGCCCGGGCGTCTCACCGCAGGTCGACAGGTGCCAGAACCAACCAGTCTGATGGATGTTTTTCCCACAGTAGTGAAGCTGGCCGGGGGAGAGCTGCCGGAGGACAGGTACAACACCAGCAGCAGAACTGTATTCCTGTAGCTCAGACAGCAATACACACTTACAGATTATATTAGTATAGCCTAGCATCACCTTACCAACCACACAGATCACCATTGCAAAACCCTACCAACAACCAGGACACCCTTGCATCACCCTAGCAACCACCAGGACACCCTAGTATCCATGTAGCAACCACCTAGCAACACTTTAGCAACCACACAGAAGTCAAATCACCTTTATTTACAGAGCTCCCTAGCAACACTTTAGCAACCACCTGGAACACTCTAGCATCACCTAGCAACAACCCTGAACACCCTAGCATCTACATAGCAACTACCAAAACAACACTTCTGCAACCACCCAGAACAACCTGGCAACACTTTAGCAAACAACCCCAAACTCAAGTCACCTTTATTTATAGAACACCCTAGCAACACTTTGACAACCACCCAGAACACTCTAGCATCACCCTAGCAACCAACCAGAACACCCTAGCATCCTCTTAGCAACTACCTAGCAACATTTTAGCAACCACCTGGAACACTCTAGCATCACCCTAGCAACCCCCTTAGCACCCACATAGTAACTACCTAGCAACAGTTTAGCAACCCCCTTAGCACTCACATAGCAACTACTTAGCAACTACTTAGCAACATAGAATAACATGGAATAGACCCGTCTGTTGTGTAAGTGCTTTTTGTGTGTGTGCTGTGAGGATCCTGGATGGTCATGACCTGATGCCGCTGTTAGAGGGAAAAACCAATCGCTCGCAGCACGAGTTCATGTTCCATTACTGCGGCATGTATCTGAACGCTGCACGCTGGCACCCGCTCGACAGTGAGTGACGTCAGACACACACACACACACACACACACAACACACTCTCACACACATTCACTTACTCAACACTCACACACATTCACTTACTCACACACACACAAACTCACTCACACGCACACACACTCGCACAAACAAACTCACACAAACACACACATGCACGCAAACTCACTCACTCGCACACATACACACACTCACGGACACACAGATACACAAACTCACACACACACAGATACACAAACTCACACACAAACAAACTCACGCACACACAAATTCACAAACTCTCACACACACTCAAGCACACACACCAACTCAAACACACACACACTCACTCACACAGTGTGTCAAAATGATATTTTTTGTATTATTAAAGACCATTAAAGACTGAACATGTCCTCCTCAGGCGACTCCATCTTCAAGGTCCATTTCTTCACACCGAACTTCTCTCCCGCGGGAGCCATCGGCTGTTACGACACCAAGGTCTGTCTGTGTCACGGGGACTTTGTGACGTACCACGACCCACCGCTGGTGTTTGAGCTCAGCAGGGATCCGTCCGAGAGCCGGCCGCTCTCACCGGAGACGGAGCCGAGGTTCTCAGAGGTGCTGGAGCGGGTGGGACGGGCCGTGACGGAGCACCGCAGGACTCTGACGCCGGTGGAGAAACAGCTGACCTGGGCTAATGTCCTGTGGAAGCCGTGGCTGCAGCCCTGCTGCGGGACCTTCCCCTTCTGCTCCTGCTCCGAAACACACACTCCGGAAATAAGAGAGTGAAGAACGCGGGATGATGATGTTATGAGTGCTTCAGACAAAGGGAAGTGTTTAGAAGGAGCTCCTGTGATGATTTAAGAAAGAGACGTTGTGTCTTCGTCATGTGTGTCTGAAAGTACTGGGTAAAATATTGAAACTTTTTTTTTTAAAATTTGAAATCAATGGAAGGATTCTGTGATGTTTTGTGGGTTTACATTCCATCCTGTTTGATCAAAATGATACATTTGAATCTGATGATTTCCAGAATGACTGGATGAACAGGATGAGTTCTGCGCGTCCAGCAGAGGGAGACATTCCTGTAAAAGTGTTTAGAGAAACTAAATGAGAGATTAGATGGATTCTGCCATGAGCTAACTTTTTATTATTATGGTAATCTGGGACATGATTATTGCAATTTACTGTAATAATATTAATAATAAATAATAAAAAGAAATTGTGTATTATAAATATATTTTATATAATAAAAAGAAATTCATATTTATTAGACAAAATAATCACCCAATTGATGTTTATTTCTTTTGTTTCTCCTGAAGCATGTCCTAGAAAAGACAAAAATCAGTTTGAATCCATATTTAAATCTGATAAACGTTTGTTACATTGTTTTCTTTGTGACGGATATACAGTAGTGGCCAAAAGTGATTTTTAAAAATGGATGATCTGACAAAATTATTTGCTTTTATTTTACGATGCAAAAAAATGCATATAAAAACAAAAAGCTGACAGGAAAAAGCAAACAATCACTACAAAATAATCAGTTATTAATATTTGGTTGGTTCATAATGTGTTCCAATTTTTTCCAAAAATTATGTTGCACAATTTGTCATGTTTCATTGCATTTATTATCATAAAACAATCAACTTCAAGCACAACTATGCAATATGACTTCAAAATCTTTAATAATATTTTAATAAAGGGTGAAGATACACAGCGAAAACCCCAGTGTTAAATTAACACTCCTCAGAGTTTGAGAAAGTAACTCTGAATCAGTGCTAAAGTTAATGAGATACACTCACCTAAAGGATTATTAGGAACACCTGTTCAATTTCTCATTAATGCAATTATCTAATCAACCAATCACATGGCAGTTGCTTCAATGCATTTAGGGGTGTGGTCCTGGTCAAGACAATCTCCTGAACTCCAAACTGAATGTCAGAATGGGAAAGAAAGGTGATTTAAGCAATTTTGAGCGTGGCATGGTTGTTGGTGCCAGACGGGCCGGTCTGAGTATTTCACAATCTGCTCAGTTACTGGGATTTTCACGCACAACCATTTCTAGAGTTTACAAAGAATGGTGTGAAAAGGGAAAAACATCCAGTATGCGGCAGTCCTGTGGGCGAAAATGCCTTGTTGATGCTAGAGGTCAGAGGAGAATGGGCCGACTGATTCAAGCTGATAGAAGAGCAACTTTGACTGAAATAACCACTCGTTACAACCGAGGTATGCAGCAAAGCATTTGTGAAGCCACAACACGCACAACCTTGAGGCGGATGGGCTACAACAGCAGAAGACCCCACCGGGTACCACTCATCTCCACTACAAATAGGAAAAAGAGGCTACAATTTGCACGAGCTCACCAAAATTGGACAGTTGAAGACTGGAAAAATGTTGCCTGGTCTGATGAGTCTCGATTTCTGTTGAGACATTCAGATGGTAGAGTCAGAATTTGGCGTAAACAGAATGAGAACATGGATCCATCATGCCTTGTTACCACTGTGCAGGCTGGTGGTGGTGGTGTAATGGTGTGGGGGATGTTTTCTTGGCACACTTTAGGCCCCTTAGTGCCAATTGGGCATCGTTTAAATGCCACGGCCTACCTGAGCATTGTTTCTGACCATGTCCATCCCTTTATGACCACCATGTACCCATCCTCTGATGGCTACTTCCAGCAGGATAATGCACCATGTCACAAAGCTCGAATCATTTCAAATTGGTTTCTTGAACATGACAATGAGTTCACTGTACTAAAATGGCCCCCACAGTCACCAGATCTCAACCCAATAGAGCATCTTTGGGATGTGGTGGAACGGGAGCTTCGTGCCCTGGATGTGCATCCCACAAATCTCCATCAACTGCAAGATGCTATCCTATCAATATGGGCCAACATTTCTAAAGAATGCTTTCAGCACCTTGTTGAATCAATGCCACGTAGAATTAAGGCAGTTCTGAAGGCGAAAGGGGGTCAAACACAGTATTAGTATGGTGTTCCTAATAATCCTTTAGGTGAGTGTAATTAAGTGATTAATTGAGTGATGATTGACCATTAGTGATGAACACCTGCTGTTAACAGGTAGATTCACTGAAGGAAAGAGTCACCATTATGGTGATCAGTGTTTGCTTTAGTTGAGCTTTTGACTTTGACTTTTAAAACATTATTTTTTTCCTGGCTGCTTTAACTGTGTGTTTATAAAACACATTTGTTGTGGCAAAGAAAGCACAGAGAAAATGTCTTCAGGTGTGGTTATGTTTTGATAGTGACAATCATCATATAGTTAACAGATCATTCTCAGCCCAATCTCTGATTATATTTACGTCAAAACATAACCAACAACACCAAGGTTTGGTTACATTTCCTCTTGGTTTGTCTGGCTGCAATAACTTAGTTACAGCAGCGAGACACAATCTAATATTAAAAATCAAGGGTCGAACTAAAACTAAAGCAAACACTGATCACCATAATGGTGACCTAAAAATGGTGACTCTTTCCTTCAGTGATTCTGGTTAACAGCAGGTGTTCATCACTAATGGTCAATCCCTCAATGAATCACTTAATTATCTCTAACTTTAACACTGTTTCAATGTTACTTTTAACACTCTTGAGTGTGGACTCAAATAAACTCTGAGGAGTGTTAATTTAACACTGAGGTTTTTGCTGTGTATTAATTTTCCAAGGCCGGACATCACTTTTGGCCACTACTGTATATCTAACAATCTTTGGATGGTTTTTCTCAGGGCTCCTGCACTTTTGAGTTGCTCATATGACAGAAACAGCAAGAGTTGAATGTTAGTTTGCTGTTCCACATTCAGCCATAGATTTGCTTGCGATGCAGTAAAAATGTGCACATCAGATCTCAGGTGATGTTTCAGCAGAACATCAAGCTTTTTCCACTACATTTACACTCACCTTCTGTTCTGCTGCTGAAGACGTATAAAAGCCTGAAATGTTTCCAGATGTGATGCAGCAGATCCGTCGCTCTTTCATCTCTGGAGAGTGTGGAGGAGAACAGAAGGTGGACAGGTGAGGCACTTCTCCGGTTATATTTAGGAGGAAACTCGTCTGGGCATTCAGAAGTGAGCTCAGATGTTCCAGTATAAGTACACTAGCGGTCAAAAGTTTGGAATAATTAAGATTTTTAATGTTTTTGAAAGTCGTTTTATTTCTCAGGATTCTTTGATGACTAGAAAGCATTTATTTTAAATGAAATATTTTGTAACATTATAAATGTACTTGCTGCTACTTTTGATTTTTTTTTTTTTTTTAATGATATGCATCATGGTTTCCACACAAATATGAACGGTTTTCAACATTGATAATAATCATAAATGTTTGTTGAGCATTAAATCCTCATATGAGAATGATTTGTGAAGGATCATGTGACACTGAAGACTGGAGTAATGATGATAAATTCAGCTTTGATCACAGGAATAAATGACACTTTACTATATATTCACATAGAAAACAGCTGTTTTACACTGGAATAATATTTCACAATTTTTACTGTATTTATGATCAAATAAATGCAGCCTTGGTGACCAAAAGAGACTTCTTTATAAAACATTAAAAATATGAATGATCGCAAACTTTTGACTGGAAGTGTATCTCTACATTTTAACATATAAGTAAGGATTATTTGCTTATTGGATTTCAATCAGTTTTTTTTTTCTAGCATATATTCACTTATTGAATTGTTGCTGTTTTCTTACATACATTCAGCCGTATATAACCATCTTTATACTATGTCAAAGCAGCTCTGATCATTTTGTAGTTGATACAACAGCAATAGAGCAACGTTTCAGTCTGTTCAGAAAACACCATAAAAATCTTGCTAGCGAGCGCCTCAATCAAAACATCAAAGATCTGATGCCACTAACTTCAGAATAAATGAATTTTAAAGTTTTGATTTTTACTGGCCTTTATGAGCCATTATTCCCACTGAATTTATGAGGTTGATCATTTGAGACTGAAATGTATCTTTTGTCTTTGATTGTTAAAGCGAATAAGCTCAAGGATCCATCTGTGCACACATTGAACACTCGGAAACAAATGCTAAATGTTCTTCTGTAATGAATTGTGAGCAGAGTCTATTTTAAACCTTTAAAGTTGACTTGGGGTTTTCTCTTTTCTTTTGCTATTAAAATGGTTGCCTAATAAAATGTGGGGAGCTGAAAAATGTCTTTGATATTGTGTTTCTTCAGACAGACAGGACTTACACAAGATGTGAATTAAGAAAATAACATCCATTGAAGGAAATAGACTCAAATACATCAACTGTTTCAGTAGCACTGACGTGTCCAAATACACTTTTGCTGCATCCCAATTCACATATCCGTCCTAAATAGTATTTAAAATTAGAATTAGTGTGTCCCAAACCGTAGTATGTTGAGATACCCGGATGGACTACCATTAATAGAGTAAAGTTGCTCCGGCTACTGTCGGTGTGGGAATGGCAGAGGTTAGTTAGTGGCAGGGGTTAGTCAGTGGCAGCGGTTAGTTAGTGGCAGGAGTTAGTTAGTGGCAGAGCTTAGTCAGTGGCAGAGGTTAGTCAGTGGCAGAGGTTATTTAATGACAGTGGTTAGTCAGTGGCAGGGGTTAGTCAGTGGCAGAGGTTAGTCATTGGCAGAGGTTATTTAATGACAGCAGTTAGTTAGTGGCAGGGGTTAGTCAGTGGCAGAGGTTAGTCAGTGGCAGAGGTTAGTCAGTGGCAGAGGTTATTTAATGACAGCGGTTAGTTAGTTGCAGGGGTTAGTCAGTGGCAGAGGTTAGTCAGTGGCAGAGGTTATTTAATGACAGCGGTTAGTTAGTGGCAGGGGTTAGTTAGTGGCAGAGGTTAGTCAGTGGCAGAGGTTATTTAATGACAGTGGTTAGTTAGTGGCAGGGGTTAGTCAGTGGCAGGGGTTAGTTAGTTGCAGAGGTTAGTGACAGCGTTTAGTTAGTGGAAGAGGTTAGTTAGTGACAGAGGTTAGTCAGTGGCAGGGGTTAGTTAGTGGCAGAGGTTAGTTAGTGGCAGGGGTTAGTCAGTGGCAGCGGTTAGTTAGTGGCAGGAGTTAGTTAGTGGCAGAGGTTAGTGGCAGAGGTTAGTCAGTGGCAGAGGTTATTTAATGACAGCGGTTAGTTAGTGGCAGGGGTTAGTCAGTGGCAGGGGTTAGTTAGTGGCAGGGGTTAGTCAGTGGCAGGGGTTAGTTAGTGGCAGAGGTTAGTCAGTGGCAGAGGTTAGTCAGTGGCAGAGGTTATTTAATGACAGTGGTTAGTCAGTGGCAGGGGTTAGTCAGTGGCAGAGGTTATTTAATGACAGTGGTTAGTCAGTGGCAGGGGTTAGTTAGTGGCAGGGGTTAGTTAGTGGCAGAGGTTAGTCAGTGGCAGAGGTTAGTCAGTGGCAGAGGTTATTTAATGACAGTGGTTAGTCAGTGGCAGGGGTTAGTTAGTGGCAGAGGTTAGTCAGTGGCAGAGGTTATTTAATGACAGCGGTTAGTTAGTGGCAGGGGTTAGTCAGTGGCAGGGGTTAGTTAGTGGCAGAGGTTAGTCAGTGGCAGAGGTTATTTAATGACAGTGGTTAGTCAGTGGCAGGGGTTAGTCAGTGGCAGGGGTTAGTCAGTGGCAGAGGTTAGTCAGTGGCAGAGGTTATTTAATGACAGTGGTTAGTCAGTGGCAGGGGTTAGTCAGTGGCAGAGGTTAGTCAGTGGCAGAGGTTAGTCAGTAGCAGAGGTTATTTAATGACAGTGGTTAGTCAGTGGCAGGGGTTAGTCAGTGGCAGAGGTTAGTCAGTAGCAGAGATTATTTAATGACAGTGGTTAGTTAATGGCAGGGGTTAGTCAGTGGCAGAGGTTAGTCAGTGGAAGAGGTTATTTAATGACAGTGGTTAGTCAGTGGCAGGGGTTAGTCAGTGGCAGAGGTTAGTCAGTGGCAGAGGTTAGTCAGTGGCAGAGGTTAGTCAGTGGCAGAGGTTAGTCAGTGGCAGAGGTTAGTCAGTGGCAGGGGTTAGTCAGTGGCAGAGGTTAGTCAGTGGCAGTGGTTAGTCAGTGGCAGAGGTTAGTCAGTGGCAGAGGTTATTTAATGACAGTTGTTAGTCAGTGGCAGGGGTTAGTCAGTGGCAGAGGTTAGTCAGTAGCAGAGGTTATTTAATGACAGTGGTTAGTCAGTGGCAGGGGTTAGTTAGTGGCAGGGGTTAGTTAGTGGCAGAGGTTAGTCAGTGGCAGAGGTTAGTCAGTGGCAGAGGTTAGTCAGTGGCAGAGGTTAGTCAGTGGCAGAGGTTATTTAATGACAGTGGTTAGTCAGTGGCAGGGGTTAGTTAGTGGCAGAGGTTAGTCAGTGGCAGAGGTTATTTAATGACAGCGGTTAGTTAGTGGCAGGGGTTAGTCAGTGGCAGGGGTTAGTTAGTGGCAGAGGTTAGTCAGTGGCAGAGGTTATTTAATGACAGTGGTTAGTCAGTGGCAGGGGTTAGTCAGTGGCAGGGGTTAGTCAGTGGCAGAGGTTAGTCAGTGGCAGAGGTTATTTAATGACAGTGGTTAGTCAGTGGCAGGGGTTAGTCAGTGGCAGAGGTTAGTCAGTGGCAGAGGTTAGTCAGTAGCAGAGGTTATTTAATGACAGTGGTTAGTCAGTGGCAGGGGTTAGTCAGTGGCAGAGGTTAGTCAGTAGCAGAGGTTATTTAATGACAGTGGTTAGTTAATGGCAGGGGTTAGTCAGTGGCAGAGGTTAGTCAGTGGCAGAGGTTATTTAATGACAGTGGTTAGTCAGTGGCAGAGGTTAGTCAGTGGCAGAGGTTAGTCAGTGGCAGGGGTTAGTCAGTGGCAGGGGTTAGTCAGTGGCAGAGGTTAGTCAGTAGCAGTGGTTAGTCAGTGGCAGAGGTTAGTCAGTGGCAGAGGTTATTTAATGACAGTGGTTAGTCAGTGGCAGGGGTTAGTCAGTGGCAGGGGTTAGTCAGTGGCAGGGGTTAGTCAGTAGCAGAGGTTATTTAATGACAGTGGTTAGTTAGTGGCAGGGGTTAGTCAGTGGCAGAGGTTATTTAATGACAGTGTTTAGTCAGTGGCAGGGGTTAGTCAGTGGCAGAGGTTAGTCAGTAGCAGAGGTTATTTAATGACAGTGGTTAGCTAGTGGCAGTGGTTAGCTAGTGGCAGGGGTTAGTCAGTGGCAGAGGTTAGTCAGTAGCAAAGGTTATTTAATGACAGTGGTTAGTCAGTGGCAGGGGTTAGTCAGTGGCAGGGGTTAGTTAGTGGCAGAGGTTAGTCAGTGGCAGAGGTTATTTAATGACAGTGGTTAGTCAGTGGCAGGGGTTAGTTAGTGGCAGGGGTTAGTAAGTGGCAGAGGTTAGTCAGTGGCAGAGGTTAGTCAGTGGCAGAGGTTATTTAATGACAGTGGTTAGTCAGTGGCAGGGGTTAGTCAGTGGCAGAGGTTAGTCAGTAGCAGAGGTTATTTAATGACAGTGGTTAGTTAGTGGCAGGGGTTAGTCAGTGGCAGAGGTTAGTCAGTGGCAGAGGTTATTTAATGACAGTGGTTAGTCAGTGGCAGGGGTTAGTCAGTGGCAGAGGTTAGTCAGTAGCAGAGGTTATTTAATGACAGTGGTTAGTTAGTGGCAGGGGTTAGTTAGTGGCAGAGGTTAGTCAGTGGCAGAGGTTATTTAATGACAGTGGTTAGTCAGTGGCAGGGGTTAGTCAGTGGCAGAGGTTAGTCAGTAGCAGAGGTTATTTAATGACAGTGGTTAGTTAGTGGCAGGGGTTAGTCAGTGGCAGGGGTTAGTTACAAACGCAGAACAGAGGAGAGTCTGCTGGGGAAAAAAAGAGAATGTGTCAGAGCTCGTAATAAACAAGAAACTTGAGCTGTAGTGCTGCTAAATAAAGTTGTCCATGTAATTTACAGTAAAAAAAAAAATGGCTTCAACAGTTGGCCAACAATCAGCAGCGATGATCTAGTGAACAAAAGTGAGCAGATAACGTTTCCTGAAAACACGAGAGCATTTGGTTCCTCTAAAGGATTTCAGTAACGTGCTTGAAATAAGACAAACGCTGGACCTTCTCTTGAAATTAAAATCTGCTAGAAGAATTCAGTGTTTACTAGAATATTTTCCATGACATGATGAACATCTGCTTTGCTCTCCATTTTAAAAGAATTTACAACCCTGACAGAAACACAATGTGTAATTCAATCAAACAATATCACTTCCATACTGCTGAACTTTTGATGAAGCTGTTTGCCAGAGCAAATATTTTGAGTCTTTTTGAGGGAAACACTGCAGTAGCAACAGCCCTGCTTATAGCTTCATAACTGATGAACTTTACACAGTTATTGAACTGAACTGAATAATGACATAATGTCTTTTTTTGAGCTGCTTTACAGCAGAATCTGAATTAGTCTTATATTTGATGAAGTTTGCATCATTGATTCTGTTATTTTCCTGTTTATTACAGTGAAGCTGCTTTGAAGCAATCAGCGCTATAGAGATAAAGGTGACATAACACGACTATTAAAGCAATCAAATATCTCAGTATCTCACTGATTATAAGCCATAACATTTAACTATATCTGTCAAGTTAAATGGACAAGGAATTATTTTATAATGCACTGTATCGAAATCAAGTAGATTTTCTTAGGTTCATATTTTTTATACTTTTAAATAACACATTTAATTCATTGTGTTGCTTGTCATTTCATTGTAATTATTTGTGAAATTTACTAGTGAAAATTGTATCATCAAAAAGTAAATCCTGTAGCAAATGTGTGTGAGAGAGTGTGTGTGTGTGTGTGTGAGAGAGAGAGAGTGTGTGTGTGTGAGAGTGTGTGAGAGAGTGTGTGTGAGAGAGTGTGTGTGAGAGAGTGTGAGTGTGCCTGTGTGTGTGTGTGTGTCTGTCTGTGAGAGTGTGAGTGAGTGTGTGTGTGTGCTTGTGAATATGTCAGTGTGTGTGAGTGTGTGTGTGAGAGTGTGTATGTGAGAGTGTATGTTTGTGTGTGTGAGTGTGTTTGCGTGTGTGTGTATGTGTGTGTTTATGTGTGAACGTGCTTGTTTGTGTGTGTGTGTGTGTGTGTGTGTTTGAGAGTGTGTTTGAGTGAGAGAGTGTGAGTGTGTGCGTGTGTGAGTGTGTGTGCGTGTGTGAGAATGTGTGTGTGAGAGAGTGTTTGTGTGTGTGAGTGCGTGTGTGAGTTTGTGTGTGTGAGTGCGTGTGTGAGAATGTGTGTGTGAGTGTTTGTGTGTAGTTAACGAGTGTGTGTGTGTGTGTGTGTGTTAGCGCTATATAAATAAAGGTGACTTGACTTGACTTGTGTGTGTGTAGTCTTTCTCTCTTTTGACCACCATAATTGATCTCTTTCCTCTTTTGGAAAGTCATAGAAATGCAAACTGAAAATATATTTTCACCACTGTAGAAGTTTACCCAACTATAGCTGTGTTTCCACCCATCTATTTTTATGTGCATTTTGGGATATCGCATAAAAAAATGCTGGAAGGAAACGCCAAGATGTGCATAAAAAACGTATGGGCTCAACTGAGGCGGATACATATTTTTATCCAATAAGATGACGTGCGCATAAACTACGATGGAAACACATTTACAGAATAAATCCCTCAAAACTCAGGTGACTTTGGCTCAGCAGAGGCTGTGATTGGATAACTGGCCTAACCAGCGGACCAATGGCAACGCAGCATCTCAAATGTTGGTTTGGTGGCTCTGAAACGCGGGAGTCAAAGTCTGTGCACCAATTTTGGTTAAATTCGCAACTTTGGGTGGAAACATACCTTATGACGACTTCTGAGAACCACGGAGATGTGAGAAGTGTCCAATGATTTTGTGTTTCAAGCCTCCAGCAAATTACAGAGGAGAGTTCGGCTCCTCCAGCCCTTCACTGTTGACCTTTGACTGTTGACCTCTGAATGGCTTTGACAAACTCAACCAGCTGACCATCCATCCGTCCATCCGTCCTGTCATCATGTCTTTAGGACAGTGTATATAAAGAACTCAATCTTTCCTCAGTTAAACCAGCTGTCTCAAACTGAAACTGACGTGTCCGGCCATTAAAAGACGAGTTCACCCGATCATTATTTACTCACCTTCACGCTGTTTCTTGTTTTAAGCGTAAAGCCACTTAATTTTGATACATTTTTTAGCATGCAAGACTTCATATCTTCAGTCATTTTGCTTTTTAGATATTTGCACTTGTAAAACAAATACTGAGGATGAACATTATTTTTTAGCAGTGAAATGGCTTGTTACCTTGTTACCTGGTCTCTGTGTGACAGTATTTTCATCAACGAACATTTTGAGCATTTGAACAAACCCTACAGATGCAGAAGACACGAAGGTCCATCTGGAGAGAATTAGAGAGAATATGGCTTGTGGCAAACACAAACACAATGCTCAAAGACGCCAAAACGCCTGCTGGGAACTAAGTACTAAAGTTGAGTGCAAACATTGTTTTTGTGCTCCGGATGTGAATGATTCCCCAAATTCTCTGTGTTGCTGAGGAAAGTGTGCTAGGTGATCAGATGCACTATTTTTACCTGCTGCACTAGAAAACAGCTGAACCCGAACCACACATACAGACCAGAAGATGCTGAGAGCACTGAGACACAAGGATGCAGGATTCTTCAACACCAAATATGAGAAAACACCTAGAAACTCCATAGTAACAACCCAGAACACCTTGGCAACCACATAGCAACACTTAAAAACACCCAGAGCAGCTTAACTTCATAGCAACACCCTAGCAACCACACAGAACACTCTGGCAAATGCATAATGGCACTTTAAAACACACAGAGCTGCTTAACTGCATAGTAAAACCCTAGCAACCACCCAGAACACCCTGACAACCACATAGCAACACACTTAAAATACCCAGATCAGCTTAACTGCATAGCAACACCCCAGTAACCAACCAGAACACCTTGGCAAATGCATAGCCATACACTAAAAACACCCAGAGTAGCTTAACTACATAGCAGCACCCTAGCAACCACCCAGAACACCCTGGCAAATGCATAACAAAACTTTAAAACAAACAGAGCAGCTTAATTGCATAGTAACACCCTAGTAACCACCCAGAACACATTAGCAACCACCCAGAACACATTGGCAACCACATAGCAACACACTAAAACACTCAGAGCAACTTAACTGCATAGTAACACCTTAGCAACTACATAGCAACACACTAAAACACTCAGAGCAGCTTAACTTCATAGCAACACCCTAGCAACCACCCAGAACACCCTGGCAATCGCATGACACTTTAAAACACACAGAGCAGCTTAACTTCATAGCAACACCCTAGCAACCACCCAGAACACCCTGGTAAATGCATAACAACACTTTAAAACACACAGAGCAGCTTAACTGCATATTAACACCCTAGCAACCACCCAGAACACCTTAGAAACCACATAGCGACACACTTAAAACACCCAGAGCAGCTTAACTGCATAGAAACACCCTAGCAACCAACCAGAACACCCTGGGAACCGCATAACACTTTAAAACACACACAGAGCAGCTTAACTACATACTAACACCCTAGCAACAACTCAGAACACCCTGGCAAATAGATAATGACACTTTAAAACACACAGAGCAGCTTAACTTCATAGCAACACCCTAGCAACCACACAGAACACCTTGGCAAATGCATAGCAACAAACTAAAAACTCAGAGCAGCTTTACTGCATAGCAACACCCTAGCAACCACCCAGAACACTTTGGCAAATACATAGAAACACACTTTCAAACACCCAGGACAGCTTAACTGCATAGCAACACCATAGCAACCACCCAGAACACCTTGGCAAATGTATTCTGAGAAACGCATTCGTTTTGCAAGAGAATGTAAAGTTTATCGGAGGAACGCAATCACTTTACGAGCGAACGCAACATTTCTTGGCAGAACGCAGTAGTTTTGTGAGGGAATGCAAATTTTCTTGGAGGAATGCAATTATTTTGCGAGAGAATGCAAAACCATTGAAACACAATTTTTCCTCCCATCTCACATTTTTTTCTATCAACAAATCCCCTTAGGGTCCGTTAGAAGAGGCTAAAATCACACAGTGAAGGTTTTCTAAAGCATTTCTAACTAGGCCGGTGTATTTAATACTACTGACCGCGAGCGGATGCTGAGCAGCAGTGATGTTTTTATGTGCAAATGAAAAGCACGTGTGTCTAATCCTCTCAGCATTAGACAGAAACCTGAGACGACTGACCAGGACACAGACTTCACCAATAAAACAAGAGATGTTTGTCCATTTAAACCTCTTCTGTTTGATTTACCAGTGCAGGTGGAGCAGAACACTGACCACACAGACACGACTGGATTCAACCTTGGCCAAGGCTGATTTAATTAAACGTATTTTGTAGTTATGGGCTATAATATTAGGTAAGACTTTATTTCAATAGTCCACTGTAGACACTAGACTATAAGTAACTTTGCAATTTAACTAGCAGTCATTAGATATAGTTTAACGTAAAATGTTCATGTCCATTTGTCAACTATTCATGTATATTTATTCACATTTAAAACAATGTCCATCTCATGACCAGCTGACGGACGGATCGGTTAGTATCGGCTGTGCTGAATGAGTTACACACGTGTTTCACATCTGGCATGATTTTGCTTGAGATGACGGTGTTTATGATTGTATACGTGTTTGCTCAGACCTCGGGTGAAGGTGTAGGCCACTTTTACCAATTTGCTGACAGGATCCGTCCTGCTCATGTGGAACCGTGTTTCTTTCCCGCCGGTCGGACTCAAGCGGAGTGGGTTTCTCTCATTGTCAGCTCTCTGAGGGCAGAAACATGGTTTATCATCTCACTTGAGTAAAGTGTTACCTCACTGCCTTCAGGCTGCGTTTGCCTTTTATCCTGCACACAATAACTCATCTTGCTTCAGTCCATCTGCTGCAGTTCTTGCTGTCGTGCAGTGATTTAGCCACGAGTCGCTCATCTCAACACTGTCCACTCTCTTCAGGATGGAAATCACACTGCAGGAAATGATGCTATTCCTCAGAATTTTTGCAGTGTACTATTTTTGCAAATGAGGACATCCCCAAAAAGAGGTTTTGGGAGATTTTGTCAGGTTTAAGTACACATTTGTCCCTAAAATATGGTTACACACAAACCGATCAATTTTAAGCATACAGATGGCATAATCAACCATATAGGATCACGCTCTGCATTTATTTGTCATTTTAACTGTTTTGAAACAGAGCGTAAAAGTGGACTTCAAAGATTTCTCATCCTGTCTTATCCTCTATAGGATATCCTCTATCAGCGACTAGTCGACGTCACACACACACACACACCAACACTCATTCTCTCTCTCTCTCTCACACACACACACACACACACAACACACACACACTTAAACACACACTCTCTTCTCTCTCTCTCTCTCACACACACACACACACAGACACTCATTCTCTCTCTCTCACACACACAACACACACACACCGACACTCATTCTCTCTCTCACACACACACACACACACACACTTTCTCTCTCTCACACACACACACTCTCTCACTCTCTCTCACACACACACACACACACACACACACAAAACACACACACACAGACACTTAAACACACACAAACACACTTAAACACACACACACACACACACACACACACACACACACACACACACACACAGAGAGACATACTTACACACACACACACTCTCACAAACACTCACACACACACACACACACTTAGACACAAAAACACACTTAAACACACACAAACACACCTGGGCATGCGCACACAGACACACACATAAACACACACAGACACACACACACACACACACACACATACACAGACACACTTAAACACACACACACACACACAAACACTTACACACACACACACAAACATTCTCTCTCTCTCACACACAGTCTGTCTCTCTCTCTCTCACACGCACACAAACACACACACACACAAACAGTCTCTCTCACACACACAGTCTGTCTCTCTCTCTCTCACACGCACACAAACACACACACACACAAACAGTCTCTCTCACACACACAGTCTGTCTCTCTCTCTCTCACACGCACACACACAAACACACACACACAAACATTCTCTCTCTCTCTCACACACACACACACACAGTGCTTGTCTGATCATAAAGCTCTTCTGACTCAGTGTGGTCTTATTGCTTCAGCTGTTTAGTTCTCAGTCTCTTGGTGTCAAAAGTGTTGGTGAAGATACTTTTGAACTGCTTTACTTTAAAGTACTAAAATACTGTAGTATGAGATCTTTGTGGACCTTCTGACAAACAACTCAACCACATAAATCAAACCTACATAAAACACACACAGAAGGGAACTGCCCTGATGTTGCATTAATGTTCTTCCTCAGTGTTTTTGTCTTGTTTTCCAACACAAATATCTAAACATTCTTAAATCAAGATACATAGTGGTATTATAACAAAGTGGAAGCAATTGGGACCAACAGCAACTCAGCCACGAAGTGGTAGGCCACGTAAAATCACAGAGCGGGGTCAGCGCATGCTGAGGGTCACAGTGCACAGAAGTCACCAACTTTCTGCAGAGTCAATAGCTACAGACCTCCAAACTTCTGTGGCCTTCAGATGAGCTCAAGAACAGTGCGTAGAGAGCTTCATGGAATGGGTTTCCATGGCCGAGCAGCTCATCCAAGCCTTACATCACCAACTGCAATGCAAAGCGTGGGATGCAGTGGGGTAAAGCACGCCGCCACTGGACTCTAGAGCAGTGGAGACGTGTTCTCTGGAGTGACCAATCACGCTTCTCTATCTGGCAATCCCATGGACGAGACTGGGTTTGGCGGTTGCCAGGAGAACGGGACTTGCCTGACTGCATTGTGCCAAGTGTAAAGTTTGGTGGAGGGGGGATTATGGTGTGGGGTTGTTTTTCAGGGGTTGGGCTTGACCCCTTAGTTCCAGTGAAAGGAACTCTTAATGCTTCAGCATACCAAGACATTTTGGACAATTTCATGCTCCCAACTTTGTGGGAACAGTTTGGGGACGGCCCCTTCCTGTCCCAACATGACTGCGCACCAGTGCACAAAGCAAGGTCCATAAAGACATGGATGAGCGAGTTTGGTGTGGAGGAACTTGACTGGCCTGCACAGAGTCCTGACCTCAACCCGATAGAACACCTTTGGGATGAATTAGAGCGGAGACTGCGAGCCAGGCCTTCTCGTCCAACATCAGTGTCTGACCTCACAAATGCACTTCTAGAAGAATGGTCAAAAATCCCCATAAACACACTCCTAAACCTTGTGGAAAGCCTTCCCAGAAGAGTTGAAGCTGTTAGAGCTGCAAAGGGTGGGCCAACTCCATATTAAACCCTACGGATTAAGAATGGGATGTCATTAAAGTTCACGTGCATGTAAAGGCAGGCGTCACAAAACTTTTGGCAATATAGTGCATCTTCAGTCATTTTGCTTCTCCAGTAAATGTGTCTTGATTTGAGAATGTTTAGATATTTGTGCAGGAAAACACAACAGAAACACTGAACTCAAGTTCTCTTTAAATGGATCTTCATTCTTTCTCAGGGTGTGATTTTCTTCACTCACGATCAAGAATGTGTTTCTGGAGAACCATTAACATACAGATGTTCATCCAGTCCTGTAAATCCGATCACAATAACTTGATTTGCCTGAAAATTATGAATCCCCAGACCACTGTAAGTGTTTTATATCAGTGCTCAGTTTATTTCACATGACTAAGCGAATCTTAAAGCTTTGATTTCACTGAGCAGGAGATCTTTGAAGTGTGTTTGAGCAACATCTGTGTGGAATCATGCAAATGGATGTCATAAACTCATACAGTCTGTTTGAACGTCGATTCGAGGAAGTATTTGATCATTCAGTTTAAGGAGACACACGGATGGTTGATCGGGCCTGTTATGGGTGGATGCAATGATCTCTGAAAGCTTTTCATGTACAACTTTCCAACCAGAAAGATTACCAACAAAACTCTTTGCAGGTCAGAAAGAGAAACCAGACCAGCACTGCATATAATGATGATCTTCCTCAGGATTTCCAGTAAATATCTAAACTTTCTTTAAATCACTTTTCTGACCCCATTGGCAGATATTTTTCACACACACACACACACGCAAACACACACACATAAACACAAACACACACACACTCACAAAAACTCACACAAACAAACTCATACACACACACGCACGCATACACACACACTATCACACACACGCACACTCACACACTCTCTCACACACACAAACACTCAGAAACACACACAAACACACACACACTCTTTCTTACATACAAACACTCTCACACACGCACTCTCACTCACACACAAACACACTCACACATACACAGAAAACACTCTCACACACTCGCACAAACACACACACAAACAAACACTCACACAAACACACACACAAACACACTCGCACACAAACACTCTCTCACACACACACACACACACAAAAACTCTCTCACACACACACACAAACACACACTCGCATAAACACACACACACAAACACTCACACACACACACACACACTCTCTCACACACACACACACACAAACACTCACACAAACACACACACACATACACACACACAAACACTCACACACACACACAAACTCAAACTTGTACTGTTCAGGGTCAAAAAAAGAGCACATTAGAAATGAATTTTATCTAAAAATTACAAATAGTATTTTTGTGCATTTTTCATAACAATAAACTTAAAATTTCATCACTTTTCTTTTTAAGTCCACTTTTTTCACTTCAGCAATCTGTCTTTTTTAAATGACAGGTCAGAAATCACCTTTTATATTTCAATTAAATGAATGTACTATATTTTAGTTTGATGATGTTTCTTATTTAATATTTTGTATTTTTAAGGGATTTTATGATACTAAAACTACTAAATGCTTTTTGAGCATAGACCTGAAAATGAAATTTCCACCTTCAGGGGTGCAAACTCATCAGGGGTGAAAGAGCTGGCAAAAACACGAGACAGAGATATTGATTAATATGAATGACAGACATTGAAAAATAGACCGCTGTCGCTTTAAGCGCCGCCCAGGTCCATTATACTGTAACACTTGCGTTTTCTTTCTCAGTTTCCTTTAATTTAAGACATAAATGACTGTGTTTACGAGGATACTTTGACACATACACGTCTGTATATTTAACCGTTCAAGGCCAATAAAGCGCCAAATATAACTGAGAAGCGTTTGTGTCTGCGTCTCTGACTGCGGTCAGAAACAGTCTCTCGCGCAAATGGAGAAATGAGTCGTCTTTCGCTGCTGACTGCGATTCAAAGGCTTAAAATTACTTGTTTTAACACCACAATGCTTACAAACGCATGCAAATGAAGTTTCGTGACCGCGCAGCACAGCAACCTCACGTGAATGAGTGACTTCAGACGCGAGTCTGTTGATGTCATTCACCGGGACTCTTGGCAGATTATTGAGTTTAAAAAAGTGAACCTAAAGTGATAGAATTTTAAGTTTATTGTTATGAAAAATGCATAAATATACTTTTTAATTTTTACATGAAATATATATTTTTAAACTCTAAAACTGTAAGGAAATCAAAGCCATAAATCGAAACAAGTTTTGTTCCAAATTTGAGGTTGACATCTCAAAAAAATGAGTTTTCAGTCAGATTTTGTTTGTGCGCAGCACCAAACGCTCCCACTAGAGGAAATTCACTTCCCATTCATTTCCAATGCGCTCATTTTTGACCGCGAACAATACAAGTGTGACTCTTTAAATTTTTGAATCACGTCTGTGATTTTTTGTGTGTTCACACAGCAAGTGCCAAAACCTTTAGCAAGTTTCGTACCACTATGATGAAGCGGGGCACAACCTAACACAGGGTTAGTTGTAACACACATGGTTTAACACTTTCCACACATGCCAGGATGACAAAACTGAGTGTATTTATTAGTTGCCATATCAACACTATATAGAGAAAAAATTGCACCAAAATTAAAAAAATCTTTGGAAGATATTACTGAACATTTATTTAACCATAGCAAAAGTACATTTCTTACTTATGTTTATTTTTTTTTGTGTGTGTTTATTTAAAATAAGACAAATCTGATATTATTGTAATCTTATATCTGTTATTTAATCAGTTCTTTAACGCTGATGTAACAGCAGAAGACACGAGCCGGGGTTAATCCCAGTTGTGCAGGTGGGGCATGTTGTCACACTGCGTTACAATGAGCCCCTATAGAACTATGATATTATATTCTATACTTTTATTAATTCTATTGAGAAACCGTGAGAAAAAGGTGAATAATGACTGAGAGTCAATGTTCAGAGGTTATTAATTATTATTATGTTTTGAACTATGCTGTATAGCTGTGTTTTGAGGTGCGTTTGTTGTCAAACTCAAAAATTAGTTTATTTTTAATTATTAAAAAAATGCCATTATTTTATTTGAAAAAGTTAATAATTGTATTTTATTGACAAAATATTTTAGTTTTTTTGATTATATCAGATAACATTTTAAGCTGTCATATGGTCATGTTACCCCACATATGGGGCATGTTGTCACATTTCACTTCCATTCTTTCAGGGTAAATCAGAGAAAAGTATACACTGTATTAATGAAACAAAACCACATAATTATACTAGACGTGTGAAATTAATGTGGGAAAAAATAAATACTCTGAACCCGCAAGTGGATTTACACAAACTGAGAAAGTCAAAAAGCATTAGGTTGTGCTCCGCTCTCCCCTAAACAATTCTAAAAATAAAAAAATAAATAAAATAAAAGTAAAATTTTTTTGGTCAAAAATGACTGAAGAGCACCAGAGCGTTAAAAAGAGACCAAACTTCAGTCTGTGATCTAAAGCATTCACGATTTACGGCAGTTTACGTTGGAAATTTCATTTTCAGGTCTATGCTCAAAAAGTGAATAAATGGATTATAACTACTGCATAAATATAATTTAGTAACATAAAATCCCCTAAAAATACTAAATATTAAATAAAAAACATCATCAAACTAAAATTTAGTACATTTATTTCATTGAAATAATAATTGTAAAAAGCTCCAGATGATGTTCTGACTGAGGTGGAAAAGCATCTGACACTGTAAACCAGACTCAAGACACTTCAGAGATGTGCAGCATCTTCAGGGCAGGTTTCTGACATAAACCTGCTCACTCTCTCTTTTGACCTTATAAATCATAAATCTATGATTCACAAACCATCAGAACTCTTCAGGCTGGTTTACACATGAACCTGTGAGAGATCGGAGGCCATTTCTTAGTTTTTAGTAAACGTTTGCTTTATCGCTGCACATATGGAACTGAAACAACAATATAAACCCTGCAACAGTCCATAATAACCCTAACGACTGGTGTCACCACTATTTCTTCAAGTCAAGGTCAGGTGTGCTCGAGCGGCCATGTGTAAATCATTAAATATTAATGATTTGGGAATGGGAAAGGGGAAATAGGTCAAAACCGAGGAGTCGTCAAGCGTTTGATGGTAAAAATCAAGGTTCTGCCAGTTATTACCTTGTCATCCTTCCTCAGTTTGTCCTTAATTGTGAAGACATCTGGAAATAACTCAGAATTAATGTGAAATTGGGGGGAGTGGGGTAAGATGAGCCATTTTTTACTTATGTGGTCCTCAAGATAAGAGAAAATAAGGCAGGTAATTTCAGGATGTTTGCTGTCATATTAAATGATCAGAATACATCTATGACAAAGGGTTCTTAAAACATGTCGTCTTCCTGTGGCTCAATTTACCCCAGGTTAGGGGTAAGTTGATCCGAGTCAGTGGGTAAGTTGCACCATCTGGGTGTAAACAGGCCATCTGATTGAATCTGAATCAAACCCATGTGAAGTTGTAAAGATAATTTACCTCTTTTAAAAACACCTTCAATAATCAAATTTCCTTTCACAAAGTCATATTTCTTTTCTTAAAGTTAACGTAAACAACATAAAACCAACCAAATGAAGTTAAAATTTCAATATCTTTAATTGTTTGCATTTCTGAAACAATATGTTGAACACCAAAGTTGTAACCTTCCCAAAAACAGACTAAACAGAGAGTTTGAGCGAAATTAAATAATCAAATAAAAACTGAATTAGAATGAATGAATGAATGTCATTGAAACTAAAACATTTTAGTCAGACGGTTCTTGGCATGGTAGTTTTTCTGCGATATTGAACATGTTAGGTCATTAGGGATACAGGTGGAGAGATATATATGATTGAGCATCTTCTGGTCTTATCAGAGCAGGATTTGCTGTACTTGTACATCGTTCCTATCAAATAATAAAAACATTTAAGAAAATGATAAACTAAATCAGTTGTGTAACATTACATTGAAATTATACCAGTTTATACTTCAGAGATTTAACTCAACTACAGTACCTTATGGTCGGGTAAGTTAAAACGCTGGCTCAATTTACCCCACAGCATTTGGCTCACTTTGCCCCATAGCTGCCATTATGGATTAAATTAGCTATCTTACCAATTCAGGCTAATGTTTAGCTAAATGATTTGCACGGTTTTATACATTACTAAATCACCAATATGGATCATAAATGTTTTAGACCTGGACAAATGTGCTGTGACGCAACAGCCATTACGTCAGTTATGCTAAAATGTTACTTTGACAAGCCAAAAACAGTTTATAAAGTAAATGTTTGCCTTCCACTCCTCCCATGTGCTTCTCATTTTCACAGTCTGGCAGAAATGATAAGTGGTTCCAAAATATATGGTCACATGACAATAAAAGTGTACAGTTGCCAAGATAAAGGGGGTGGGTCAACTTACCCACTGGCTCATCTTACCCCACTCTCCCCTACTAGGTAATTCGGCAGGTTCTGACAAAATGTTTAACTGTTTACAGAAAACGACTAAAAATGGTGCAGTAAAACATGATGGAATGATGTTCTTCCTCAGTGTTTCTGTCTTGTTTTCCAGTATAAATATCTAAACATTCTTAAATCAAGATACAGGTAGATATTAAGTCTTGCATGCTTGAAAATGTGTGAAAATGAAGTGAGTTTCTGCTTAAAACATGAACAAATATCTGGCAATGGGGTCAGAAAAATAAACTTAATTCAAAGGGAAAAGAATAATTATTTTTCTTACTCTATTGACAGATATTGTGTCTTGTTTTAAGCATGTTTAGATATTTGTGCTGGAAAACAAGACAGAAACACTGAGGAGGAACATCATTTTTGCAGTGTATATACAGTATATCATACTTAATATACCACTTTCAGACCAAATCAGCAATAATCTGACAACAATAATATACGTTTACTTCTTTACATCATAACATGCTAAAATTTGCTTTACAGTGTAAGTAATAAAGTCCCATATATTTACCAGTTACCAAAGAAGTATGAAAAAATCATTTTCAGTATTTATTGAAAATGAAGCTAATTAATGTACTAAGACTGTGTTTATAAACAATAAAATGTTCATTCAGTTATGATGGACAAATAATTTATTAAAATAAAAGAGAGACGATATACAGAGAAGGCATAAACTGATCTAAATAAAGACTCGGTTTTATGTGAACAATATTCACTGTAAAAAAAAATATATATATATATTGTTGGTTTAATTTAAAATTAAGGCAACCAGGGGGCGTATTACAGAAACTTTCTATCTTAGGTCTTAACTTAAGATATGATAAGTTAATTTAGGATTTTTCACAATTTCGTATAACAGAAGCAAATCTTAACTTGATTTAGGATTCTTATCCTATCTTATAAAATCTCATTTTATCTGTAGTTAGGAAATCTTAAACCGCTCCATCGAGTTCGGTAATCAACCGTCAGGTCTGTTACCAAGCAACCAACAACGCGCAAACTGCTTCTGAGGTAAACCTAAAATCAAAATGGAGAAACAACAGCGTGCTTTTAATTTCAGTGCGGCAGAGATTGAAATTTTGATAAGCTCCGTTGAAAAGTTAAAGCCTGTTTTATAAAATTATACAGTGTAATTTTTATAAATAATAATAATAAAAAAAACCCTAAGGCGTTAGTCACTTGAAGAATGACCGGTAATGCTCCGTGACGGCTCGTTGGCCTCTGTAATGTTGGTCGCAATTCCTCAACTAACTGCAAAATCATGTGTTGTGGGAGTCTGTAATTATTTAAGAGTATTTTATCATCAAAGCACAGCACATGCTCTGGGTCCTCCAATAGTCTCTCCACCATCAAACGTCGCTGCTCTTCGTCTTGTATAATCAATAAATGTAACGCCATTCTCAAAAAAGGCTTTTTGTACTGCGATTTTTACCATTGGATTTCAAAAAAGTTTGAAGTTAGGACACCAGTGGGGTTGTCCTAAAGTTAAGACAGCTTTTAGGATTTTTTTGTCGAGTTAGGATGCTTCTGTAATACTCGTTTCCTATCCAGAGTTAAGATAAGATTATGCACTTAAGAAATGTCATTCTGTAATAGCTTTTGTCCTGGTCCTAACTGAAATTGCCATGGTTACCAAACAGATAAGATAGGATTCTAAAGTTAAGATGTTTCTGTAATACGCCCCCAGTTTACTTTAAGTTCATTGAAGTAAAACAAATGAGTTAATACAATGAAGGAGATTAGTTTAATCAACAGAAACTCAAAATATTGTTATCCGAACCACATAAATTATCTAAGTTTTGATTTGACAAAAGAAAAAATGTGATGACTTATTAACTTGTTATTAACTTTATTTCACCACAGTTTCTACTAAAGACAAGCTGTGAGTTGCTGTTATCTCATACTGTAAAAAATGATAACCAAAGATTATTTAGAAAAAAAAAATAAATCTTTTTTTCACTTCAAAATTTCACATTTAATTCACTGTTACTTGCCTTTCCTTTGTAATTGTTTGTTAAATTTAGAAGTAGAACAACATCACTGTTAACGTGGCAAGAGAACGAAATAAATTGTTTAACAATAATGTGCACTGGAAGTTACATTTAATAAACATTTTCATGTTTCATATATTTTCATGTTAGTCAAGCACCTCAAGTAGCTGTCTCAAAATGTTGATTCAAACTGTAGTGTGACATGTGAAATCATGCTACTTTCTCTCCTCGTTTTTGGCCAAAATCTGAGGAAACATATTACATAAAGTCCCAAATGCATTGTGCCAAGCCTAGCATTTCCAAGACGACACACAACGATTAGAAAATATTTTCAATACTGAAAAATCACCAATAAGTTCCATAAGAATGTCTAATTGCACTTAATATTAGCAACATGTTAATAATAAACTAATGTCACTCATGCATCTGTATTTCATGCTCTCACTCATTACAAAACCATTAGGTTCACTTCACAAATGTATTTTTGTCTTGTTTTCCATCACAAATATCTAAACATTTTGATGAGTTTATGAGTTTATGCTAAAACAAGACCAACTAGATGCGAACAAACTTTGATGTTGGCTTGAGAAAGCCTAGCCTGAATATTTGAAGTAATTGAAAAAGCTTGAAGTGTGAAACAGTTTATAGAGAGAGAGAGAGTTTAAAAAGGTTAAAGGTTTTACGTTTAAATCAGTTTTAAAAGCTCAGTTTGAAGGTTTTAAGTTTCTCAGACAAATTGTGTTATGTGGTTTCTAGGGTGTTGCTAGGGTACCCAGTGTGGTTGCTAGGGTGTTGCTATGTGGTTTCTAGGATACTTGAGGTGGTTGCTAGGGTGTTGCTATGCGGTAGCTAGGGTAATCGGGGTGGTTGCTAGGGTGTCCCTTCAATTACATTTATTTCTCGAACCCCACAGCCAGATTTTTTTTCTCATTTTAAGCATAAACTCACTTAATTTTGGTGATTTTTTTCAGCATACAAGACTTAATATTTTAGTTCATTTTGCTTCTCCAGTAAATGTATCTTGATTTAAGAATGTTTATGATATTTGTGCTGGAAAACAAGACAGAAATACTGAGCAAAGCAAAGCAATCTAGCTTTCTAATAAACTTGACATTGTGCACTATGAATATTGTTGGCTCTGTGACCAATTGCTGTTGTTCCTCTATTGTAAGCGCACCATTTTGAGTCAAAAATACATAAATGTAAATGTTAGTCAAGATAGATGCCCATGTAGTTCACTGAGTCCACTGGTTTTGAGACACAGCCGTTATGTAAGCACAAGTAAATATTATTAGTAAGAATTCGTACTGTTTGAAAGAGGAAATGACTGAATGCTGGTTCGCTATTGCATTTGTCCCACATCAGTAATTTCTGTGACTAATGCTTTGGATAAAAGCATCTGCTAAATGGGTGCGAAACTCTGCAAGATTTGACGAAATAATTGAACACTTTAAGGTCCCTTTAGTCAACGACAGTTAATGCATTAACTAACATCCACTAACAATCAGCAATATATTCATTAATCTTTGTTAACGTTAGCTAATAAAAACACAACTGTTCATTGTTAGTTCAGATACATTAAATAATATTAACCCCTTACCCCCCATTTTGGCAAGTGGGGCATAAATGACATTCCCAAAATAAAAATGTTGCTGCTAGAGATGCACCGACTGCAATTTTCTTGGTCGATTCCAATTTCCGATTTTTTGTTAGCGTGATCTGCCGATACCGATTTTTGCCAATTCCGATTTTCTTTCTAAGAACTATAATTGACAACATATACAAACAAAAATCTACTTTTCTTCAACGCAAAGTTTTATTTTCATAAAAAAAAAACACAAGTAAAAAGTCAGTAATAAAATATAAACAGCTCAAATAAATGCAATACAATAAAGAGAGCTATGAAACTAAGTTTTTCAGGTTAACTGGGTTTCTATTCAGGTAAGAAATACTACAGACATTCAGTGTTATTTTACATTGGTTACCTTAATTTCTGTAGTCTTTATTGTAAATATTAATACAGATCAATTCTTACCATTAAAGTTATAAAACGTATTCAGTCAAGAGCAGAAAGTGATTTTTTTGTCTTTTGTTCTTTGATTAACATGACAGGAATATTGGACTGCTGTCCCTTTAAGAGTTTATGAACGGTGTTCAACGGAACCGATACGGTTACACACAACATGGGTTCACTTTCTTAGCTATTTAACGATTCAAAACTGACTGTTTATCTGAATACTCGCCAAGATTGCCTGTGCTGCTGACATACTTTTGTATGTATTTCACAGTTTAAGCGCATTTACTCATTTTGGTACTTGTGACTCTGTTTGAGACTGAGCGTGGCTTGTTCGCTTCACTTATATAGATCAGTGGTGCGCATGCTTTTGGTGTGAGCGCGAAACCTGCGGGAATGACTAAAATTATGCACAATACAAGCACTATTTAACCGGAGCGAATGAGACGAGTGAGAGAGAGGAGGCGCCCATGCGGATGTGTGTCACTTCACCGTGACAGAGAAGAGAGCGAGAACGCACAGCTGACGTTATTGCCTGTGCCGCTGGTAACAAAACGGATCGGCTCGGAATCGGTAAGAAGTGATCGGCCGATCAACGATCCGGGCCGATCATGAGGGAAATCGGCCGATTCCGATCCCTGGCCGATCAAAAGTCATTCTGGATAGACACATAATCAACATACATTTAGAAAGATGACACTTGGGAGTTTACAGTTCAAGACTCAGAATTACTCAGACTGTTATTAATATGGAGATATACAAGCTCAAGCATAGAAAAACAAAACAAAAATATTAAGAATATAATTTTTAAATGTATAAAAATATTATGTGGATGTGGTATAACAACTTACAACCACAATTAAAGTGAAGCCACATGTGTGGTCATGCTTCATTTCAAATCTGAGGATGATATCTCTAAAACTATGCATTTTATGAAACATTTTCTCAGACCATGTCGTGTGTTTTTAGAGAAGTCTAATAAAAATGCGAATTAAATTATTTATGGCCCCTATAACTCCCTGGCAAGGGGAACTGCCCCATTCACGTTTCTATTGTTCTCTCTTCACGAATGTTAGCACCTCTGCCGTTATGAGACTTAATCTTTATTATTTTTTGTTTTTATTCAGACATTATTAGCCTTTATTCCGGCATTACATTGCTTGCTCATCCACACCAATTTCATCCCAGATTTGTTAATCCACCTATTAATGCATTAACTAACATTAACTAATGGGACCTTATTGTTATATCAATGAATTGAATCACAGTAAAATGTATTATTAATATGCTTCTGTGCTCTTATTGAAGAATGAAAGCACAGCCAAAATTGCCGAAACAAATAAATAAACAAACAAGCATGTGTAGAAATGAGTGAAGTTCGCAGAGAATTCAATGTGTGCAAATTCCGATTGATTGTTAGTTTAATTCCCAATATCCATTAATGTAACCAACCTTCTTGCTTCATTTGAAGTGTATTAAAATATCACGTTTTCATATTTACAAGACGGTCAGTAGAAAGTGTTCAAAACACATGCTGTGTTTCCAAAAGACCTCTGTGATATATATTTGTATAAACAGCACTACACTCTCTAACGCAGTTCTCTGGGCATGTCTGTAAAGTTAGTCAGTTTGTATCAAAACACATAGACGTAAGTTGATCGGCTGTCGCTACCCACCACGTTCTTGGCGGTGCACTTATAGACGCCATTGTCTCTGCTGGAAGGGTTCTGAATGACCAGTGAACCCTGCGGATGGAGATACTTGTTCCCGTAAAGACGCGGCTGGACGCCAACCTTCAGCTGAAGGCCGTCAGGCATTTCCCAAACCACCTCGGCTTTAGGTGTGGCGAGAGGCATGCAGTTTAACTGAACCGCCACACCCGGCCGGGCGTAGGTCACCGGCGCGGGTCCCTTGGTTATGCGTGGAGGATATGCGATTACTATCACCGAAACCGACAGACTGGAAGATCCGTGTTCATTATTGGTCTGGCAGACGTACATTCCCCTGTCGTACACAGATGTCCTTTGGACGGTCAGAGTGCCGTTATTCAGAACAGCATAACGTCCCGTCGCCTGCGGCCTGGTTAGGACGACTCCGTTCGGCAAGGTCCACGTGAGTTTGGGCAACGGATGACCAGCGGACAAACAGTTGAGCTGCAGATTCTCACCGTTTATGATGCTGACGAGGGAGCTGTATTGGTTGATGATTTCCGGCTTTCTGTTAGACTCCAACGTCACAGTCCGCTCGACATATCCGGCGCTGTTGCGCCCAACACAGCGATACCGGCCCACCTCGGAAACCGTCGGCTCTCTAATGACCAGCGTTCCATCAAACCGGTGATGGAAACGGAAAATGCTGGTTCCCCTGAGAAGAGAAGTCCCGTTGGGGAGAATCCAGGTGATCTCCGGAGCTGGTCTTCCTTCTACAGAACAGTTTAGACTCACTGATATCCCATTGGGAAGTGGGACGGACTCTGTAGGCGGACTTCTCAACCGTGGCTTTTCAACATCCTCAGTCACCTCAAGTTGCACCTGGAGTTTGGTTTCTCCACCTTCATTGCGTGCAATGCAAAGCAGCGCAACGGAGTCGCTTATCCGCGCTGCATGAATGTCCAGCGTTCCGTTGAGGTGGACAGTGATGCGTGAGCCGTAGTGCGGCGCGGGAAGCACAACGTCGTTGGGAAACACCCACATGATCCTTGGAACAGGGTTTCCGTTTGCTTTGCAGTCTAAAAGCACACGTTGGTCTTTCACGACAGTTTTACGGATGATCCCGGGACTCTCGAATCCGTTGATGACCGGCGATGACACAAGGACTTCAACATAAACAACTTTCTTGTCCATTCCCACAACATTCCTGGCTGAGCAAGTATAATTTCCAGTGTGAAGCCTCTGCATCTTCTGAATGTGCAAGGTGCCATCATTGGTAAGCTGGTACTTGTCGGATACTGGCATTATGACGCGTTGAGTCGGAGACGTCCATGTGATGGTGGGAGTCGGTTCTCCTTTGGCGCTGCAGTTGAGGACGGCGGTTTCCCCGTAAGGAACTCGGATGATGCTGTAAGCATTGTTTCGGATGATCGGTGCATCCGCCAATACCTTAATATGAACCTTCATTTCATCTTTCCCAATCCGATTCTCGGCATAGCACGTGTAGTCGCCTTCCTCTTTCATTCCCACTTCGTTTAAATACAACGTGCCGTTGTCGAACATTACGTATCTCTTGGTGCGGACCCAGTTATCGCCAGACTGTAGGATGCTGTTCACCATGGTACCATCTGGAAGACTCCAAGTGATCTCTGGATTGGGAAAACCTGAAGCGACGCAGTCCACTTTCAGATCTCCTCCGTACGACACCTTGTGATCGCTCAGTGACTTGTGGTCGATCTTAGCGGCTTTCATTATCACGTTGACTTTAAGGAGAACGTAGTCGTCGCCCATTTTGTTTCTGGCCACACAGAAATAGTCGCCCTCGTCCTTCTCGGTCACTGACGTGATGGCGAGGGTGCCGTTAGCGAACACTTTCATTCTGCGATCAAAGCTGAAACGAGAGATAAAGAGAGAGGTTACATTCTGATACTAGGAGACTAGTAAATGTATAATTTATTAACTCTTTCATCGCCAGCGTTTTTGAAAAAAGTTGCCAGCCACCACCAGCATTTTTTTATTTTTTGTCAAAGACTACATCCAGATGGGATTCAGAACGATGATCTAACACAGATGGAGTAGATGGAGTCCATCAACACCCCCAAAGCTTTACAGTCCTATAGCTCGTCCTGGGTCGACATCTCATACGGTAACTTTAGGCAGTTTTGATTTATATGCGGTTTAATTTTGATGATCGAGTTATTTTACATATGCATCTGCTTACATATGATATCGCATGTTTCTGCTTCTTTTTCATCAGTGTTTTGATCAGGAGATTCTGTACTCGTTCAGAAGTTGTGTAATAGCGCCCCCTACCGTATAACAGTGAAAACACAGAAAGCCGGAAATTTCCGTCAATGGCGGGAAAGAGTCAAAGGGCTCATGTAATTGGAGGAATCAAATTTTCATTGATCTTCTTTAGAGATAAAAGAGTTCAATGTACAAATGAGCATTTATGGAAATGAAATTGCAATAACAATTTTTAGAGGGTTCATTTTTAACGTCATGTCAGCTTCTTTTGTTACTGTCGTGGCAAAAACATACTTGTGTTATTAGAATAGAACTAAAGATATATAAGATCAATTTTTCCTAAAAATTCTAAGACTGAATTTGGATTAAAAACCATTTCACAGAGTATCATGACAAATAAAATGTGCCTCTTTTTTTTGAGATACGAGATAACAACTCAAAACTTCATTCCAGTGAATAAAGAGCATTTATTGAAAAAATATTACTCTTTCTGAAATCCTTGATTTCTAGTGTCAGAACCCCAAATTTTAGTAAACGACCGCCCACATTTACACATAAACATTGCCTATTTGTTATGAGTGTAACGAGACACTTAGCTCACGAGAGAGACGAGACACGATTTTTACACATTATTTTATGAAATCCTCAATGACGAAATACATGACTAGAAAAATAGTCTGCAAGTGCATTTGAAATGTTTTAACTCATCATCTTGTAATGGATGTCATTACTCACTTTCTGAGTGTGAATTATCATATGCAGTAAAAGACAACAATACTCAAGCACAGTAAAAGGTTTTGCACAAACTCAACTGACTGGCTTCTTTCCTGTATGATTGTCTCTTCAGACCTAAGAACTGCACGATTTATGAGCTTCTACAACTTTTGACCTCCTAACTGAACTCCTTCCCACAAATTGATCATGGATATTAAGTGCAAACAATAAGTGCAACCATAATCAAAGTACTATCTCAATATTCAAAGTGCAAATAGAGACCAAATTTTTCTTCAAGCATGATACAGAGCTAAGAGATGGTTACAACTACACAGCCCACCCTAAGATAGCTTTCATATTGGGAGATATTCGCATGCATGATCAGGGAGCCGTTTTCAAAAAGCGGGGTATTGAAATCGCGTTGAATGCACGCTCGCGTTTACTTTCGCTTTCAATTTCACGATCGCGCGTACTCTGTGAATAGGGAGCGGTGGTGCTGAATGCGCATTTTAACAGATGCTTCTGTTGCGCAACGAATCCTCCGCCACGCTCCTGTCTGTCATCTCGTCACGTGATCAGTGCTACTCGAACAGCTTGTGTTGGATGAGCTGGATGGAATTGAAGCGACCGTTATCCACCTGAATTAAATTGTTTTTATTTCTATAAAAAGCAAAACAACAGTGGAGGCGTAATGTTAACGTAGCGGTGGCATATTCTATCCTAACTTCACCTTCACACTCCGTCATGGCAATATAATGCAAGACAGCTTTTCACCTCGACAAGAAATCTCGTCACATTTTAATCTCGCGTGGCACGAGATCTCGTCACACCCCTACTATTTGTATCTCTACAGTGGCACATATGAAAAATGGTCTGTGTTTTAGTAGTGGTATATTACGTTTTATTCCAATGTAATAAAAATGTGTGCCAAGACAAAAAATGTACACAAGAATCCTAATGAGATCAAGGCTGCACAGTCTTTATGTAAGCCTGAGCAGATCATAGAGAGCTTCAATGATCAACGTTAATTCAGAACTAATGTTGTTTAATTTTTGCTACACTGCATTTTCTTTGTTTTTCTCTTCCCTCTGTATCCATTTCTTTTCTTCTTATTTGCCTGTCCTCTGTAATTAATTACACTTCATGCTGTTTTGTTAATCAAGCTCTGTAACCAATAGCATATATGGATATAATTAAAGGAATTTCAAAGAGGCCAGAGACAGTAAAATCCTTATGTGTGGTGCAGTATCTTTGGTTAATAGATTTAAGTTCTCAATTACCCTTTTTTTGTTGTTATGTTTTAGGTCCTCTTTGCATGTCAAATGTTGTATTATTTATGTTTATTTAGCTTGTCCATCATTCAATTTGCATCATTCAGCCTCTTTGCAAAGTCTGTGACAGATTCACAAGACAATCAGCACTGAAACTGTTCAGATTAGACCGATATGATCATAGATTGATGCATTAAAGATTTATAAATGCCCTCTTTACATGTGAAATGAGTAACAACACGCTGTTGTGCTCAAACTGAGGGTTTTATAATATACAGTATTTAACTTAACTATCATTCAATTCTCATCATTCAGCCTCTTTGCATTAGATTGTGACAGATTGACAGACAATTGGCACTGAATTGTGCAACTCAAACGGTTTAGATTAGGCCAAAATTATCATGGATCTTGGAATACAAGTATCCTAAATGGTTTCTAAATACTCAATAGGCATTGCTGACATGCTTGATTCCTCATTAACCTCCTTAGCTCTGGGACCATTTTTGGGGATTTCCGCCTGGATTTGGCCTACCCAAATTGAAAAGCTTCCCATACCCACATACAGTGGTCTAAATACACAATTTTGGTGTCATTTTACAGGAAACCCTTTGAAGTTACATAAAACACTGCTAAAAGTGATAAACATTTAAGTATATGTTGTCTGAGCTGTAATAACCCCTCCCCCCCTCAGGCCCTGTGTGGTCTAGCACCCTGCAGACAGTTCTGGCTGTTTCCACTGGATGGCAGCAAATACTGGAAAAAAATTTGTCTGTATTATGTTGTATGCAAGATTTATTTAAATGGATCTGAAGGGACTTACTTTTTAGGGAATTACTTTTTTTAAATGTAATTTCCGCCTACCCAAAATCTCTCCAATATACAAGTCTCCCCATATACAGTGGTATAAATGCAATATCCCAGTGTCACAATATTATTTTTTCCAGTGTTTGCTGACATATGCTGGAAACAGCCAAAACTGTCTGCAGGGTGCTAGAGCACACAGGGCTTGAGATATACATTTTCAAAAATGAATTTATAACCAAAAAATCCAAAATGAATTTATAACCAAAAAAATCAAAAAGCGCCTCTTTTTTGGGAGTTTTTTTGGGTTTATTACAGCTCAGACAACATATACTTAAATGTTCATCACTTTTAGCAGTGTTTTATGTAACTTCAAAGGGTTTCCTGTAAAATGACACCAAAATTGTGTATTTAGACCACTGTATGTGGGTATGGGAAGCTTTTCAATTTGTGTAGGCCAAATCCAGGCGGAAATGGTCCCAGAGTAATTTAGTGTAATAAAGTTACTCTGTGTAAAACAAATGCCAAAGTGATGCATATTTCTAGAAAGTAGACATTCTAAAGTAGACATTCTGCTTTCAAATGGTACCACAAATGAGGTCAGAGCTCCTCCACAGACATTTAAAATTTAAAGTATATACTTGATGATGTCAATCCTGATCAGGGTCCTTGGAGTTTAAGAGGATAAATGACCCCTGTAATTAACCAGAGGACAAATCCAAAATGAAAACATGGAAAATTCCTTTACCTGTAATATGCATCAACCAGTTTTTTAGATGGCGTCCTCCAGATGATCCTAGGATTGGGGCTTCCAGCAGCCGAACAGTTGAGACTCAGCTGACCTCCATACCGGACATCAGTGTTGTGTGCAGAAGTGGACATGATCCTGGCGGAAGTCGAGTTCCTCCTCACCTGCAGATTTACACTCCTTTTAGCCACGCCCACAGAGTTCACAGCTACACATTCGTAATTCCCACAATCCTTCTCTGTAGGACTGCGAATAAACAGCGTCCCGTTGGGGAAAACAAACAAGTTGCTATTGATGAACTGCGAGGGGCGAAGCTCCGTGCCGGTAAACGTGACCCATCGGATGGCGGGACTGGGCGAGCCTTTAGCGGTGCAGTGGATGAACGCGGACTGGCCGTCGGAGATGGTGTGGTTCTCCCAGCGCTGCTCTTGGATCGTGGGAGGCAATGCTGCAATTTGGAGCCTCACGGAAAGCATGTCGGCTCCGGCAGCATTGCTCGCTATGCATTTGTAGACGCCCTTGTCCAGGTAATTGGTGTGCTTGACTTGAAGCGTCCCATTGGCGAAGAGCATGACCTTCTGTTCTGTGTTACTAACGGTGCGCACCACAGAACGGTTTGGAAGCACCCAGCTAATGTTCGGGATTGGGAGGCCTTGTGCTTGGCATTCCAAGAGTGCAATGTTTCCTAGAAACACCGTCACATCTTGATGACGTGGAAGTGTCACCCTGGGCGCGTGGGCCAACACCACCAGGGTCACCATCATCTTATCAACGCCGTGTAGATTGCGAGCGCTGCACAGATACTGCCCGCGGTCCTGAAGCTGGACGTTGTGGATGACAAAAGTGCCGTTGGACTGGACTTCAAACCGCTGGATTCTGGTATTGGTCGACATGACGGCTCCTGTGGAGAATAAAATGAGAGGAAGGAGATTAATTGATTTAAACCAGCTGCTTTTACTCATTCTGACACGAATATACAGAGAAAGAGAGACTGAAGACAACAAAAGTGTCAAATTAATAAAAAAAATATTAAATTTAGAAAATTAATATATGCTATGAATTTACAGACAGAAAGGTTGCACAAAACACTAATAATACTGTTAGTTTCTCTGATTTGGCTCTATAACAAATTCTAATTAATATATATTTTTAATTTAATAACATATCCTTAAAATGTAATAATATAATTTTTTTATATGTGTATATATATGCACACACACACAAACATATACACGTATATATACGTGTGTCTGTGTGTGTATTTATATTATATATACTGTAAATACTGTAATATTTGTATGTGCATAAATATATATTTATGCACATACAAATATTACAGTATTTACATTATATATAATATAAATGTTCTTTTAATAATATGTTTTTTTTTTACTTTTTATTCATCACACTGTCCCTGAAGACTGGAGTAATGGCTGATGAAAATTCAGCTTTGAATCACAGAAATAAATTATATATTAAAGTATATTAAAATGGAAATCCATTATTTTAAAATGTAATAATATTTCACAATATTACAGTTTTTTCTGTATTTTTAAATGCAGGCTTGATGAGCATAAGGGACTTCTTTTAAAAACATTAAAAATAGTAATGTTTCCAACATTTTGACCGGTATTAATATATATATATATATATGTATGTGTGACCCTGGAGCACAAAACCAGTCATAAGTCTCAAGGGTATATTTGTGGCAATAGCCAACAATACATTGTATGGGTCAAAATTATCCATTTTTCTTTTATGCAAAAAATCATTAAATCATTGTAAATTTCCTACCGTAAATATATCAAAAATGTATTATTAGTAGTAATATGCGTTGCTAAGGACTTCATTTGGACAACTTTAAAGGAGATTTTCTCAATATTTAGATTTTGTTGCAGCCTCAGATTCCAGATTTTCAAATAATTGTATCTCGGCCAAATATTGTCCTAACAAACCATACATCAATGGAAAGCTTATTTAATGGAAAGCTTATTAAAGCTTATTTATTATTTATCTCAATTTAAAAAAATTGACCCTTATGACTGGTTTTGTGGTCCAGGGTCACACATATACACACACACACACACACACACACACACACACACACACACACACACACACATATATATATATATATATATATATATACACATATACACATATACACAGTACCTAATTGAAAAACAAGTGTGGAAGCCTATAAGAAAAAACATTTAACTTCTATTGTAAAACAATAAACGTAAAGTATCAAGATCAGTTGGTTTATGCATTCAAAAATTATACTCTATTTTCTGAATATGTTGAAACTAAGTCATACGTGAGTTACCTGTGGAGACTTTGGTCCAGGTCAGGAGGGGCTTCGGCTCTCCCACAGAATCACATGGTAACTGCACATCTGTCCCAGCATTCACAGTCACTGTGTGCAGTTTGGCAGCAGAGATTCTGGGTCTCGTTTGCAGGACGGGAAGAGTTTGCGATCCTTGAGATGAAAGAACTGCACTCGACTGTCTGTTCACTGACTGATGGATCTGAATTTGGTTGTTTGGCTGTGTGGTGCTTGATGTGGGACTTGAGTTGGCTGATCTAGCAGTTGATGTGAATATTTTAGGTGCTGTCGTTGATTTGATGTTGTTGACAGAGTTTAAATCCACAGATGAGGTGGTTCTGAGAATATTGGGTCTCATATTGACAGATGGGTTTCTATTATGATAGTACGGATACCTGTGATTAGTGCTGGGAATTCTTCCCCTGTGCCTGGAATCTATGAAGTTCGTCCCAGGATTTCTTGAGTAAAATGGGATTCTGTTGTCCGGTAAGGGATAACTGGGTGTTAACTTCAGAGCAGGTGTAGTAGTAGTAGTAGTAGTAGTAGAAGTAGTAGAAGTAGTAGTAGTAGTAGTAGTAGTAGAGGAAGTAGTAGTAGTAGTAGTAGTAGTAGAAGAAGTAATGGGAATGATGATTGTAGTTGCTGGTACTGTAATTGTGGGTGAAGTATTCAGTGTTGTTGTAGGAACAATCAAAGGTTCATCGAGTTCATTAACTAACCTTTCCCTTTGGTCTTCCTTAGAAATCAAGTTTGGTTGTAAGAAGTTAATCCCATTGGTTTCATTGTGAGTAGGCATTTGTGAACTTGTAGCTAAAGACCCAACAGATATTATGGATTCTGTAGGAGTCTCTGCTGTTGAGGAAAAAACTGATTCTTCTTCTTTAAAGTTTTGATTTGGTTGTGAAAGTGGGAAATCTCTGGGTTGCGGCATGGAGTTGACTGTAGATTCTTCTATGGAAGTAACATTTTCTCTTGTACTAGTTGCTTCCAATGTGTCGTTCTCTCTTAGGACATCTCTAAAGTGTGATTCAGGTGAGTTCAAGACATCCAGCCTGTCTGCGTCCACTGCAAAGCTGAGCTCTGTTGGATCCATCTCTTTGTTGGCTTTCGGTAACGCTGTTGAAAGCGTGCTTGTGAACTCCTGCCGAGCAGTTGTCAGTGGGACAGTTTCAGAGCCATGTCGAGATGTTGGAGCTACACCCTCGGGAACCATGTACTCATTCATCTCTTCCTCCTCTAAAGAAGTAATGTCTTCATTTTCTAACCCTGAAACCCCAGACACTGTTGTGGATGTTGTGCTGACGGGGTGAGATGTAGAGCTTGTCATCTCCTGAATTTGGAGGAAATTACTTGTTTTCACTTGGTGGATTTCTGGACCAGTTTTCCCAACAGGGAGGGAGATGGTATTTTCCTCATTAATGGCACTTGTTAATTCTCTCTGCACTGTAGGATGGACTGGCGTGCCTTCAGTTAGGGTTGTGGGGTATATAGTTGGATATTCAGACATACGAGCAGTTACTGGGATAGTTGGATGGATTGGCGTGCTTGCAGATGGAGATGTGGAGTAAATGTGAGCAGTAGCTGGATGGATCAATACATCTTCAGCTGGCTTTGTGGGATCTGTATTCAAAGTTACAGTTGGTACAACTCGTGTTACCCAAGGTCTTCTTGTAGGAAGGTTTGAGAACGGCCTTCTGAATTTTATTCGCCGTCTGCCTCCAAATCTCCGCCTGGAGCTCCAGTGATCTTTGGCTCTCGATTGTGTTGAACTAATGCTGACGGTTGATGTGGTTGAAAACGAAGTGCTTTCAAGATGCCCAGAATCAAAACCCCCAGTCTGTGACTGCACATCAGTCTTTCCGGAGAAATTAAGCTCATTTTCTGTCTCAGACTTCGGTTTGATGACAGACCCCGAGTATACTTGGTTATTCTCTGCACTTATGGTGCTCACACGCCCTCCTTCGGCAATGTTCACCTCTGTCATAACATAATGAGGTCCAGATGTGGGATTTGAGATGTAAGCCACTTTGTCTGAACGAGTGTGTAATTCTGGAGGTGCCGTTCGGTAGATGTTATAATTTGCTCCCTCAGTATGAGGTGTAACTGCATGCGTGTGGTAAACATCCGTTTGGTGTGGCAAACCGGAGTCACCTGAAGAACTCTCTGTATTGTCAATCAATCCTGGATGATCTTCATTCACCATCTGAGTGCTTTGTTGGGCAATGTGAATTGATGCATTTTTTTGAGATGTTTTCTCACGGATTTTGGCCAAAAGATCGGCCCATTTCTGGGGGTCTATTTTGTTCTTGCCATTAACAGTTCTTTGATTCATGACGGCAGTTCTGTTTGGTTCATGCATGCCCTTTCTAAAGGGTCGTCTACGCCGGATGTTGCCTTGTGTTCTTCCATTCGGACCCCTCCTTCGATTAATAAAGCTTCTGTTTGGTACTTTTCTCTCTTGAGTTTCAGAACCATCTCCAGAAGCATCTTCCACATCCTCCAAAAAGGCTTTTACCTTAGTGGACACTCCCGAAGCAGACTGCGGTCTAATAGGATACCGTCGCAACAGCTGGATTCCTCTCCGTCTCATTACAGTTAGTTTAGTAGCCAGTACATCCACACCGTGCTGGTTCATGGCGACACATTTGTAATATCCGTTGTTGTCAAGCTGACTATGAGGAAGGGACAAAGTCCCGTTGTCGAAGACTAAAGCCCTGGATGTATTTGCGTTGGCTTTCAGTACACTGCCATCTGGAAATATCCAATTCACCTCAGCATCTGGTGTTGCCGTAGTAAGACAGGGCAAAGAAGCAGACTCGCCAACAAACTTGGTTAAAGCATTCCCAATCTCCTGACCTGGAAGAGGGGTTGAAGACTCCATAACTGATAAACGGAAAGGCAGAACATCGATATCTCCTGCAACCTCAGCAATGCAGTAATAAACCCCAGAGTGTCTGTGCTCGACAGATTTAACGTGAAGCTTGCCGCTTCTAGAGACGCTCGCTCTGTTGTAAGTCGAGCTGAACGCAGCTTTAATCTTCGACCCATCGGGCATCATCCAATGAATGGCTGCGTTTCCAGAGCTTTGCACACGGCAGTCCATTTCAATCACGCCACCGACAACAGAACTGAAGCTCGTCTGGGTTTTATTGTCATGTTCAATCATGACCCAAGATCTGATGAGCTCCTTGTCTGTGGTGGTTGTCAAATGAGTATTAAGAATGAGTCTCACACTTTTGGAGGAGGAATAAGGCCTGTTTAGCTTGAGGTTCATGAAGGACTGCATGAGCCAAGGAGGATGGGCTAAAACATTAGCTCGGACGCCAGTGTAAAAGAAGGCATCCTTTTCGATGTCCTGTCTGTATCTGTAGCTCAGCTCCGGCTCTCTGCTCAGCATGATCTCCCTTCGCAGATGCATGGGCACTTCACTGTAGTAAGCAAGAAGCCTCCAAAAGCTTTCATAGCTGTCTCTGTCCACAGGACACTCCACGTCAAAGAACAGAGTCACGTTAGCAGCGATCTGCAGAGATTTAGTGTAATTCCAGGAGATTTTAGTGGACTCTCTTGGTTCAAGTATTTGGCAGATCAAGTCCACTTTAGTCCCATGCTCGTCGGATAAACCAAAGGAGACATTTCCGAATGGTGGTTTGATCCTGTCTATGGGCAGAAGTTCACTGATGTTGTCCTCGTGTGAGATGTTCTTCCCTGGAGAGCTGATAGCTGGTCCAGAGCAGATGAACTCTTTAAGATCAGAGATCTCTTGTCCTTTGAGGTGTTTGGGAAATGAGCACAGTGGACAGAGCTGACCGCTGGCAAATGTTCTATCCTTCTTGCATTTCATCACCCCTTGGAAAAAGAAACAAATTCAGATGGAATTTAGAATGTTCCAAACTTTAAAAACTTAAAAAAAAAAAAAAAGTCCCAAACAACAGATACATTTGTATGCTTCTAAAGCTTTTTATGCTTTCTCACTTGCTGCTTTGTAATTATACAAATTGTGAAAAAATGCTATAAAATGTATTCTAACCCTTAGACCGAAGTGTTAATTCAACTCACTTGCACTCGCCAAGTGCCCAGTGCGAGCATTGGCGAGTATACGAAACGGGGTCACTCGCCAATTGGCTGGTAACATTTTTATGAATAACAATGCATCACAAACGTGAACGACGCTCGTGACAGTTGTCGGCCAGTCACGAAAGTTTAAGCCTTGACAATTCAAAAAATAAAGGGAGCTCATTCCTTTACTTGTGCGTTTGTGTGGAACGTTTTGTGTGCGCAAATATCTGAAGCGCGCACCAGAAAGCCGTGTCTCAGACACGAATGCGCGAATACTAAACTGAGCTCTCATTCACGTCTTCTTGCACACAAATTCACACCAAATTACGTAAAAAAAAATATTGAGTATCTAAGTAAACATAGTCGGTTACGTTTTAAGTGAACGTAAACAATTGAGAAAGTAAACGCATGTGTATCAGTCTCAGTATATTGGATCCGTGCGTTCGCTCTTAAAGTGACAGCAGCCTAATATTCCTGCTGCAGTCTGTGTTTATAATGTTAATCAAACAACAAAAGACAAAGAAAAAAAATCACTCACTGCTCTTGACTGAATAACTTTAATAAGGATGTTTAATTTACACTGAAGACTATGCAGTATTTTACATTTGCTTGTCAGACCTGCCTGAAAAACCTGAAAAGCTCTGTTTATTTCATTTGTATCTTTGTTATATTGTATTTATTTGTGCTTTTGCTTGTAATTTGCTTATTTGTTCGTTTATTACTGACTGTTTACTTGTCTTTATTTATATTAGTCAGGCTAGTAGTTTTAGCTGTGGTAGAAAATTGTGAATTTCCACTGCTATCTAAAATTTTGGTGTCATTACTGCCAGTTTCATGGTTGGTAAAAAATATTTATGGCCGGTACATTTTTTTTTAAGTCACAGGTGTGGCAAAAAGTTACTTTTAGGCACATTCATAAAATGTTTAGCATTCAAAATGTAACAGACAGAGATGAGGAGGAATTTTAAAAATAATAAATTCTGATCATACCTAATTGTAATTGGCAGCATTTTATTAACACAGAACCAAAGACTACAACCTGAACTGACCTTAAACTCTAACATTATTCTTCTGATGCTGCACAAACACTGAAATTCAAATGTTTGATAATAGTGTGAGCATTTGAAGCACTGGGAAACGGATGAACTGCTTTGAAACAATTGCCATTGTAAAAAGCGCTATATAAATAAAGGTGATTTGATTTGATGAACTACCTGAATTTCGTGCACTCCAATCCTGTAACCAGCTCATCCGGCAGTCGCAGCTCCACGGGTTGCCGTACAGGAAGAGGTTCTCCAGCTGAGGCATGTTCTCCAGCATGTTTCTGGGCAGCGTGCGGAGGAGGTTGTCAGAGAGGTACAGATGCTTTAGGCTGGACATGGGGAAGCGCTGTAGCAGTGAGAAGGTGCTGAAAGTAGCAGGATGGAGCTTTTGCAGATGGTTGGCCTCTAGGTGGAGCAGACGGAGAGACATCATCCCGCTGAACGCGTCCGGGTGGATGAACTCTATGCGGTTGTGGTCCAGATGGAGCCTAATAAGGCCTGTCAGACCAGAGAAGGTGTGCCCGGTAATGACTCTTAGCTTGTTGTAGCTCATTTTTAAAACCTGCAGGAAATGACAAAAAACAAGGCAGTATTTTACTGCATTCTCTGTGAGCAACCTTCTAGGGCTAGACCAATTGAACTAGAGTAACTTTTACTAGCCAGAAGTAAATAATTAGAACTAAATTAAGGGCTAGTGTGCTTCATCAAATGGCTGTGATTTTACCTGTAAGGAAACAAGATCCTGAAAAGCACCATCTGGTATTTTCTGCACATTGTTGCCGTGCATCATTAGCAGCTCTAGTTTCCGAAGGCCACCAAAAGAGACGTCTGTGATGTGATTTATAGCGTTAAACCTGTTAAAAAGTAAATACATTGTTACCAATACTATTTTCAAAATAAAGTTGTATTTAATCATCAGTATGGAAGCTTCTGCCACAGAACACAAAATAAAAAAGGTAATTGTGACATTTTTTATCTCAAAATTCTACAATTCTGACATTTTTTCTCTATTAGCTATAATATAACTATATTATGTTAAACTATAAAGACTATGTTAGGCTGGTTACATTTTGACAACTTACCCCATATAGTGTATCAATGAGAGTTATACTAACGGTATCATTTTTCCTGGTCAATAATAGTGGTAAATGTTTTTTTGATGTCAAGACTTTGCAATTTGTGTCAGAAACTGACTTTAAGGCAATTAAAAGGTTAAAAGACAATTCATATTTAGTGATATTATCGTTTCGACTGCAATGACACTATTGTCTTCTGGAGAGCTGCTTATAGCTGAAATTGAACTCATTTCATAATTTATGAATTTTACATTAACACACTATTTTTGATAGTCCACTTTAGACATTCTACTACTAGTAACTTTGCAACTACATGTCAACTAACTCTCATTAGAGTATTAGTAGACTGTGCTTAATATCTGCCACCAAAGGAGACGTCTGTGACGTGATTTATAGCGTTAAACCTGTGAAATATACATTGTTACCAATACTGTTCTCGAAATAAAGTGGGCTGGAAGGCCTGGGCTAGATGTCACATGGATAAGTTGTTTCAAGGTCTATATCTGAGTAATTCAGCAAAGTTTTGAGTCAAAAGTCACATGATGTAAATGATTGTTGTCACTCTAGCAATGATTTTATATGTTGATTTTAAACATATAGTCTAAAATTTGTAATTTTAAATAATTATATCCTGTGATCCCACCCCAAACTATGGATGCTTGTTTCTGCCACGCAATACAAAACAAAAAAGACAATTGCAACTTTTTATCTCACAATTCTGACATTTTTGCTCGCAATTGTTTTTCTCTGAACTGTGAGATATAAACTATATTAGCTATATTAACTATATTAACTATATTATGTTAAACTATAAAGACTATGTTAGGCTGGTTCCATTTTGACAACTTACCCCATATAGTGTATCAATGAGAGTTATACTAACTGTATCTTTTCTCCAGATCAATAATAATGTTTTTTGATGTCAATACTTTACAATTTGTGTCAGAAACTTATTTCATGATTTATGAATTTCACATTAAAGGATTAGTTCACTTCAGAATTAAAATTTTCTGATAATTTCCTCACCCCCATGTCATCCAAGATGTTCATGTCTTTCTTTCTTCAGTCGAAAAGAAATTAAGGTTTTTGAGGAAAACATTCCAGGATTTTTCTCCACATAATGGACTTCAACGGGAACCAGCGGTTGAAGGTCCAAATCAATGCAGTTTCAAAGAGCTCGACACGACCCCAGCTGAGGAATAGGGTCTTCGTCTAACCACGAATGTTCATCTTGGCACTCGTGTCCACGACTACATTACGTAATCACGTTGGAAAGGTCACGCATGACGTGACGTTCGTCTGTGTACTCCGGTTCAAAAAGGTAGGGTAGGAAAAACTACATCTCATTTTCTCCTCCAACTCGTCCGACATCGTTGTTTTACCTTTTTTATGTGAAGGCCAAAAAGTGCCCCTACACCCTCAAATAGGGCATTATTTGAGGGGACAACCATTTATAGTGGTGTCCGAAACCATAGTGGACGTTATCGAGTGCACTCATTCAATCCCACAATGCACTGCAATAACGAGTGTACAACCGATGTACACTCAACGGCTGTCCAAATTCGCTTGGTCGTTTTCATTCACTGAAAGTCAAGTTATTAGTGGAGTTACTGCAAGTAGAGTTAGTGTCAAGTTACTGCATTAGTGGAGTAATGTAGGGAATAGTGGTTGAGCGTTTAGGAGGCGATTTTGGATTCAGCCATAGTCTTTGCACGTTCGCTGTGTAAACACTGGGGCGGTACTTCCGCCTACATCGCGCATGACCCTTCCAACATGACTACGTAATGCGTGACGAGCATTTGTGGTTAAAAAGTATATAAATGTTTATTTTTTTTAGAAAATGGCCGATGGTTTGGCTAGATAAGACCCTATTCCTCGGCTGGGATCGTGTCGAGCCTTTGAAGCTGCATTGAAAACTGCAATTTGGACCTTCAACCCGTTGGTTCCCGTTGAAGTCCATTATGTGGAAAAAAAACCTTAATTTCTTTTCGACTGAAGAAAGAAAGACATAAACATCTTGGATGACATGGGGGTGAGTAAATTATCAGGAAATTTTAATTCTGGAGTGATCTAATCCTTTAACACAATATTTTTAATAGTCAACTTTAGATATTCTACTAACTACAAGTAACTTTGCAACTACATGTCAACTAGCAGTATTAGTAGACTGTCTACGTAATATCTGCTAACACTTTATTTTGATGCTTCAACAGACATTTAACTGACTTTAATTAAGTTTGCATGTACATGTCAACTTATTCTACTAACCCTAACCCTAACCCTAACCTAACAGTCTACTAATACTCTAACTGGAGTTAGTTGACATGTAGTTGCAAAAGTGGACTATGGAAATAAAGTGTAACCCACTTAAAGCTGCTTTGAAACAATCTGTAGCACTTTAATAAATCTGACTTGACTTTCAAAAACAAACCCATCTTGTGCAAGACTCTAATATGTCAGATATCTGTGACCCTGGACCACAAAACCAGTCATAAGGGTTAATTTTTTTAAAACTGAGATTTATACATCATAGGGTCAGGGTTATGATAGGCTGAATAAATAAGCTTTCCATTGATGTTTGGTTTGTTAGGATAGGACAATATTTAGCCAAACTATTTGAAAATCTGGAATCTGAGGGTGCAAAAAAATCTCCTTTAAAGTTGTCCAAATGAAGTCCTTAGCAATGCATATTACTACTAATAATATATTTTTGATATATTTACAGCAGGAAATGTCACTTAATGATTTTTGTCATAAAAAAAAAAATTCATAATTTTGACCCATACAATGTATTGTTGGCTATTGCCACAAATATACCCGTGCGACGCATGACTGGTTTTGTGCTCCAGGGTCACAAATGATCATAACATAAACCTGCCATGCATTATACTAAAGAACATGAAGTGACTTACCCAAAATTAATGCGCTGAACTTGTTTGGAGATGCCCGCGGGCACGGCGGCGAGCGCACGGAAGGTGCAGTGCACTTCAGCGGCCCCCGAACACGCGCACTGCCGCGGACAAACACCGCCGGAGCCCGGAAAACTGACCAGCAGCATCAGCATCAGCCCCACGCAGGAAGAGCCCATGATTACGCGCTTCTGAAGCGTTCACGTCCCTCGATCACTGAGACACACAATTACATCTTACACACAGCCGACAGGTGTCAAACATGATCCTACTGGATAAACTGAGCATTTATGATTCCTCCTTGAGATCTGGATTAGTTCCACATTATAATTGCATTCCTTAAGCAGTTTTCAAAACTCATTTAAGCGAGAATGAAGACAAATAGCAGCTCAACAGTGATAAATGCTGAATGCATGAAGAAATTACATAATACAGTCAAACTGAAAATTATTCAGACACCAGATATAGTGTTTTTTCTTTAATTGCTAATGTGACCTTTGACACCACAGACTGAACTAAATGAAGCATTGCTTGGTCATTGGTTGAGCTAAATTGGTATTATCTAATTGTGTTCTTAAATTTAACAGCTGATTGGTTGATTGTAATCCATTACATCCCTTTCTATTGACATCATCAAGATGAATTTGTTCTGACAGTTCTTGTCATATTTTATTACCATTTTCTAAACTATAGTGATAATGTGAGAAAATGTTGAATACATTTTAATTTGACTGTATATATAACAAGTTCAAGTTTTAGTTCTGCATATCAACTTTTTCTATATGCAGCACAAGAAGTTATGACGTTCTTAAATAAAATGAAATGAAACTCACCTTGATGTTCTCTTTTCGAGCCTTCATTTCCTTAAAGTAGATCAGCTTCACATGGAATCCACTAGAATATCACAGCATCCTTTTTTAAACGTTCACCAGGTTTTCATGCTTGATAAATGCAACATCCAATGGAATATCAAAGCAGGGAAAACTGTGTTGCTTATTCAAAGGCTCGTATAATGAATAGCCTCCATGAGGATCCTGTTAGGTGGTTCACCGTCTGCACGGGAACTCTGAGTGGAGCTGGAACAGAGAGATTGTGAAACCCAAGCTTGAGTAAGGAGGGGCTAAAAGAGAGAAACCCCCTCAGATGATCTGCCCTCCTTTGAAAACGGTTGTTCGCAGCTGCTCAGTTTGATGCCACTGGGCCAAAAACAACCAAGTGCTGCTTTTCCTGCACTATTAATACAAATAAAGGTTCTTTATTGGCATTTATGGGTCTACTGAACCACTAAAGGTTTACTCTAAAAAATAATGTGTTGGCTCAACAACAAAACAATTAACGCAGTTTGCATACATTTTTTTTGAGTTATGACAACTTTGAGTGAATTTAGAGTTAGAGGAACTTAATCATTTGCAGCATAAACACAATTTTTTAAGTTGATTACTCAAAGGTTGTACCAGAGTTGTAGCCCTGGAACCAATTAATCTATTTCAGTTCGAATCAACAGCTATCATAGCACATGCTAACATAACTTATTTAACATGTATATTTAATGAACAAGATATTACGTGTCACTGACATAAACGCAGTCATTGCATATTGAGTCAATGTAGCCAATGTATCAACTCTTCAGCACAATGGTAACCACAAACACCTCAACATTACAGAAACATAACAGCATTAAACACTAACAGGTCTTTCCCTTCACTAAAAACAAATCAATTCACACTTAAAGGGATAAGGTACTCACACTTAGAGGGTCCTCACCCTCATGTCGTTCCAAACCCGTGAGACCTTCGTTCATCTTCAGACACAAATGAAGATATTTCTGATGAAATCCAAGAGCTCTCTGTCCCTCCATAGACGGCAATTTAATGAACACTTTCAAGGTCCAGAAAGGAAGACATCGTTAAAATAGTCCATGTGACTCCAGTGGTTCAACATTAATATTATGAAGCGATGAGAATACTTTGTGCGCAGAAACAAACAAAAATAACGACTTTATTCAACAATTTCTTCACGTCTGTGTCAGACTCTTACGCAGTTGACGTAGTAAATACAGTTCAGTGCTTCCGAATTACATCAGAGCTACGCCAGAATGCTGGCTTACCATTGGCCGACGCTGATCACGTGACGCATGACACAGGAGCTGACCAACGTTAACAGTGTAGGAGACTGATATAGACGTGAACAAATTGTTGAATAAAGTTGTTATTTTTGTTTGTTTTTGCACACTAGAAGTATTCTCATCGCTTCATAACATTAATGTTGAACCACTGGAGTCACATGGACTATTTTAACCTTTCTGGACCTTGAAAGTGTTCATTAAATTGCCGCCTATGGAGGGACAGAGAGCTCTCGGATTTCATCAGAAATATCTTCATTTGTGTTCTGAAGATGAACGAAGGTCTCACGGGTTTGGAACGACATGAGGGTGAGGAATTAATGACAGGATTTACATTTTGGGGTGAACGATCCCTTAATTTCAACATTTATTCAGTCCTATGCAAAGCATGCTGGGAACTAGAAATCCACTGCCTAATTTCCGAAGTTATCAAGATAATCTCATTAAATTACTACAACCTAATTTGAAAAAAAAGAAAAAAAAGCCAATTAATGTAGAAATTTGAGTTTAAATTACAGACGATATTAAGTTGATGTAATGATCAACGTTATTATGTTAACAGAACTCTACAAAATAATGTTTGCAACTTAAAAGGTTTAATTAAAACAATACATTAGAATTTTTAACTTGCAACCATGCATTTATTTAAGTTGTGGTAACAATAAACCAAACCAAACCTTTGGGGAACCAAAGATGGCATTGCTGCAGGAAAAACACCTTATTTTTGAAAATGGATTGTTTAAACAATATAGATACAGATTAAACAGACGAAATGGGAATGTTTTCATGCATAAACTGAAACATCAATATGCATAGACAATGACTTGCTTCAAGTTTTACTCACAGTCTATTTTAGGTGCGGTTCCCACTGAAGACCTGTCTGTAATCCGACACCATTCTTTACTATAAATAATTATGGCAAAGAATGAACTATTTGTCACTATTTGTTTCGAACACCCAAAGCATGTGCATCTTTTCAAACGCGGGGTGGAAATTAAAGCATGTACCGTCCTGATGCACGATTTCCTCGACTCCTGGTGTGTGTAATGTGAGGGCTGTGAGTGTTTAGTCAGCGGTTCAGTAAACGGCAGCTTCCAGGACACGGTTTCGGGGTGGTCCTGGTCCAGAAAGGCCCCAGTTAAAAATATCTTGGACTGCTGCTTTTATTGGCTATTTTACACAACAACAGCAACAGAACTGTGTGACAAACCACTATACCCTGCATCCAACTAATACACAAGCCCTTTGTATTACTTTTATTTGCATTCACATTCCAGGCAGAGAACGCAAGCTTATTTTATGAAGAGTTACATAAGATATTTTCTTATTTGTAAGCACTTTAATTAGCAATTGAGATTCAAGGAATTCACATTTTATAGTCCACAGAAGCATTCAGAGTTTTGTTGTAAAGTGCAGATCTGTGACTGCATTAATAGTAATAATAATAAACTGCATTATGCAGCAAATTAATTGCATAGCCATATTATTAATAACAATTTGAAGGTAACCCTTTAGAATTAAAGGTCTCATTAGTTAACGTTAGCCAAAGCATTAACTAACAATGAGCAAGGCATGTGTTACAATATTTATTAATCTTCGTTAACACTCTTTGTTAGTTCATGTTAGCTCAGGTCTATTATGATTGGTCAGATGGTCCACTCTGTTGTGATTGGTCTACCCTGCTCTGATTGGTCAGATGGTCCAGTCTGTTGTGATTGGTCTACTCTGCTCTGATTGGTCAGATGGCCCAGTCTGTTGTGATTGGTCTACCCTGCTCTGATTGGTCAGATGGTCCAGTCTGTTGTGATTGGTCTACCCTGCTCTGATTGGTCAGATGGTCCAGTCTGTTGTGATTGGTCAGATGGCCCAGTCTGTTGTGATTGGTCAGATGGCCCAGTCTGTTGTGATTGGTCAGATGGCCCAGTCTGTTGTGATTGGTCAGATGGCCCAGTCTGTTGTGATTGGTCTACTCTGCTCTGATTGGTCAGATGGTCCAGTCTGTTGTGATTGGTCTACCCTGCTCTGATTGGTCAGATGGTCCAGTCTGTTGTGATTGGTCAGATGGCCCAGTCTGTTGTGATTGGTCAGATGGCCCAGTCTGTTGTGATTGGTCAGATGGCCCAGTCTGTTGTGATTGGTCAGATGGCCCAGTCTGTTGTGATTGGTCTACTCTGCTCTGATTGGTCAGATGGTCCAGTCTGTTGTGATTGGTCTACCCTGCTCTGATTGGTCAGATGGTCCAGTCTGTTGTGATTGGTCAGATGGCCCAGTCTGTTGTGATTGGTCAGATGGCCCAGTCTGTTGTGATTGGTCAGATGGCCCAGTCTGTTGTGATTGGTCAGATGGCCCAGTCTGTTGTGATTGGTCAGATGGCCCAGTCTGTTGTGATTGGTCTACCCTGCTCTGATTGGTCAGATGGTCCAGTCTGTTGTGATTGGTCTACCCTGCTCTGATTGGTCAGATGGTCCAGTCTGTTGTGATTGGTCAGATGGCCCAGTCTGTTGTGATTGGTCAGATGGCCCAGTCTGTTGTGATTGGTCAGATGGCCCAGTCTGTTGTGATTGGTCAGATGGCCCAGTCTGTTGTGATTGGTCAGATGGTCCAGTCTGTTGTGATTGATCAGATGGCCCAGTCTGTTGTGATTGGTCTACTCTGCTCTGATTGGTCAGTCTCTTGTTATTGGCTGCTGTTTGTTTTCCCTGCACCCTCCTTGACACTAGATGGGTTCGTGTTTATTTTCTCAATCTCTCTCAGCTGTTTTTTCTTCATTATCTTGATATCTGCAGTATTTTGCAGTTAAACAGGTTTTAAGTGGTTCGCATTGTGCCAAAGAAAGCCCTTTATCAGAGGTAAAATCATGAAAAAACAGATGGCTCTTTAATATTATATAAGTGACTATCCTAATATAATAGCTCGAGGTGCTCACCAGTGAATGAGATGTGTGTGTTTCTGACAGGTCGTGTCCTTATGAAGGTCCTGAACAAGCGCCATTAAGATAAATGGGAGCTCCAGGTATTATAAACTTGCTGGATGTAAACAATCACTCAGCTTCAGCATTCAAAATAGTTTTATACTTGACATGAAATGACAGAGAACTGGTCTCCTTTCATACCATGTTATGATTGTTATTTCTGAAACCGTGTCAGTGTCTCGTCTCACTGGCAGATGAGCTGAAACCTGCAGATGGCCAACATCTTCTCAGAAGAACTAGAGGAAATTCACAGAGATCTCCAACTAATAAAAACTAATGAGCTGCAGACGCTATTTATATAATTACTGAAGTTGTTTTTCTTTCTCAAAAGATTCCTGCGGATTCATCATAATGTGATATTGCAATACTGATGGGTTTCTCAATCAAATATGACTGAAAGACACTTAAAACAGATCTGAACAGAAAACAGATGGATATCATTTCACATTTAATAACTGTATTGATAATCACTGAGCGGTCACCTTTATAACGGCTTTGAACGAGAAAAATGCACTGGTTAATATTAACCAGACCTTTTCAAATCAGACAAACATGCCTATGTTAAAGGGGCTAAAATTATTAAAAAACAATCAGTATCATCGTGGAAAAATAATATCTATCAATGTGTGTAAATAAAGTCAGCATGAAACCGAGGTTCAGATCATCTTTTCTTCCCTTATTGTGACGTATATCAGAGTGAAACGCTTCTCAAACAAGAACAAATGTAGGCTGCAAGAGGGAGGGGAAGTTATTCTGATTCAAGATTACGAGGCACATGAATGTAAACACATATCGATGTGCACCGGTAATAAATACTGCAATATTCCATACAAATACTAATTGTCCATTTTGATTCTGGATCACGGGACCGAATCAATCATCAAAGGCCATTTAGAGTTCAGATCGCAGACACCTGCTAACGAGCGTGTCCAAAACAGCTGCATCTGCGGAGCATAAAAATGTGCTCATAAGTCCAGATGAACGTCTGTTCTCCAACAGTGAAAGATTTTATAATCAGCAACATAATTAAGTGAACCGTATTCAAGCTGTTCGATCAACCACAGAAGCACGACCGCAGATCACTGATCGTTTAAAGGTCAGTAGTTGTGTAATATTCAGTTTAAGAGTCCATTAATAAATAATGAGATTGTTTAATATGCATTATGAGAGTATTGCAAGGTCAGTCCTCCGTTGTCCTTACGTGCATGAAAGGAGAACAGAACTGTAAAGTCACATTTATTTACATAGAGCTTTTCACAATGTTTCAAAGCAGCTTTACAGAAAATCATGGTATTAATGTTTAAAATATCTTAAAATTTTCATGCCATATAGTCACAGAGCTGGCCGATAATATAGTTTTCATTTTGTGACAATACAGGCAATCAATAAGTTGAGAACTGTCATTGCTTGTTAAGAATGAGCCGTATTTGTATTTTTATTTGACCTCACCTTAAACTCCAGTCTGAACCCCAAACTCAAGCCTAAAGACAGGGTTTATGGGAACATGTTGGAGCACATAAACCATACGATCTGCAAAAGATAAAAGCACCCACGAGTCAACAGCATCTGAAACTCATTGACCAACATATATTAGACACGTGGCTTACAGACTTTAAACTTACTGAATTTACCCGAATCATCCCGTTCTAGGCAGAGCGTTTGAGACGTCTTCAATGATATTAGTTTGAATGAACTTTGATAAAATCATTTAAATGTATATCCCAAGTCTTCCATGCTGTGTGTGAGTTAAATGTGACTCACATTTAAGTTCATTTAAGACCATCGTCTACTTTTTTGAATGGAAAAAAGATATTCAAACATGCTAAACATCACCACTAGTCGCTCAAAAGAAATTTCGTCAAAATCTTGAAAATGGGTATCATCAGTTGGATTAGATCACGTGATCCAGTCCAGTCTATTGTATACATTTATATTTTGCACAATATTCAGTAATATTATTGATTTGACAGCACTGACACTATCGGATGAGAGCAAAAATGCCATATTTGAATAATTTTACAACATTAACACTATTATTTGCCTGTTTATTACAGTGAAGCTGCTTTAAAATGATCTGTATTGTATAAAGCGCTATAGAAATAAGTGAAAAAATTCATGTTTTTGAAAGTCTCTTCTGCTCACCAAAGCTGCATTTATTTGATTAAAATACAGTAAAAATTATGAAATATTATTCCAGTGTAAATCAGCTGTTCTCTATGTGAATATATAGTAAAGTGTAATTTATTCCTGTGATCAAAGCTGAATTTATCATCATTACTCCAGTCTTCAGTGTCACATGATCCTTCACAAATCATTCTAATATGCTGACTTCACAATATTATAATAATATATCACTTTTTACTGTATTTTTGATCAAATAAATGCAGCCTTGGAGAGCATAAGAGACTTCTCAAAACACTGAAAATATTATTCCAAACTTTTAACCGTTAGTGTATGTCTGTTTAATTTTAAGGATTTGTTGTGGGTCAGAAGAGGAAATTGAAAATGAAAGAGGATGATTGTATTGTTTCATTTTGTTGTTTTCTGTCTCTTCAAATAAAAACACTTAAAGTGACCCAACGCTGTTCTACATGTTGATCTTTACTATTGTTGCACCAGAATTTATTTTTTACCGAAACATGCACTGATAGTTTTCATATAGCCAAAAACCTTCTACGAATTAGCCTAAATTGTGATATGCAATCCCATTGAGAGCACTGGAAATCCAGATTGGGTAAATAGCTTGTTTCTGTATCAAGGTGATCCAATCCAATTTGCTTTGAAAATCCAACACAAAGGTAACATGGACAGCAAAATATGAGATTATCATTTCCAAATCCAGATCATTCTGATCCAGATTAAACTATGAACAACTGGGCCCAGAAAACCACTGATTTGGAATGTGTGTGAGTCAATGCAGACTGAAATGTCATCCCTTGAAGCGTTCACTGAGGGTTTTCGAGGTCAGATGATCTTTGCAGTGGGTGTGTGTTTGGGTATAATTGAGTTTTACAGCTCTGGGAGACTCACTGCAGTCTGAAGATGGGCGTGAAGCACAGCTGACCTTGCAGTTTCACAGAGACTCGTGCAGATGGTCATGAACATCATCTAGTGTCGTCAGCCGCTGATTGTTGGATGGCCTAGTTTTGAGAGCCACCGCTCCCCTCGATGCAACAGTGATTCCCTGGTGAAGTTCAGCAGGTTCAGTCAATAATGTGACCAAATATTCACTGTATGTGGGTCAAGTGTTGAAAAAGATGAAAATGGCTAACTCTGAGGTTCCTGGCTGTCCTGGTTGACAAACCTTGCTGAATGGAGAAGCTGTGATGAAGTGTTGGGTTGGCTGAGACCACAACAAGTTCTGTATTCGCAAGGTTGAGTTGAAGATGGTGGTTCTTCATCCAGCAAGAGATGTCTGTCAGGCAGGCTGAGATGCGAGCAGCTACCGTCAGAACATCTGGCTGGAATGAGAGATAAAGTTGTGTGTCATCCGCATAGAAGTGATGGGAAAAAACATGTTTCTAAATGACATATCCTAGTGATGACATGTCCTAGTGATGACATGTAGATGGAGAAGAGAAGCGGTCCCAGCACTGAGCCCTGAGGCACTCCAGTAGCTAGATGTTGCGATTTAGACACCCTGTAGGACCCACCTAAGAGGTAAGACATGAACCACTGGAGTGCGGTTCCTGAGATGCCCTTCGTCATGAGGGTTGACAGGAGGATCTGGTGGTTAACTGTGTCAAAAGCAGCAGACAAATCCAACAAGACGAGTACTGAGGATTTGGAATATACTAACCTTCGGAAGCAAAACACACTGCAGGAGGAAAGGTGGAAAATGATCATATAAATATTTTGGTGCAAAAAACATTAACATTATAAGGGAAAAACCCTTTAAATATCTGTCAACATACACTATATTGCCAAAAGTATTGGGACATCCCTCCAAATCACTGAATTCAGGTGTTCAATCACTTCATGGCCACAGGTGTATAAATCAAGCACTAGGCATGCAGACGCTTCTACAAACATTTGTGAAAGAATGGGTCGCTCTCAGGAGCTCAGTGAACTCAAGCGTGGTACTGTGATAGGTTGCCACCTGTGCAATAAGTCCGTTCCTGACATTTCCTCACTACTAAATATTCCACACTCGACTGTTAGTGGTATTATAACAAAGTGGAAGCAATTGGGAACAACAGCAACTCAGCCACGAAGTGGTAGGCCACATAAAATCACAGAGCGGGGTCAGCGCATGCTGAGGGTCACAGTGCGCAGAAGTCACCAACTTTCTGCAGAGTCAATAGCTACAGACCTCCAAACTTCTGTGGCCTTCAGATGAGCTCAAGAACAGTGTGTAGAGAGTTTCATGGAATGGGTTTCCATGGCCGAGCAGCTAATCCAAGCCTTACATCACCAAGTGCAACGCAAAGCGTGGGATGCAGTGGGGTAAAGCACGCCGCCACTGGACTCTAGAGCAGTGGAGACGTGTTCTCTGGAGTGACCAATCACGCTTCTCTGTCTGGCAATCCCATGGACGAGTCTGGGTTTGGAGGTTGCCAGGAGAACAGGACTTGCCTGACTGCATTGTGCCAAGTGTAAAGTTTGGTGGAGGGGGGATTATGGTGTGGGGTTTTTCAGGGGTTGGGCTTGGGCCCCCCAGTGAAAGGAACTCTTAATGCTTCAGCATACCAAGACATTTTGGACAATTTCATGCTCCCAACTTTGTGGGAACAGTTTGGGGATGGCCCCTTCCTGTCCCAACATGACTGCGCATCAGTGCACAAAGCAAGGTCCATAAAGACATGGATGAGCGAGTTTGGTGTGGAGGAACTTGACTGGCCTGCACAGAGTCCTGACCTCAACCCGATAGAACACCTTTGGGATGAATTAGAGCGGAGACTGCGAGCCAGGCCTTCTCGTCCAACATCAGTGTCTGACCTCACAAATGCGCTTCTAGAAGAATGTCAAAAATTCCCATAAACACACTCCTAAACCTTGTGGAAAGCCTTCCCAGAAGAGTTGAAGCTGTTATAGCCTATACACATACAGGAGGGCCAACTCCATATTAAACCCTATGGATTAAGAATGGGATGGCATTAAAGTTCATGTGCATGTAAAGGCAGGCGTCCCAAAACTTTTGGCAATATAGTGTATCTGGATTATCTCTTAACGCAGCAAAGGCATGATATTGGGAATCAAAGGTGATGTGAGAGCATGCATACAGATGCAATCCTAAAATTATAAAAACAGCTTAATGCCATCTTGTGGGTCTTGACTAATTTCTAATCACGATTACAATATATATATATATATACAGTGGGGAGAACAAGTATTTGATACACTGCCGATTTTGCAGGTTTGCCCACTTACAAAGCATGTAGAAGTCTGTAATTTTTATCATAGGTACTCTTCAACTGTGAGAGACGGAATCTAAAACAAAAATCCAGAAAATCACATTGTATGATTTTTAAGTAATTAATTTGCATTTTATTGCATGACATAAGTATTTGATACATCAGAAAAGCAGAACTTAATATTTGGTACAGAAACCTTTGTTTGTAATTACAGAGATCATACGTTTCCTGTAGTTCTTGACCAGGTTTGCACACACTGCAGCAGGGATTTTGGCCCACTCCTCCATACAGACCTTCTCCAGATCCTTCAGGTTTCGGGGCTGTCGCTGGGCAGTACGGACTTTCAGCTACCTCCAAAGATTTTCTATTGGGTTCAGGTCTGGAGACTGGCTAGGCCACTCCAGGACCTTGAGATGCTTCTTACGGAGCCACTCCTTAGTTGCCCTGGCTGTGTGTTTCGGGTCGTTGTCATGCTGGAAGACCCAGCCACGACCCATCTTCAATGCTCTTACTGAGGGAAGGAGGTTGTTGGCCAAGATCTCGCGATACATGGCCCCATCCATCCTCCCCTCAATACGGTCCAGTCGTCCTGTCCCCTTTGCAGAAAAGCATCCCCAAAGAATGATGTTTTCACCTCCATGCTTCACGGTTGGGATGGTGTTCTTGGGGTTGTACTCATCCTTCTTCTTCCTCCAAACACGGCGAGTGGAGTTTAGACCAAAAAGCTCTATTTTTGTCTCATCAGACCACATGACCTTCTCCCATTCCTCCTCTGGATCATCCAGATGGTCATTGGCAAACTTCAGACGGGTCTGGACATGCGCTGGCTTGACCAGGGGGACCTTGCGTGCGCTGCAGGATTTTAATCCATGGCGTAGTGTGTTACTAATGGTTTTCTTTGAGACTGTGGTCCCAGCTCTCTTCAGGTCATTGACCAGGTCCTGCCGTGTAGTTCTGGGCTGATCCCTCACCTTCCTCATAATCATTGATGCCCCACGAGGTGAGATCTTGCATGGTGCCCCAGACCGGGGGAGATTGACCGTCATCTTGAACTTCTTCCATTTTCTAATAATTGCGCCAACAGTTGCTAACTTCTCACCAAGCTGCTTGTCTATTGTCCTGTAGCCCATCCCAGCCTTGTGCAGGTCTACAATTTTATCCCTGATGTCCTTACACAGCTCTCTGGTCTTGGCCATTGTGGAGAGGTTGGAGTCTGTTTGATTGAGTGTGTGGACAGGTGTCTTTTATACAGGTAACGAGTTCAAACAGGTGCAGTTAATACAGGTAATGAGTGGAGAACAGGAGGGCTTCTTAAAGAAAAACTAACAGGTCTGTGAGAGCTGGAATTCTTACTGGTTGGTAGGTGATCAAATACTTATGTCATGCAATAAAATGCAAATTCATTATTTAAAAATCATACAATGTGATTTTCTGGATATATATATTTTTTTTTTTTTAAGAAGAAACCAAACCAATGTATAGTTGACATTTGAGGTTTAATGCTATAGAAAAGCAATAAAAGACAATTATGTTTTCTGTCATCATCTTGCAGCCCTAACAATAACTGCATTGCATCCACACCAGCGGACGATAACGCTCTGTTTATTATAAGCGCTGCAGTTTTGTCATCTGCCGCTTTAAATGTTCAAACTCTTTAAAGCAGGATGGATTCTGATTGGCTGTTTTTATTGTCCATCAGCTGGAAACAATCGTTCTGAAAGTGATTCCAACCATATTGTTTCTCTGTGATTTTATCTTTATAGTTGTGCCGATTTTTAGAACTATATCTTTATGGTTATTGTTATAGTTATCATCCTTGTTGTGAACGGGCCTTATCATACAATACAATCAGTATAATATCATTACATAGTTTTAGCAGTTCAATTACATAAGTACAGCACTCTCTGAATGTACACTAAGAAATTTCTTCTATACATCTAAATATTACTCAGACAAATCACATATATTCAGAGTTTTAGCAGCCACTTAACTAGTAATGTCTGTGAAATACAAACCCGATTCCAAAAAAGTTGGGACACTACAAATTGTGAATAAAAACAGAATGCAATGATGTGGAAGTTTCAAATTTCAATATTTTATTCAGAATACAACATAGATGACATATCAAATGTTTAAACTGAGAAAATGTATCATTTTAAGGGGAAAATAAGTTGATTTTAAATTTCACGGCATCAACACATCTCAAAAAAGTTGGGACAAGGCCATGTTTACCACTGTGTGGCATCCCCTCTTCTTTTTATAACAGTCTGCAAACGTCTGGGGACTGAGGAGACAAGTTGCTCAAGTTTAGGAATAGGAATGTTGTCCCATTCTTGTCTAATACAGGCTTCTAGTTGCTCAACTGTCTTAGGTCTTCTTTGTCGCATCTTCCTCTTTATGATGCGCCAAATGTTTTCTATGGGTGAGAGATCTGGACTGCAGGCTGGCCATTTCAGTACCCGGATCCTTCTTCTACGCAGCCATGATGTTGTAATTGATGCAGTATGTGGTCTGGCATTGTCATGTTGGAAAATGCAAGGTCTTCCCTGAAAGAGACGACGTCTGGATGGGAGCATATGTTGTTCTAGAACTTGGATATACCTTTCAGCATTGATGGTGCCTTTCCAGATGTGTAAGCTGCCCATGCCACACGCACTCATGCAACCCCATACCATCAGAGATGCAGGCTTCTGAACTGAGCGCTGATAACAACTTGGGTTGTCCTTGTCCTCTTTAGTCCGGATGACATGGCGTCCCAGTTTTCCAAAAAGAACTTCAAATTTTAATTCGTCTGACCACAGAACAGTTTTCCACTTTGCCACAGTCCATTTTAAATGAGCCTTGGCCCAGAGAAAACGCCTGCGCTTCTGGATCATGTTTAGATATGGCTTCTTTTTTGACCTATAGAGTTTTAGCCGGCAACGGCAAATGGCACGGTGGATTGTGTTCACCGACAATGTTTTCTGGAAGTATTCCTGAGCCCATGTTGTGATTTCCATTACAGTAGCATTCCTGTATGTGATGCAGTGCCGTCTAAGGGCCCGAAGATCACGGGCATCCAGTATGGTTTTCCGGCCTTGACCCTTACGCACAGAGATTGTTCCAGATTCTCTGAATCTTTGGATGATATTATGCACTGTAGATGATGATAACTTCAAACTCTTTGCAATTTTTCTCTGAGAAACTCCTTTCTGATATTGCTCCACTATTTTTCACCGCAGCATTGGGGGAATTGGTGATCCTCTGCCCATCTTGACTTCTGAGAGACACTGCCACTCTGAGAGGCTCTTTTTATACCCAATCATGTTGCCAATTGACCTAATAAGTTGCAAATTGGCCCTCCAGCTGTTCCTTATATGTACATTTAACTTTTCCGGCCTCTTATTGCTACCTGTCCCAACTTTTTTGGAATGTGTAGCTCTCATGAAATCCAAAATGAGCCAATATTTGGCATGACATTTCAAAATGTCTCACTTTCAACATTTGATATGTTATCTATATTCTATTGTGAATAAAATATAAGTTTATGAGATTTGTAAATTATTGCATTCCTTTTTTATTCACAATTTGTACAGTGTCCCAACTTTTTTGGAATCGGGTTTGTAATTAGCATTTATTATTTCTGGGCCGACAGAAATTCTGATCATAAAGTCTATACACATACAGTGGGGAGAACAAGTATTTGATACACTGACGATTTTGCAGGTTTTCCTACTTACAAAGCATGTAGAAGTCTGTAATTTTTATCATAGGTACTCTTCAACTGTGAGAGACGGAATCTAAAACATAAATCCAGAAAATCACATTGTATGATTTTTAAATAATTAATTTGCATTTTATTGCATGACATAAGTATTTGATCACCTACCAACCAGTAAGAATTCCGGCTCTCACAGACCTGTTAGTTTTTCTTTAAGAAGCCCTCCTGTTCTCCACTCATTACCTGTATTAACTGCACCTGTTTGAACTCGTTACCTGTATAAAAGACACCTGTCCACACACTCAATCAAACAGACTCCAACCTCTCCACAATGGCCAAGACCAGAGAGCTGTGTAAGGACATCAGGGATAAAATTGTAGACCTGCACAAGGCTGGGATGGGCTACAGGACAATAGACAAGCAGCTTGGTGAGAAGGCAACAACTGTTGGCGCAATTATTAGAAAATGGAAGAAATTCAAGATGACTGTCAATCTCCCTCGGTCTGGGGCACCATGCAAGATCTCCCCTCGTGGGGCATCAATGATCATGAGGAAGGTGAGGGATCAGCCCAGAACTACACGGCAGGACCTGGTCAATGACCTGAAGAGAGCTGGGACCACAGTCTCAAAGAAAACCATTAGTAACACACTACGCCGTCATGGATTAAAATCCTGCAGCGCACGCAAGGTCCCCCTGCTCAAGCCAGCGCATGTCCAGGCCCGTCTGAAGTTTGCCAATGACCATCTGGATGATCCAGAGGAGGAATGGGAGAAGGTCATGTGGTCTGATGAGACAAAAATAGAGCTTTTTGGTCTAAACTCCACTCGCCGTGTTTGGAGGAAGAAGAAGGATGAGTACAACCCCAAGAACACCATCCCAACCGTGAAGCATGGAGGTGGAAACATCATTCTTTGGGGGTGCTTTTCTGCAAAGGGGACAGGACGACTGCACCGTATTGAGGGGAGGATAGATGGGGCCATGTATCGCGAGATCTTGGCCAACAACCTCCTTCCCTCAGTAAGAGCATTGAAGATGGGTCGTGCCTGGGTCTTCCAGCATGACAACGACCCGAAACACACAGCCAGGGCAACTAAGGAGTGGCTCCGTAAGAAGCATCTCAAGGTCCTGGAATGGTCTAGCCAGTCTCCAGACCTGAACCCAATAGAAAATCTTTGGAGGGAGCTGAAAGTCCGTATTGCCCAGCGACAGCCCCGAAACCTGAAGGATCTGGAGAAGGTCTGTATGGAGGAGTGGGCCAAAATCCCTGCTGCAGTGTGTGCAAACCTGGTCAAGAACTACAGGAAACGTATGATCTCTGTAACTGCAAACAAAGGTTTCTGTACCAAATATTAAGTTCTGCTTTTCTGATGTATCAAATACTTATGTCATGCAATAAAATGTGAATTAATTACTTAAAAATCATACAATGTGATTTTCTGGATTTTTGTTTTAGATTCCGTCTCTCACAGTTGAAGAGTACCTATGATAAAAATTACAGACTTCTACATGCTTTGTAAGTGGGCAAACCTGCAAAATCGGCAGTGTATCAAATACTTGTTCTCCCCACTGTATTTCAGCTGATCTCTTCTGTTTTCTGTGCAGATTTTGGTCTATTATTACGGCATTAATTTCAGATAAATCCTCCCCTAAACAGCACATTAAAATCAAATTGAACTATTTAGTTTTTACTGTTAAACATTTAAAAAATGAGCAACTGTACTTTGCAAACTCAGCAATAACACATTCGCATTCAGATTTTGCATATATATTATCAGAATGCTTCTCCTCATGTGTTTTTTGACTACCCTAAGCTACTGTTTGCACATAATCTTATCGCACTCTTAAATATGGACATAATCAGACAAAAAAGTAATGTAACAAAAATAATTAATGAAAGATAAATCACGGAAACTTCTAAGACTGGCTATTTTAACATCAGCATCAGGTATACATGTTTAGATTTCTCTGCGGATTTATGTGGGTTCAAAATCTATAAACTCATGTGAAGTTCATTTAAATAAGTTGATAAATTAAAGTGATAATCAAAATAATTTAATATGTGATGCACACGACCACAGCACATGACAGCTCAGATATTTTTTTAAATGTTCTTCCTCAGTGTTCTGTCTTGTTTTCCAGCGCAAACATCTAAACATTCTCAAATCAAGACACATTTACTAGAGAAGGAAAATCACACAAGATAAGAATTCTTGCTTTCTAAGAATATTTATAAAAATTTAAGTGAGTTTCAAAATTAAAATGAAAAAAAAATCTGCCAATGGGTTCCGAAAAATAAACCAATTACAAAAGAAAAGGCAAGTTTATTTTTCTGACTCAATTTGGAATATATTATTTCTCAATTCAAGCATAAAAATTTTATTTTGATAAATTCATCAGAAAACAAAATTATGTAATCTTGCATCTCCAGTAAATGTATCTTCATTAAGGAATGTTCATATATTTGTACTGGAAAACAAGACAAAAATACAGACTAAGAACATCGTTGTTTGCAGTGTAACACCCACAAAAAATAAAATAACTCGTAACTCAAACCTAGAGTATAGAAACCTAGTCCCGTCTGAATACGTCTTTAGAATACGCTCTGAACTGGACTAGACTTCAAGAACACAGAGGCCTAAACTCTAAACATTCTAAACTCTCTAAACTCTAAACATTCTAAACTCTCTAAACTCTAAACATTCTAAATTCTAAATAAAGATTCCAGGAGTTTATGGAATCTCTCATCATAACCAACAGCAACAGTCCTCATCAGGAACTCAAAACAGATTTGATTTAAAAAACATTTTATTGCCATCCCTGTCGAGTAGGTGACAGATTAACTTTGAAATGGACAGACAAACATTCATAAAGCCCAGCGACTAAATGAGGGGGATTTTCGGATGCTGGCAGTGAAGAAATTCGTCTAAAATGACAGATAAATATTTACACTCGAGTTCTGCAGTAGATGAGTCTGAGTCTAGAGGAATGTCTGAGTCTCGCTCCTGCCAAATACAGGAGAGACCAGCCATTACGACACAAACCATCAGCTGGGCAACATGCTTTATTATAGGAAAGAGTTCATTAGACAATATTCACACAGATGAGTCTTCCAGTTCAATCTGACTTCTGGATTTCAGAAAAGGCTGATGGGTGTTTCTTCAAAGTCACTTTTAACCCTTAAACGCACACCTCGGGTCACAAGTATTCATCAATCTATTCATTATCGTTAAATTATCAGAAAAAAATATAACTATAAAAGAAGGTCTGCTTTCTAATTAATTAAAGGTATCATGAACTGGCTTTTTTTATTTTTTTATTCTGTTGTCTGAGGTCAACTTATGACGTTCGCATGGTTTTTACATTCAAAAACATCATAATGAATAAGTAATAGGCTATTCTCTACCCTGGTTTTGAGCCTCTCTCATGGAACGCTCGGTTTTTATGGGCGTGCCGCACTGAAGACTTGGAAGTAAACGCCCACTGCTATGATTGGATAAGCTTTGCATATTTAATGAGCTTCGGCTCCCCCGCGAATACACGTGAGGGATTGTTTTGAAAGCGTGTGGGAAAACGGCAACCGGAATGATTCGCCCACAGGGCTCGCAAAACGTCTTTATCAAACAAACACAATGATTTCTCTCTCATCCACCCGCAATTAATCGGAATGTTATTTTTTTTATTACTTGGTCCGCCCGATCGGTGGATATAACCGCGAACCATGCATCAACTAACACATACACACACACACACACACAAGCCTCACTGCAGAGTCAGACAAATCAAAGCATGACCAAAACTTCCGCGATTGCATTTTTCCTTCAAATATCAAGTCAAGAGAGAGTGAACAACACACTTGGTAGCCTGTCAGGAAAACACATAGCCCCGGGACGTTGGGCTTTGCGAGCCCTGGCCCATAACGTTACATGTCCGAGTCTGATCAGACGAATCGTAGCACAATGAACCAACAACACCTCAAATAAAGGATTCTCCAGCCTGTGACAGCGTGCTAAGGTATGTTCAGTTAGACACATAATCAATAGATATCAAACGATCTGTAACAATGCAATAGTCACATATAAAAAACATTTTTTTTACTCACATAAGTGTGTTGCTTCATTCATTCATATAATCTCATCCTGTCTGCAAATCCAGTCTCTTGTTTACAAACGAATCCGTGGTGAAATGAAGGAACAAATGCGCAATGTCTTCCCCACGTGAGCTGGATATTCATTAAAAATAAAGTTCATCCATGCATTCATAATATTGGAATCCAAATGAAGCTTATGCGGCTTGTTTATTGCTTGGAAGTTCGATCCGGTTTAGCTCCAGGTAGGCCTGTGTTATTTATCATGTCAGGCACGAGTCGGTGGGCGGGGCTACAGAATCAGGCGTTCTTCTTCTTCTGTTAAGGCGGTGTTTCACCACACTCTGACGTCACAGCCTGGCACATTCTGAGATCGAGCGTTTGCTGGGCCTGGTGTCAATAAAAGCTTTTCAGCTCTGAAACTTACAGGATATTCTTATATTACCATGACCTTTTATATATCAAAAGCTCAAGGGAAAGTTGATTTCTCAATTCATGACCCCTTTAAAAAGTGTTTTTGGGTCACTAGCGAGCCGAGGTATGTATATTTTTTCTGTGCAACAATAATTGAGTCGCTGATGACTCAATAAATGCAAAAAGTGAGAGTTTATCTTTTAAAAGGAGGCTCCACATCTAAAAGTCAACTTATTGTTTGCATGTATATATTACACCGTGATGACCAAGTTGGCAAGAGAAAAAAACGCTGCTTCCTCCTCCTGACAGGAACACAAGCTCAGGGAGTTTAATTGGGACTAAATGGGAAGCAGCTGCAGGACAGCAATGGAGTCTCAAACCTTTCATACCTTTGATAACAGAAAATTACAAAATGGATGTGCCAGGATGTGAGGTCTCACACATGGTGTTAATTACCCATCAGTGCTGAGGTGATTATTATCTATAACAACTTAACATTCATCGAGCGGAAACAGAGGAGTGCTGGTAATTATAAGGTTGACAGAGCACTGGGCTTTATCAAATCGCCACAAAACGAGACACAAGGACGGCAAAATAACATTTGCATTCTAAAAAGAAATTTAGGGCACCAATTACGCAACTCAACTCAATTTATTTATAAAAGCACTTTCAAAACCATTACAATGGACCAAAGTTCTGTCCATAAATAGTAAAAATAGTAGAAAAACTCGTATAAAAAGAAATTCAAAAAATCATACAAACATAAAATAACAAAACACAACACCAAGAAAATCATGCAACCAATCACTCACAGTTCTCAGACGTAATCAAACGCCGTAAGCTTGATAAAGTAAGTCTTCAAGTCCTTATTAAAAACGTCCATGCTTGATTGTACAAGTTAAGTTAAAAATTCTTATTTATTGTTTTAATTAAACCTTTTAAGTTGCAAACACTATTTTGATGAGTTTTTTGATGAAAATTCCAGGGACACCACTTAATTATGTTGAAATTTTAAAACCTAAAAATTAAGTTCTTCTAAGTCAGTATAGTTTGTTGGCTGAACATAATTCCGAGGTGCGATGGCACCTATTGTATCCGTTTTCTTCTTCTTCTTCCACTATGGGTCTATGGCAGCTCATAGAACCGTATGGTAAAAAGTTGTGAAATTTGGCACACTGATAGAGGACAGTCCAAACATTCACCACAGCAAATTTGGAGTCTCTAATTCAATCCATCTAGTGCCACCAACTGTCCAAAGTTTCACTTACATTTATGCTAATAACTTTTGAACCATAAGGGCTAGATTCCGATTGGATTGCACCCTATGACGTCAATTTCCGTCATGACAGTTTCCCCGCCAACTTTTTCAAACTCCTCCTAGACGGTTTGTCAGATTTTCATGAAAATCGAATCAGATCATCTACAGACCATGTTGGCAAAAAGTTATCAAAAGCTTTTTTATAAACCCAACCGTTTTCGAATAATGCGTGGACAAATTAGACGAGCACGCCAAATTGGATGTGAGGCTATATCTCACCAACGCTTTGGCGTATTCAGACCAAACTTGGTGCATGTCATCCCAAGCATGACCTGAGGCTACATGCAGCGTTTCGGGACAGCATCATCTACTGGTCAAAAGATATGAAAAATTGCCTTTTTTGCTTGTAACTTCTGAATGGTTTGCTCAAAAATCATAAAACTGATTCTGATTCAGTGCATCATGCCAAGTCAAATGAGACCCAATATGTTTTTATATTTATATAACTGTATTTCTATAGTTCCTATATTGACTTTTATGGGAGTCGGCCATTTTGAATTTTGTCCTAAAATAGCGCATCGTTACGGGACCATGCCCTGGAGGTACTCAAAAAGTTTCGAGACCACGCAGCATTGTGGTCAAAAGTTATAATGAAATCTCCAAAAATGATAATAACTTTTGATTCATTTTGCCTATTTTAATGAAACTAGACCGTTGGTCTGATTTTCACCAAAATTAGCTCAGATCATCTTCAGACCACACCGGCATGTTGGCATGAGGCAAAGCTGACTCTGAGGCTGTAACTCTGCAATGCGTTTGCGTACTGACACCAAACTTTTTGTGTGTCATTGTCACCATGCTTGCATGTCTCATTGGTCCTTTTTGAGCTTGGCCCCGATAATTGTTGTTTGCAGCTATATTTTCATTTGAAGTTGTCAAAATGATTGATGCAAACTGTTGTTTTAAGAGTGCATGTCATTTTTAATATATTTTATCATATATTTCGAAGGGCTCTTCTTCCTTTTTTAAAATAGTCAATAGATTTTAGTTATTTATGTTTTAGTTTATTCATAGTATTTTATGGCATTCCATCCAAATAAGTGGAAAAATTACGACATTCAAGTAACAAATGTCATGAAAATCATTTTCATTAAAATGCAACTGATTCTTATTCAGAACTGTAGTGTGTCACAGACACAGTAGTGCCCTTGTGAAAAAGAAGTGTGCTTAGTTGTATTGCTTGAAGTTTCTTAACACACTGCAAATTTTCAAATTACAAGTTTTACTTTAAAGCACACTTTAAATCATTATGTTTCAATAATCCTTTGTTATACTCACATTACTTCTTTGTTCTTTTTCACAAGGGCGATGACATCATGAGGATGAGCACATGGGAGCCAAAGCCTGAAACCAATAAACGCTGACCCCCAAAACGGGGGTTTGACGACCTTCACAAGGTCAAAATGCAGCATAACCGACGCCACATGCTGAGGACACCAGCGGCTTCAACGAATCCCTGCTAAAGCTGCTGAGTGAAGCTCAAATCCCCGGAGAGCTGAGCGCTGAACATCTGCAGCAATGACCAGAGACACATTAGCAAACTGAAACATTAGCAAACTGACAGCACAACAGCAGGAAAAGTCAATGCACAACAAACAGAGCGATTAGACAGGACTCTATGAAGTGACTTTGAGAAATGCATGAACGTGTGCTTCATAAATCAATGTGCAGATCATTTTAGGGTCTAATTACTGGCACTGAAACAAGAGCAAGAACTGCAGGAGTGCAAACATTCGAAATGCTTTTGCTCAGTCTGTAAAAGTGATAGAGATGATCTCAAACGCAAAAAGTAGCATCAAAAAGTTTGAACATTAAAAAAGTTAAATGGTAACACTTTACAATAAGGTCCCTTTAGTTAATGTTAAAGGCACAATATGTAAGATTTTTTGGATTCAAATATCCAAAAATCACTAGAACAATGGATTTATTTTAGTGTCCGTGTTACATATGTTACATGTACTTACCATAGTAATAACAGGAAATTATGTATTTTAAGTACTGTGTAATATTAATTAACTACTATAGGGTACTATAGACCAATTTTCTGTTTGTAAACATACAGGATGCGCGCACAGCTAGGTTGCAGAAAATCCAGGAGAGATAGCGTTTACGTAGAGAAAATTACATGGATACGGTACAAAATCGTTAGATTTAAAAAGATTATAGATTATTTATAGATATATATTTATATGTTTTTTCAAAATGTCCGCATATTACAATAGTTTGTCACCCAGCGATAAGGCTATTCAATGAAATTAACGTTAGTGAGTGGACTCTTACAGATCCGTTTGCCGTACCATCTTGTCAATGGGTAAACGATGAAACGAAATGGCCAAGCATCCAGTGGAAAACGTGCATACCACGGGGAAAAAACGCTGCATATACTGTCAAATAGATATTTTTAATATTTCTTTTTTTTCTCCATCTATTGAAAGTCTAGGCAATCAAAAATTTCTTCTGAAAAAATTTAACTTTATTTGATAAAGCTTTTAAGCTTTTTTTTTTTTTCATATATAGGCTAAACGATCAATTACCATTACAATTATCTCACAAATATTTGATAACTCAATGTATTTTTTTTACAATGGGGTAATTTGGTTGCAACAGCTTACACACAGCACAAGGAAGCTTGATTTCAAATGGTAAATTAAATTTAAAAAGACAAGTAAACAGTAATAAAATAAGAACAAGTAAACAAATTACTAACAACAGCACAAATAAATACAATATAATAAAGATACAAATGAAATAGACTGCTTTATTTTCCAGGTAGGTCTAACAGTATTCAGGTAAGAAACTGAATTTAAAAAAAACAATTTTTGACAACAAATTTAAAATAGCATTGGATAATCTTCATTGTAAAAAATTAAATACAGATTAATCCATTAAAGTTACACAAGTTAATGAGTCAAGAGCAGTAAGTGATCGTTTGTCTTTTTGTCGTTTGAATAACATTAACAATATTCGGCTGCTGTCCCTTTAAGACCTGACACACGCATCGATCCAAAATACTGTTCCTGTTACACATTCTTCCTGAAATGTTTACGACTGTGTTTACGTTAATACTCACCAAGATGGGCATTGTGACATTATTTTTGAGTGTATTTGACCATTAATAAGCTGGGGAAAGGAGCTCATTTTTGCACTTGTATGTCAGAGGCGGCTCTTCTGAGGGCCTGTAAAGGTACTGTGAGTTGATGGCATTCGGTAAAACGTAAGATCACTGTTTACAGATTTACGATTCTGGCATCCCACTGCACAACATGACATTTTCCCTATCGTCTTTTGCAACCGACATGTTTGAATTGGTTTAGGATTAGTTGCATGTAATTAACTAATTATGCATTATTTATAGTTGCATGTAACATATGTAACAATACATAGCGTTACATACAAAATAGTGTTTAGTTTATATCACAGCTCGACCAGATCGAGCCGTTGATCTCGGTAAAGCCGCAGTTTCCTCCTAATCTCGAAGCATATTTGCACTGTCTAAATCGTTCCCTATCTCCTATATAGTGCACTGTCTGATCATTCCCTATCCCCTATATAGTGCACTGTCTGATCATTCCCTATCCCCTATATAGTGCACTGTCTGATCATTCCCTATCCCCTTTATAGTGCACTGTCTGATCATTCCCTATCCCCTATATAGTGCACTGTCTAAATCATTCCCTATCCCCTATATAGTGCACTGTCTGATCGTTCCCTATCCCCTATATAGTGCACTGTCTGATCATTCCCTATCCCCTATATAGTGCACTGTCTGATCGTTCCCTATCCCCTATATAGTGCACTGTCTGATCGTTCCCTATCCCCTATATAGTGCACTGTCTGATCATTCCCTATCCCCTATATAGTGCACTGTCTAAATCATTCCCTATCCCCTATATAGTGCACTGTCTGATCATTCCCTATCCCCTATATAGTGCACTGTCTAAATCGTTCCCTATCTCCTATATAGTGCACTGTCTAAATCGTTCCCTATCTCCTATATAGTGCACTGTCTAAATCATTCCCTATCCCCTATATAGTGCACTGTCTGATCATTCCCTATCCCCTATATAGTGCATTGTCTGATGGTTCCCTGTTCCCTATTCCCTATATAGAGTACTGTCTGATCATTCCCTATCCCCTATATAGTGCACTGTCTAAATCATTCCCTATCTCCTATATAGAGCACTGTCTGAATTGTTCCCTATCTCCTATATAGTGCACTGTCTGATCATTCCCTATCCCCTATATAGTGCACTGTCTAAATCGTTCCCTATCCCCTATATAGTGCACTGTCTGATCATTCCCTATCCCCTATATAGTGCAGTCTAAATCGTTCCCTATCCCCTATATAGTGCACTGTCTGATCATTCCCTATCCCCTATATAGTGCACTGTCTAAATCGTTCCCTATCGCCTATATAGTGCACTGTCTGATCATTCCCTATCCCCTATATAGTGCAGTCTAAATCGTTCCCTATCCCCTATATAGTGCACTGTCTGACTGTTCCCTATTCCCTATACAGTGCACTGTCTGATCGTTCCCTATCCCCTATATAGTGCACTGTCTGATCGTTCCCTATCCCCTATACAGTGCACTGCAGTGAGAGACTGTACATTTTGAACACTTCTATCTTCTAAATGTGAATTTCGTCATTGTTTTGGAGCGCACTAGCTTACAGATAACAGTAAGACTAACATATTCATACTAAATTTGATGTTTTGGTGAAACTGATGTTTTCACCTAAACAAAGCTCTGTTAAACATTTTTACCACAATGTTTCTGCTGAAATGCAAATTATGAGTCTAGATATAAGATGTTTCTCTGATATTATAAGCCTCACTAATAGTGTAACCAGGAAGGAAAAGTGTGTCTCACGCAGCCATAATTCTGTTGTGCGTTCAGCTTTTGTTTGCTTTGCTGTTTTTGTCGTGTTGTGCAGCCCCGGGCTTTACTGTCATGATATGCCTGAGAAATGAAGACATAAATGGCCATGATGGTGTGTGTGTTATTTCCACAGGCAGTGAGATGAATAGGGGTGTGTGGGTGCGGTTATAAGGGGGAAAGACACCGGTCTGCACTAATAGTCACTGACAGAATCCACAGACTCCATACAGGAAGAGCAAAAGAAAACAAGTAACACTTTACAGTGAGAGGCCATTGGTTAATGAGTCAGTGAGTGTTACTGCATGAAGCAATGAAACCAGAGACTCGCCCGTCAATGAAACATGAGCACAAGTGGTCAGGAGACACACGGCACTTTAACTGGACTTCTATTGGATGTGTGTGTGTAAGTGTGCATCAAACATGATGAATGATGTGGAACTATCTCTGTGTTTTGAGCAAGATGGAGAGGGAAAATCTCATGATGTACAACTTCTGATGCTCTTCTGGAAGCTTTCACTCGGACACATGAGGAAAATCAGGCGAAACTGTGTCATATACACCCAGATATGACGTCATGCCTCGCATATGACAAATTACACACATATGACTGCAAAAACGAAGATGATCTCAGAGTAACTGAAAACAAACATAATGAAATGCAGAAGAAGAGATGTGGATCTGATAAGGATCAACAGGGAAAACTTCCACATTCTACTGATAAAGGAGAACTTCTAGAACACGTTTGGAGACACTTAAAATGTGCTTTAAGATGAATAAATCATGAGAACATAAAATACCAATTTAGTCTGTTAACTGTCAGTGTCCCGGCGCACTTTATGACCATTTATGACCACCACTGGACTCTCGAGCAGTGGAGACATGTTCTCTGGAGTGACCAATCACGCTTCTCTGTCTGGCAATCCCATGGACGAGACTGGGTTTGGCGGTTGCCAGGAGAACGGTACTTGCCTGACTGCATTGTGCCAAGTGTAAAGTTTGGTGGAGGGGGGATTATGGTGTGGGGTTGTTTTTCAGGGGTTGGGCTTGGCCCCTTAGTTCCAGTGAAAGGAACTCTTAATGCTTCAGCATACCAAGACATTTTGGACAATTTCATGCTCCCAACTTTGTGGGAACAGTTTGGGGACGGCCCCTTCCTGTTCCAACATGACTACGCACCAGTGCACAAAGCGTCGGTCCATAAAGACATGGATGAGCGAGTTTGGTGTGGAGGAACTTGACTGGCCTGCACAGTCAAGTCCTGATCTCAACCCAATAGAACACCTTTGGGATGAATTAGAGCGGAGACTGCGAGCCAGGCCTGACCTCACAAATGCGCTTCTAGAAGAATGGTCAAAAATTCCCATAAACACACTCCTAAACCTTGTGGAAAGCCTTCCCAGAAGAGTTGAAGCTGTTATAGCTGCAAAGGGTGGGCCAACTCCATATTAAACCCTACGGATTAAGAATGGGATGTCATTAAAGTTCACGTGCATGTAAAGGCAGGCGTCCCAAAACTTTTGGCAATATAGCGTATTTTATATCATGTTTTATTAGCTTAAAAACTCAAGATTCATCCTGTGAAAATTTGGAACACAAATTGATTAGACATATGGATTGGATTGGAGGCCAAATTATTTTGTAAAATATAGATTTTATATAAAAATAAATGTTTAGTTCAGTACATTTGCTTTACAGTAAACGTAGGGTGTGTTCACACTTGGCAGGTTTGGTTCGATTAAAACGAACTCTGGTGCGATTGCTCAATATGGGTGTGTTCACACTTGTAGTTCAGTTTGCTTGGTTCGTTTGGTCCAGACCAAAAAAAATATATAATATTTAGTCCTGGTCCGCTTCGAGTTCACATTGGCATTTTAACACCGAACCTAAAGACATAGGATTATGTTGACAACCTGATTAGTTGGCTTATACACCGATCAGCCAGAAGTTAATGCTGGTTCTGATAGAAAGGTGTCAGAATACACAGTGCATCGCAGTTTGTTGCGTATGGGGCTGCATAGCTGCAGACCAGTCAGGGTGCCCATACTGACCCCTGTCCACCGCCGAAAGCACCAACAGTGGCACGTGAGCATCAGAACTGGACCACGGAGCAATGGAAGAAGGTGGCCTGGTCTGATGAATCACGTGTTCTTTTACATCACGTGGATGGCCGGGTGCGTGTGCGTGGCTTACCTGGGGAACACATGGCACCAGGATGCACTATGGGAAGAAGGCAAGCCGGCGGAGGCAGTGTGATGCTTTGGGCAATGTTCTGCTGGGAAACCTTGAGTCCTGCCATCCATGTGGATGTTACTTTGACATGTACCACCTACCTAAGCATTGTTGCAGACCATGTACACCCTTTCATGGAAACGGTATTCCCTGGTGGCTGTGGCTCTTTCAGCAGGATAATGCGCCTGACACAAAGCAAAAATGGTTCAGGAATGGTTTGAGGAGCACAACAACGAGTTTGAGGTGTTGACTTGGCCTCCAAATTCCCCAGATCTCAATCCAATCGAGCATCTGTGGGATGTGCTGAACAAACAAGTCCGATCCATGAAGTCCCCACCTCGCAACTTACAGGACTTAAAGGATCTGCTGCTAACATCTTGGTGCCAGATACCACAGCACACCTTCAGGGGTCAAGTTGAGTCCATAGCTCGACGGGTCAGGGCTGTTTTGGCAGCAAAAGGGGGACCAACAACATATTAGGTCATAATGTTATGCCTGGATGGTGTATATCTGTGAAATGTAAGGTATGTACTGAGGAAAACGCGTCTCATGTATTAAACAGCACACGTACCTGTCAGAGAATCGGACAGGACAAGCAATGTTAAACTATATACGTTAACTATATCTTTCCAGTTATTTTGAAGCCCTTAATATAAAGCATGTCATGTTTAAGACAAATTGGATTATCATTTTCTTTTTTGGTCCGGACCAAAAGAACCGAACACATCATTAAACGTCTATTTTACACTTTCATTTTTTTTAAGTGCTTTCATCACTTTTCATCTGCTGAATGTCTTTAAAAAGAGACCAACCTTAGGTCTGTACACAACCATTTAATATCAGATCTATGCTCAAAAAGGGCGGGTGACAGACAGTTAACATTGTTTTTTAGTATTTTATTCCCATGGAAACGGGGATGAAACCCTAGAACGGGCCTTGCTAGACAAATGAACATCTAAGTGCAGGTTCTTTCTGAACTCAGGTGTCTGTCTGTGTTCTGCTTCACTCCCCAATGACACAACGTCTGAACGGTGAAAACAGAGCTCATATTCATGACACATTGACCATAACCAGGTCCTGGCATACTAACAAAACCCTGAAAAGCCATCATAAACGGGGGACGGATGTGTCCCAGACTTCAAGCTCACAGATAAATCATGCTGTAGAGCAAAGACAAACTCTGCTGTTAATGTACTAGTCTGTTGTACTAATAATTAGAACATTTAAAGGAACAGTACATTAAAAAATAAAATGACAGAATGATCATCGCTCCAGTATCAATCACAAATTTCCTTACAAACACAATATATTCTGAAATAGGGACAGCATGACGTCTCTAACACAACAGATTGCTCCTATTGTCCATTAATCTGTTGCTCGACTTTAATGTAGAATTCAATCTTGAACGTTTTATGATAATCAGAAACAATAGCTGACTCATGGACTGTAGCATTCATGGAAAATCTGCTGTTGATATGTGCATCCACTTCCCACATGTTCTTGTTTAAAGCCGAAATCTATGAGAGGGCATCACAAAAAAGACCATCGGAGAAAAACAGCAATTCAGCAGAGTAATACTACATATCCTTCATCAAAGGCCTGTTTCACTGCACATCATCAGCTAAATGTGTTCAATTTATACTCAAGAATGGCAGACAAAAACTGAATGTCCAAGATATTTTTTTATATATGTAAATGAGGCATTGTATATCAAATGCACTCATTTGTATTTGCATACATTTCCAGAGAAATTAACACTGGATAAAGCCAACATTCATGTTTGATTCTGTTGATACATTAGAATTACAGAGGGGTTTTTGGATTTCTCTTTTTATCAGTCCAGAAATACATTTTCACATTTTTAGGAATAAAATGGTTCTATAAATCCGGCGAATGATACACTATATTACCAAAAGTTTTAGGAAAGTTGGGAGCATGAAATTGTCCAAAATGTCTTGGTATGCTGAAGCATTAAGAGTTCCTTTCACTGGAACTAAGGGGCCAAGCCCAACCCCTGAAAAACAACCCCACACCATAATCCCCCCTCCACCAAACTTTACACTTGACACAATGCAGTCAGGCAAGTCCCGTTCTCCTGGCAACCGCCAAACCCAGTCTCGTCCATGGGATTGCCAGACAGAGAAGCGTGATTGGTCACTCCAGAGAACACGTCTCCACTGCTCTAGAGTCCAGTGGCGGCGTGCTTTACCCCACTGCATCCCACGCTTTGCATTGCACTTGGTGATGTAAGGCTTGGATGAGCTGCTCGGCCATGGAAACCCATTCCATGAAGCTCTCTACACACTGTTCTTGAGCTAATCTGAAGGCCACAGAAGTTTGGAGGTCTGTAGCTATTGACTCTGCAGAAAGTTGGCGACTTATGCGCACTGTGACCCTCAGCATGCGCTGACCCTGCTCTGTGATTTTACGTGGCCTATCACTTCGTGGCTGAGTTGCTGTTGTTCCCAATTGCTTCCACTTTGTTATAATCCCACTAACAGTTGAGCGTGGAATATTTAGTAGTGAGGAAATGTCAGGAATGGACTTATTGCACAGGTGGCAACCTATCACGGTACCACGCTTGAGTTCACTGAGCTCCTGAGAGCGACCCATTCTTTCACAAATGTTTGTAGAAGCGTCTGCATGCCTAGTGCTTGATTTATACACCTGTGGCCATGAAGTGATTGAACACCTGAACTCAGTGATTTGGAGGGGTGTCCCAATACTTTTGGCAATATAGTGTATATGCACAAACCTTCAGAATATAGATAGGAACGGAACTGGTACTGTAAACCCTAATGCTCAAAATAATTCACTGGTTTGAGTAGAGCTCAACTGAAGAACTTAAATTAAACAAATTAGTTCAAACAACTCAACTTTTTTGAGTATTTAGAACTTTATTTTTCTTTTGAGTTCACGAAACTGACACATTTGAAGTAATCTGAATTGATTCATTGTTTTGAGTTGAATTAACTTTTTTTTTTTTAGACAAACTTAAATGTAACTGAAACTGGGCTGGGTACTTCTATTTCTCAGCATGCTTTGCCATGGCACACGAAAGGGAGAGTAAATACTAAAATTAAGTGTAATATAATGTTAAGTGGGAGATTTAGTAGTGTTTAATGTTTTGCTATACTAATTTAAGAGTTTCTATTATGTTGGGCTTAAATTATAGCAAGTTATGTTTCCACTACTAAAAATATTAAAGTTGAAAACTTGAGATTACATGATAATTTTAAGTTAAATATATGAGTTAGCTTACTCAAATATTTCAAGAGCAATTCACCCTTTGATTGACAGGCGATCTGACCAATCATAACGCCAAATCTGCCATTTTGTCCAATAAACAAACCTGTCAGGAGAGTTAGTAGATTAATGTCGGTGGATTTAAACTTGAAAAATGGTGTGTATTGAAGCCTTTTCGTGGTTGCAACAACAACTCATTTTTCCACCTTTAAAGATATTGATTGGAATTGAGATAGACGCAAATAGATAGTGTTTCTAACTTAAAAATACTTAAAAGCTGAAAATCTAAAATTCACCAGAGCATGAAAAGCCAGTGTCTAACATGTAGAACTACAGTACAGACAATAAACATCAAGCAAAGAGCAGCCGTTTCTCTTGTTTAGAGCAGATCTGCAGATGAATTCAGGCCCATCCACAGTCAAACACACAAACATTAAGTGCTTTGGCGGAGCATCATCTATCCTGCAGTATCTGATCTGCTACAGATATTAAGAGACGAAAACCTGGAGGTCCTGGCCACCTGTAACCTCACGGGACGGGCCCTGGATTAAAGCGCCAGAGCGATTTAATCGTCAAACCATCCCCTCCACATAAACAACATTAGCTGTCATTTAGAAAGAAACAAATAAGCAGTGCACAAACATAAATAGATGCACACAATGCAGCACAAATAATACATTCAAACCACATCACTACATAAACAAGCACGGAATATAATGGACTCATGAAATCAATGAAATGCCATTAAGGTAGTTTATTATTTTTAGGTAACACTTTACAATAAGGTTTCATTTGTTAACATGATTTAACTGCAAGAACTAACGATACTTCTACAGCATTTATTAATCTTAATTTCAACATTTACTAATGCATTTTTAAAATCAAAAGTTGCAGTTTTAACATTAGTTATTGTGCTGCGAACTAACATGCACAATTGTATTTTTATTAACTAACATCAACAAACGTTAATAAATGCTGTAAAAAATGTGTTGCTCATAATTAGCTAATGCATTAACAAATTGTAAAGTGTTACTGATTTTTAAGTGTGTAAACAGTAGGGATGCACGACTTATCGGCCAACGCCGATATATGTTCATTTTAAACGTTATCTTTATCGACCCGATAAGAAAATTAGGCCGATATCTTAAAGTTATTAAAGCTGCAGTCCATAACTTTTTTTGGCAAAATCAATTTGAGCAAGTACATAATCAGCCAGTGTTCAAAACGATCTCCTTACCTTAGCCCGATTCACAACGGTACGCTTGTAATAATGTGTTAGAATTTGATTGGTACTGGTGGGTTTCCGCAGGAAATTCGATCATGGCGCTGTTCGTATTTGCGTCGTTACGTCACATCTGTATACATAAAGAAGGAGTCCGGCTCGAATGTGAGGATGCTGCAGGTGGCGGATCATTTATAGCCTTTTCTCACAGCAGCTGTAATTAAACGTATCATTCTGATGGCGAATTGTAATGACAATCATCAGTAGCCGCGTTTCCATTAAAGATTTGCGCAAAACTTTTGCGATATTTTCTAAATGTCGATTAAAAACTGATTGTGAAATGACGGTGTTTCCATTAACCAATGTTATGCGACTAAAACTTTTTTTTGTCCTCTTGCGATAAGTCATTCCAAGAATTATGCCACGGTAGGTTTACGTATATCCCAGCCACCGCACTAGCCATTATTTTTAATGGAAGGAGACGTAGGCGTGTTATCCAAGCATTAATAGCAAGGAAAGCCCCTTATACTTGAGCGGCACGTATGAGGTGTGTGTGGGTGTTTCTCCCTCAGATCTGCTTCAACGTCTTCATGATCATTTGTGGCATTTCTTTGTTGTTTAGAATCCAGTATTCCTGTAATTCTATTGTCTTTTATGAGTTTAATAAAGAACTGTCTCGTCTTTTGTCCTAACATACATTTTGCCCCTCTTTAAAGAATGATCAACTTTTACGTACGCCAGGTGACCTGTAAATGCGGAAAAACTGTTTCCATTGCAATTTTGCGGAAATTTCCTTTTTCGAATTGCCTGAAAAACCACCTCATGCGAGCGTAAAAAACTATTTGCGACATATGGGAGTTTTTGCGCAATTGACGCGTATTTTCAATTCGCAATTTTAATTTGTGCAATTTGAAGGATAATGGAAACGCGGCTAGTGACAACTGGAGATTCACCCGTAGTCAATAGCAAAAGATTAGACTGTACAGAAACTGAAATCTACAGGTAACGCTAATAGACACTAAATATAGTCACGCAATGCTGATGTTGTTAACATTAACAGTTTGAGAACTAAGTATAACAATAATAATCATTTGCACGGTTTGATGTGATGTGAGCTAAGCGATCGTTGGATTTAAATCACTGTTGGTAGCGCGATTTATTGCTTTTTTTTCCTCAGTTGGTCAGAACAAAAGTGGCAGACATGTTACTTGTTCAGATGACATTTTCCCATTTCGGTCATACTTCCAAGACATAGAATCTGTGATTCTGAAGTAAAGTATTCACACTGGTGCAGTGAATGAATGACAGCCACACATACTCCTCAAAACATCAGATTCATCCGCGCTGAGGAGCCATGCCGATGCACAACCCACGTAAAGATGATAATTCCACAAATAACTGCAATTGCAATGAGAATAATTTTCATTATAAACTTATGAGAACACGACTGTAAAAGAATGTTGTGAATTCTTTGTTCGCTCGTGTTTTAGCGCACTGTTACGGGAAGAGCGCAGCCACACCTTCAAGTTCGCGTGTGCATTGTAATATTATGTTTATTTTGTGTAAATAGTTTATCTCATATAGGATGCATTTGGTTACTAGGATACTTAGGGACTGTCATATTACACAACATTATAAAGAGAACACTTTTGTAATAAAACGTTGTGAATTCTTTGGGTTTAGTTGCCGTTTTTCAGCACGTTGTTACAGGAAGAGTGCGTCCACAACAGGAGTTACTCATCCTGACTAGCACGTAACTTAGTTCAGTTTCACTTGTGCATTCACATCATTTTGTGCAGATATAAGTAATATTATATTTGTTGCATAAATATCTGGTTTTGTTGAGTTAATTAATTTACCCGCTAACAAAGCGCTTCAGTTTCCCGCTGTTCATTTAGTTCATTCACGCAGCTCAACAGCATTTCTGTTATTTGAAACATGTTTCTTTTTTCAAAAACAATGATGCATTATTAATAACTAGCACTTATTTTTCTCGTATTATTTTCATCAACAATATGGTTTAAGTAAAATAATTTCATTATTGTTCGGGCAAACGATAGTCCATTTAATTTATCACATGTATTTTGATTATTTATTGTTTAGGCATTATTTTATTTCTCTGTAACTCAATAGATTTTAGAAATTTGGCCATTGGAGTGTAAAATTAATTTTAAAAGTTAAGGAATCTTACATTGGTTCAAATTTGTCTCCTGTAGTGTATATGTTTGATTTATGCAGAAGTGTTTGAGACATGGATTTTAATGGTGAGACTTTTGTTTTTGTAATCAGGCTCTCAAAAAATGATATCAAAAGTTGGATTTATCGGCCAATATATCGGTTATCAGCTTTCAAAAATAAAGAGTTATCGGTTAATCCCTAGTCCTGCTCCCCAAATCGTTTGCCAATTCATAAAGAAAACACCATCACACGGGATATGAAATCATTCACACCCAGAATTGCTGAAACACAAAAGCAAGGTTGAGCGGTTGAAATTAAATCTCATGTGTCTTTTGTTGAAAAAGCCCAAAGAGGTTTTCTAGAGTATTTGAAAATTGACTCCTAAATAGTTTTTCCCACATGGAGCCACGTCTGCTCCCCTAAAGACAAACTACTGAGGATAATTAACATGATCTACCTAGAAAACATGGCAGCGCTCCAGTATCTCACCAGAGAGTTTCTCTGTACTGCTGATATTTGTTGCTTAAAAGACAGTTAACGTTCAGAAATATAATATTAAGTGTTATTTGACTGCAATGACACGATAGAATGAGAATAAAACTTGATCTGAATTGAGCTGAATAATCAGCTGCTTATAGCTGAAATTGAATTTGTCTCATATTTGATGAATTTTACATTATTTTCCTGTTTATCTCTGTGCAGCTGCTTAGAACTCGACTATTCCTAAACACATCTAAAATGCAATAAACTTATTGTCATATTATTAGAGGACCCATGAAAGATTCTCTTTGCAGTGTTTTAAGTCTAATTAGATGAGTAAAGTTTGATGACAATTTTTGAAGTTGGCTTGAGAAAGCCAGACCAGAAAGTTTGAAAAAGTTTTAAAAGCTTGAAATGTGAAGGTTTTACGTTTGAAGTAGTTTGAAGTTTAAAGTTTTGAAAACAAAAAAAGTCAATCAGAAAAACAGATAGGCAGAAATATAGACAGACAGACAGGCAGATAATTTAACATGTTGCTAGTATGTTTTAATATGTTGCTAGCACAAATTAGCATGTTGCTAGCATGTTTTAACACGTTGCTAGCATGAATTAGCATGTTTTGCTAGCATGATTTAACATGTTGTTGGTATGAATTAACATGTTGCTAACATGAATTTGCATGTTGATAACATGATTTAACATGCAGCTAGCATGTTTTAGCACAATACTAGCATGAATTAGCAGTTTGGTAACATGAACTAACATTTTGTTAACATGTTTTAACATTTTGCTAGCATGATTTTACATTTTGCTAGCATGTTTTATCATGAATAAACATGTTGCTAGCATGTTTTAACACTTTGTTACCATGAACTAACATTTTGTTAGCATGATTTAACCTGTTGTTAATATGCATTAGCTTTTGCTAGCAAGAATTATCATGTTGCTAACATGTTTTAACATGAATTTGCATTTTGATAACATGATTTAACATGTAGCTAGCATGTTGTAGCATGCTGCTATCATGAATTGTCATTTTGTTAGCATGTTTTAACAACATGTTGCCACCATGTTTTAACACAGTTAACATGATTAAGCATATTGCTAACATGTTTTAACATGTTGTTAGCATGAATTAGCATTTTGTTAGCATGAATTATTTTGTTAACATATTTTAACATGTTTTAACATAAATAACATGTTGCTAGCATGATTTAACATGTTGCCACCATGTTTTAACACAGTTAACATGATTAAGCATTTTGCTAACATGTTTTAACATGTTGTTAGCATGAATTAGCATTTTGTTAGCATGAATTATTTTGTTAACATATTTTAACATGTTTTAACATAAATAACATGTTGCTAGCATGATTTAACGTTGCCACCATGTTTTAAAACATTGTTTACATGTTAGCATGAATTAACATTTTGTTAGCATGATTACCATGTTGTTAATATGAATTAGCATTTTTTGCTAGCAAGAATTGACATGTTTCTAGCATGTTTTAACATGAATTTGCATGTTGATAACATGATTTAACATGTAGCTAGCATGTTTTAGAAACGCTGCTAACATGTTTTAACATAAGCATGTTGCTAGCATTTTTAAACACGTTGCTAGCATGATTTAAAATGTTGTTAGTATGAATTAGCATGTTTCTAACAATAATTAACATGTTTGCTAGCATGTTTTAACAAATGTGCATGTTGATAGCATGATTTAACACGTTAATATGAATTAGTATTTTGCTAGCATGTTTTAGTATGATTTAACATGTAGCTAGCATGTTTTAACATTTTGCTAGCATGATAGATAGATGGACAGACGGATGGATATATGAATAGATTAGCATTAAATAGCATTTCAGTAAGTTGGCTCTCTCAAACCGTATAATACACTCTTCAGGAAGCTGTTAAAGGACGGTTTTGTTGTGTATTATTCCTGCTGCCCTTGAGCTAAACTAGAGAAACGCTCTTCTGTGAGACCCAGAAAATTGTGATGCACATTATAAAATCGTGATGCACTTTATAAAATTGTTTCCACCATCCTAATGGCATGTTTACATGTGTTGGGCTGAGGAAGTGTTATCAGAGCTTCAAGAGAGACGACCAGGTGTCTAATGTGCTTTCAATTACAGCTCATACCCAACACATTCTCTGAGGCGCTGCTGCCCTGACCTCGGGTCACAACACAGGGACTGAAAATCAACAAATGTACTTACTGCAGTTTGATGTGTCTAAAACGGTTCTATGCTGTGCATATATCGGTTTAATCAGTGTGATGCTTTGGGCAATGTTCTGCTGGGAAACCTTGGGTCCTGCCATCCATGTGGATGTTACTTTGTCACGTACCACCTACCTAAGCATTGTTGCAGACCATGTACACCCTTTCATGGAAACGGTATTCCCTGGTGGCTGTGGCTCTTTCAGCAGGATAATGCTCCTGCCACAAAGCAAAAATGGATCAGGAATGGTTTGAGGAGCACAACAACGAGTTTGAGGTGTTGACTTGGCCTCCAAATTCCCCAGATCTCAATCCAATCGAGCATCTGTGGGATGTGCTGAACAAACAAGTCCGATCCATGGAGGCCTCACCTCGCAACTTACAGGACTTAAAGGATCTGCTGCTAACATCTTGGTGTCAGATACCACAGCACACCTTCAGGGGTCTAGAGGAGTCCATGCCTCGACGGGTCAGCAAAAGGGCGACCAACACAATATTAGGAAGGTGGTCATAATGTTATGTCTGATCAGTGTATAATTAACAGTAAATAAGCTCCTCTCTAGAGTTTTTTTGATCGCTAACTAATGAACTGTGAACACTGGATAACTTTCCAGACGTAAATGCAACATTAAGTGATTTTGTTTACCGTTTTATCAACGTCTTTTCGCGGCTGAAACACTGATTGAACCGACTGAGCTGATTGATTGATTTCAGTAAGTTGTACTGCATTTTTCAACATACCTTCTGATGTTCATGCATGTTTTTCATGCTATAACTTGCAGTAAAGTGGAAGAAAAGACTCTTGAACTGAGGAGATCTGTCACGTCACATTTAAGAGCGTCAAAACGGCATTTACTGTTTGAATTTCGTGATAAATGGACAGAATTTCTTATCAGAAGTAACAGAGCAAATAATGTTTGGTGTAGGGAAAAACAGCAGATCTGGCAACCCTGGGTTGAACTAATAGAGCGTGCTTTAACATCGCTCATTTTAACTGTTAATGCGTTACTGTCGCGCTAACTTTGACAGCCCTAAATTCAACACAACAGACATTTTCTTCTCACACAGATTCTAGCTTTAAAATGAATCGTGAGGATTCGCCACCCTGGGTCACATGACCATAAACAATAAAATCACTTGCTTGACCATGGCATGTGCCCTTCACTAACGGACTTGTAGAAGAGATTCAGGTGTTCACTTTCGATTGGAACATCCCCTCCCTGAAGTGCACTGGAATTCGCCCTAGGTCATGTGACTGATGACCTCTTGACCTCTGTCTGAAGGAAGTTAAAGTGTCTTGATCTGAGGTCAAATTAAACTGCCGGATATTTATGTTGGCAGACATTCTGCTACTGTAAATCCTTAAACTCTTTCTGACTCGAGCCTTCAAGCTGCATTAATCAAACTTGTCACGGTCCTTCAGTTTTAGTGTGTTTTATCTGTTCTGATCAGACGTACAGTTTAACCACTGCAGATGATCGAAAGCCCAGAGATCTGTCTACCAGCTCAAACATACAAACAGAAGACATCAACCTATTTAAACTCACTATCTGCACGTCTAACACTAAATCCTTTAAACTGCAAGATTTTCATCTATTTAGACTTACTTTGTTTTCTTGACAAACATTTCTACACTGTGAGAAAAATCACGGATAATTAAAACACAACCCCAAAACACAATACCATGCAATTCATACTTCAAAAGCACCTGTGAAAAATGTCATACAGAAAATTCCTTCATAATTGGCCGTGTTTTATTAGAGTGACTGATGACCTCTTGACCTCTGAGGTCTGAGGTCAAATTCATCACAATCCACTAAACTCAAAGTTATGCTGAAGAACCAACACTGTCAAAACCTGCTTACTGGAACCAAAGCATTAAAAAGGCAAAGTTTGTTTTTCAGATCTCTAAGAAACTAGACACTAGAAGGTAAACACTGTAAATCCCCCTATTAAGGACTTTGCAGGTCATGGAAACAGAAGCAAAAGTGTCTAAGTCGTGTGAAAGCATGTTCTCCTCTCTTGCTTTGTGTTGGTATTAAAGCTCTCTCTCTCTCTCTGTCTCTCTCTCTCTCTCTCTGTCTCTCTCTCTCTCTCTCTGTCTCTCTCTCTCTCTCTCTGTCTCTCTCTCTGTGTCTCTCTCTCTCAGTCTCTCACTCTCTCTCTCTCATCTCTCTCTCTCATCTCTCTCTCTCTCTCTCTCTGTCTCTCTGTCGCTGTCTCTCTAATCTCTCTCTCTCTCTGTCTGTCTCTCTCTCTCTCTCTCTCTGTGTCTCTCTCTCATCTCTCGGTCTCTGTCTCTCTCTCTCATCTCTCTCTCTCTCTCTCTCTCTCTCTCTGTCTCTCTCTCATCTCTCATCTCTCTCTCTCTCTCTCTCTCTGTGTCTCTCTCTCTCTCTCTCTCTCTCATCTCTCATCTCTCTCTCTCTCTGTCTCTCTGTCGCTGTCTCTCTAATCTCTCTCTCTCTCTGTCTGTCTCTCTCTCTCTCTCTCTGTCTCTCTCTCTCTTTGTCTCTCTCTCTCTCTCTCTCTCTCTCTCTCTGTCTCTCTCTCTCATCTCTCTCTCTCTCTCTCTGTCTCTCTCTCTCTCATCTCTCATCTCTCTCTCTCTCTGTCTCTCTCTCTCTCTCTCTGTCTCTGTCTCTGTCTCTCTCTCTCTCTCTAAAACAAATAATTAAAATAATCAAATTGTATTGCAATTGCAATTAAAATACATAAAACAAAATTAAATAATGTAATGAAATAAATAAACAATCAAATGAATGACCACCTTCCTAATATTGTGTTGGTCCCCCTTTTGCTGACCCGTCGAGGCATGGACTCCACTAGACCCCTGAAGGTGTGCTGTGGTATCTGGCACCAAGATGTTAGCAGCAGATCCTTTAAGTCCTGTAAGTTGCGAGGTGGATGGATCGGACTTGTTTGTTCAGCACATCCCACAGATGCTCGATTGGATTGAGATCTGGGGAATTTGGAGGTCCAGTCAACACCTCAAACTTGTTGTGCTCCTCAAACCATTCCTGAACCATTTTTGCTTTGTGTCAGGCGCATTATCCTGCTGAAAGAGCCACAGCCACCAGGGAATACCGTTTCCATGAAAGGGTGTACATGAATTTCTATCAGAACCAGCATTAACTTCTTGAGCAATTTGAGCTCCAGTAGCTCGTCTGTTTGATCGGACCACACGGGCCAGCCTTCGCTCCCCACGTGCATCAATGAGCCTTGGCCGCCCATGACCCTGTCGCCAGTTCACCACTGTTCCTTCCTTGGAGCACTTTTGATAGATACTGACCACTGCAGACCGGGAACACCCCACAAGAGCTGCAGTTTTGGAGATGCTCTGACCCAGTCGTCTAGCCATCACAATTTGGCCCTTGTCAAACTCACTCAAATCTTTACGCTTGCCCATTTTTCCTGCTTCTAACACATCAACTTTGGGGACAAAATGTTCACTTGCTGCCTAATATGTCCCACCCACTAACAGGTGCCGTGATGAAGAGATAATCAGTGTTATTCACTTCACCTGTCAGTGCTCATAATGTTATGCCTGATCGGTGTATAAATAGACAGAATGGTGGGTGGATGGATGGATGGACACAGTGATGATCGTATTCGTTTGGTTGGCTCCTCCAGTACCAGGCTGCACTATTATGCTATTTGCTCATGTTACAGTCAGTCTTTGAAGGCAGGATAACAACACAACTCAATAATGTGCTCTACAAAGGTTGGACTGATGAAATTCTTCCAAAGAATCTTATACAAAGAGTCATTGATAACCGAACCACTAACCGTCCTGAAGAGACCGAGAGGAAATACAAAGTGCATGAATGCTTTAATCCACAACGACTCCCCAATGAGAATAATACAAGCAGAAGCAATTCATCTAAGAGTGAACCCAAAACTACCAGATCTAGAACATCACACAAACGCTTCAGCAAACACCTGGCGACTCAATGCCGGCTGCGGAAAGTCTTTTGTAGCGCTGCAAACACCTCAACAATCTGCTGGACCAGCCCATGTGTCACTGCAGGACCGCGTGTCCTTCTGTACAGATATCTGTGTCAACACAGCTGCTCGCACACACACACACAGAGATCGGCGTCTTTGAAAAGCATTATGCTGCCCACTCAGGAGAACTCAGGATAGAGTCACGATTAAACCAACAGAGAGACTAGACAAACACAGATGGTGGAGCAGTTCAGGTCAAGTCTATCCTTCACCGCTTTGGAGCAGGAGATTTCTTATTTATTTTTTGCAACCACTCGGTTAAACTGAATCTGCTATATGAGACTTTGATGTGGCTTGGTGTTTATCAAACAATATGTTAATAAGCATGCACAAATGTAGCTTATTGAAACCAGAAGTCTCCTGCGTGCACGATTACATCATTGAAATAAAAGCTTCTCTGCTGTGCATCTGATTAGGTTTCAAGCCGTTCGTAAGTTCACTTACACTGGAACGTAAAGTCCACACTAGAGCGTGGGATCAATTTTCCACCTAAAGTCCTGCGGTAACAGATCAAAAAATAACAAGCGTGAATCAAAAATGTAAAAACACATGTAAAAATACACCGATCAGGCATAACATTATGACCTAATATTGTGTTGTTCCCCTTTTGCTGCCAAAACAGCCCTGACCCGTCGAGGCATGGACTCCACTAGACCCCTGAAGGTGTGCTGTGGTATCTGGCACCAAGATGTTAGCAGCAGATCCTTTAAGTCCTGTAAGTTGCGAGGTGGGGCCTCCATGGATCGGTCTTGTTTGTTCAGCACATCCCACAGATGCTCGATTGGATTGAGATCTGGGGAATTTGGAGGCCAAGTCAACACCTCAAACTCGTTGTTGTGAATACCAGGGAATACCGTTTCCATGAAAGGAACTTGTGTTTGTGTTCTTAAAAGTTGTTTTCCTTGGCTTTATTAATCTGTATTCTGTGCTCTCTTACATTTTCTGCTCATATTTTATTTTTTTGTACGCTTGTGCTGTTTTTCTCTTTGCTCTTCTTTCCATGTTCTGCTTGTTTTTCCAAATCTTGCAGTTGGAGTTTCATGTAAATTAGGGCGGGCTTAAGCGTCACTATTGGTCCACTAGTTCTAGATTGACAGCTCATCAATCGAAGAGCGGAGTTGATGTCACTCCACCATTTGATCTTAAGTTTGAGCATAGCAAGTAAGCTCTATGTAAAGTAATGCGTTGTCACATAATATGATGTTTACCTTCTATTATCCAATAGCAGCCTTTAAATTAGTGAGCAGAAGTTGTTGAAATGCTGTGCAATTCAGTTTATCCTGCTTAATCATGAAATATAAGTAGTATTAAGTATTAGTAATAAGTATTTTTTATATGTAAATAATACTCAGAAACTGTATTTGGAATAAATAGCAATAAATACTTGTGAGAAATGGAAATTACATTTATTTATTATGAGTGATTTTTAGTTGACATGCACATGGAGGAACAAATCATAATTTGTTCACTTGAGTCTAAAAAAAATGTAAGTTTGTCAGGTAAAACATGAGCTTATTGATGCAATTCATTGATCTAATGTTTACTCCAGGTTGGAGACTCACGTAAATATTTCGCTGACACGTAGAGTTGAGTTTCAACTACAAACCCGATTCCAAAAAAGTTGGGACACTGTACAAATTGTGAATAAAAAAGGAATGCAATCATTTACAAATCTTATAAACTTATATTTTATTCACAATAGAATATAGATAACATATCAAATGTTGAAAGTGAGACATTTTGAAATGTCATGCCAAATATTGGCTCATTTTGGATTTCATGAGAGCTACACATTCCAAAAAAGTTGGGACAGGTAGCAATAAGAGGCCGGAAAAGTTAAATGTACATATAAGGAACAGCTGGAGGACCAATTTGCAACTTATTAGGTCAATTGGCAACATGATTGGGTATAAAAAGAGCCTCTCAGAGTGGCAGTGTCTCTCAGAAGTCAAGATGGGCAGAGGATCACCAATTCCCCCAATGCTGCGGCGAAAAATAGTGGAGCAATATCAGAAAGGAGTTTCTCAGAGAAAAATTGCAAAGAGTTTGAAGTTATCATCATCTACAGTGCATAATATCATCCAAAGATTCAGAGAATCTGGAACAATCTCTGTGCGTAAGGGTCAAGGCCGGAAAACCATACTGGATGCCCGTGATCTTCGGGCCCTTAGACGGCACTGCATCACATACAGGAATGCTACTGTAATGGAAATCACAACATGGGCTCAGGAATACTTCCAGAAAACATTGCCGGTGAACACAATCCACCGTGCCATTCGCCGTTGCCGGCTAAAACTCTATAGGTCAAAAAAGAAGCCATATCTAAACATGATCCAGAAGCGCAGGCGTTTTCTCTGGGCCAAGGCTCATTTAAAATGGACTGTGGCAAAGTGGAAAACTGTTCTGTGGTCAGACGAATCAAAATTTGAAGTTCTTTTTGGAAAACTGGGACGCCATGTCATCCGGACTAAAGAGGACAAGGACAACCCAAGTTGTCATCAGCGCTCAGTTCAGAAGCCTGCATCTCTGATGGTATGGGGTTGCATGAGTGCGTGTGGCATGGGCAGCTTACACATCTGGAAAGGCACCATCAATGCTGAAAGGTATATCCAAGTTCTAGAACAACATCTGCTCCCATCCAGACGTCGTCTCTTTCAGGGAAGACCTTGCATTTTCCAACATGACAATGCCAGACCACATACTGCATCAATTACAACATCATGGCTGCGTAGAAGAAGGATCCGGGTACTGAAATGGCCAGCCTGCAGTCCAGATCTTTCACCCATAGAAAACATTTGGCGCATCATAAAGAGGAAGATGCGACAAAGAAGACCTAAGACAGTTGAGCAACTAGAAGCCTGTATTAGACAAGAATGGGACAACATTCCTATTCCTAAACTTGAGCAACTTGTCTCCTCAGTCCCCAGACGTTTGCAGACTGTTATAAAAAGAAGAGGGGATGCCACACAGTGGTAAACATGGCCTTGTCCCAACTTTTTTGAGATGTGTTGATGCCATGAAATTTAAAATCAACTTATTTTTCCCTTAAAATGATACATTTTCTCAGTTTAAACATTTGATATGTCATCTATGTTGTATTCTGAATAAAATATTGAAATTTGAAACTTCCACATCATTGCATTCTGTTTTTATTCACAATTTGTACAGTGTCCCAACTTTTTTGGAATCGGGTTTGTAGTTTAATGGTGCAATGGGAAAATATTTTCATTCATAGTTTTGGATTTGCGATGTAAAGGGGAAACAGGTTAAAAGGCGTACACACAGCCGGTGCAACCAGACCCTGCGCTGGATTCTGGACGGGTTTTCTGGAGGTCCATTATATTTACATTTATTCATTTAGCAGATGCTCACACTCAAAGAGACTTACAAATGAGAATAAAACATGCAGAAGTGATCGAGCTAAGATCTGGTTTGAAGTTAATGAACTGTCTTTCCCTTCAGAAGCTTGCTTGATCTGGTCTCAAAGTTGACTGCTTCAGAAAATAAATAACATAAAACAATTTATATATATATATATATATATATATATATATATATATATATAAAAATAATTTGAAAAATTAAATAAAATAAAAAAATCATTAAAACAATTTAAAACAAATAAACAAATGAATTAATAAAAAAATGAATAAATAAGTAAATAAAGAAATACTGTTTTGCTTGATCTGGTCTCAAGTTAAGAAAAATAAAATAAAATAACTATAATAAATAAAGAATTAATTAATTAATTATATATATAAAAAATACTTTGAAAAAAATAAAATAATTAAAATAAATTTAAAAAAATCATTAAAACAATTTAAAACAAACAAACAAAAGTACAAAATAAATAAATACTGTTTTGTTTGATCTGCTCTCAAAGTTGACTACCTCAGAAAAAAATTTAAAAAATATATAAACAAATAAAATAACATTTTATACAAATACTTCAGAAAAACTAAATAAATAATAAATTAAAATAAATAAGAAAAAAATCATTAAAACAAACTAAAACAAATAAACAAATGAATTAATTAAAAATGAATAAATAAGTAAATAAATAAATACTGTTTTGCTTGATTTGATCATAAAGTTGAGTACTTAAGAAAAATAAAACTAAAGAAAATAAATCATTAAAATGAATAAATAAATAAAGTTAATGAATTGTCCTACATTAATGTCAAATCGAAATCTATATACATCTATATACATATATATATATATATATATATATTAAACACACATTATATTTACAAACTTTTATGATTAATCATGATAAATCGTGATCAATATATCGAAAAAAAATAAATATATATATATATATATATATTAAAATAAATAAAATTAATGAATTGTCCTATATTAATGTTGTCAGATCAATTAATCGCATCTATCATATATATACATATAAAGTGGTGGTCAGAATTATTGCCACCCCTGGTAAATATGATCAAATATGGCTGTAAAAAATAAATCTGCATTGTTTATCCTTTTGATCTTTTATTAAAAAAATTCACAAAAATCTAACCTTTCATTGAAGTAAAAGAACTGAAAGTGGGGGGTAAATCACATTATGAAATAAATGCTTTTCTCCAAAACACGGCCACAATTATTGGCACCCCTAGAATTTTTTATGAGTAAAATATCTCTGAAGTATATTCCCATTCATATTTACATTTTTTAGCACACCAGGGTGACTAGGAACATGAAATTGTCCAGCTATGATGTCTTGTTCCACAGGAGTATAAATATGAGGAAACACAAAGGCCAAATTCCCTTAATCATCATCACAATGAGTAAAGCCACGGAATATAGTTCTGATGTGCAGCAAAAGATTGTTGAGCTTCACAAAATAGAAAGTGTCTGTAGGAAAACAGCTAAAGCATTGAAAATCCCCATTTCCACCATCAGGGCAATAATTAACAAGTTCAATCAACTACAGATGTTATGAATCTGCCTGGAAAAGGACGTGTGTGTATATCGTCCTGATGCAGAGTTTGAGTGGCCAAAGACTCTCCAAGATCACAGATGGAGAATCGCAAAGATTAGTTGAGTCTTGGGGTCAGAAAGCCTAAAAAAAAAAAAAATCAAACAACCCCTACATCACCACATGTTGTTTGGGAGGGATTCAAGAAAAATCCCTCTTGCTCATCCAGAAACAAACTCCAGCATATTCAGTTCAGACACGACTGGAGCTTCAGACGGGACCTGGTTCTGTGGTCAGATGAAACTATAAAAAGAGCTTTTTGGCAGCAAATCCACCAGATGGGTTTGGTGCAAACAGGGATAAAAAGTACCCCATGCCCACGGTTAAATACACCTCTGGATCTTTAATGTTGGGGCCTATTTTTTTGCTGGAGGTCCTGGACATCTTCTTCAAATACATGGTATAATGGATTCTAGCAAATACCAACAGATAAGAAATCAAAACCTGACGGCCTCTGCTAGAAATCTTATAATGGGCCGTGGTTGGATCTTCCATCAGGACAACGATCCAAAACAAACATCAAAATCAACACACAAATGTGTCACTGAACACAAAATGAAGCTTCAGCCATGACCGTCCCAGTCCCTGACCTGAACCCTATAGAGAATGAGTGATGACCTGAAGAGAAGAAGCACCAACATGGATCTGGGAATCTGAAGGATCTGGAGAGATTCTGTATGGAGGAATGGGCTCTGATCTCTGGTCCGGTGTTCTCCAAACTCATCAGGCGTTATAGGAGAAGACTCAGAGCTGTTATGTTGGCAAAAGGAGGTTGCAAAAAGTATTTAATAAAAGGGTGCCAATAATTGTGGCCAACGTGTTTGAGAAAAGCATTTATTTCATAATGTGATTTACCCCCCACTTTCAATTCTTTTACTTCAATGAAAGTTTAGATTTTTGTGAATTTTTTAAATAAAAGATCAAAAGGATAAACAATGCAGATTTATTTTTTACAACCATATTTGATCATATTTACCAGGGGTGCCAATAATTCTGACCACCACTGTATATACATACACACATTATATTTACAGACTTTTATGATTAATCGTGATAAATTGATTTGACAGTTTGTAACTATACATAAATAAACAATTAAATAAGAGCTGTTTTATTGATCTGGTCAGAGTTGAGTGCCGTCACATGAGGAAACCGAAGCGTGTTCTTGGTGAAATTACACTCATTACCTCACAGCCCTGGCGATCTATATACCGTTTAACCACATATTACTACAGCACTAAACCACAAGCTGTTACTGAAGTTCAGCTATTTATGACCACCATAAACCATCAAGATGTCTAATTTAAAAAGCGTTAGTTTCAAATTGCTCTCGATTTCACGTCAAAGACAGGAAGGGTTAGGGTTAATGGCTGAATCTGTTGTGCAAAACAAACTTTCCAGGAAGGAATCTCTCCGGGGTGCAAGTGAACACCGTGAAAAGTGTTAATGAAAAACAAACGCTAGCAGAAGCTGTAGAAGGAACAACCTGCCATTTCTGAGGAGTTTGGCCAGGCCACCGCACGAGTTTCAGCTTTAGATATCATTTATATTCTCTCAAGAACACATTTACAGTCCTGACAGTTTGTGGTGGAAAGATTTGAGTTTTAGGACTTTTTTAAAACTTTACCGTAAAGATCATGTTTTTAGGTATTACTCTCACTGCATAAAGGATAGTGAGAACCCATGTCTACAGAAAATGTGCAAAATATCTCCAAAAAGCTTCTTTAAACTGATACAAATAAAATATAAAGTCATATTTGGAAATTACCTGATTCTTTTTCATTACCTTAATGAAAAAATACACTCTAAAAAATGCTGGGTTCAAAACAACCCAAGTTGGGTTGAAAATAGAGATCGACCGATATTGATTTTTTATAACCGATACGATACCGATTATTTGCATGTTTATGTGCCCGATAACCGATCTGGTCTCAAAGTTGACTGCTTCAGAAAATATATAACATAAAACAATTTATATATTTATATATATATATATATATATAAATAATTTGAAAAATTAAATAAAATAAAAAAATCATTAAAACAATTTAAAACAAATAAACAAATGAATTAATAAAAAAAATTAAAAAAAAATAAGTAAATAAAGAAATACTGTTTTGCTTGATCTGGTCTCAAGTTAAGAAAAATAAAATAAAATAAATAATTATAATAAATAAAGAATTAATTAATTAATTATATATATATATATATATATATATATATATATATATATATATAAAAAATACTTTGAAAAAAATAAAATAAATAAATAATTAAAATAAATTAAAAAAAATCATTAAAACAATTTAAAGCAAACAAACAAATGAATTAACCAATAACCGATATATAGAACCGATATTTATTTATTGTTATTTCTGTTTTTCACAATTATAGCAACAGCTCTGAACTGAAAAAACTGTTTTATTTAACACTTTTTAAACACTGTAATATTTGCAATTTCATTCCTTGCATACAAAACAAAACAAAACACACTTCTACATCAATAAATAGAGTCTGAAAGAGTGCAATTGAAGAAAAAAAAAAATCACTAAAGTGTGTTTTTAACATTACTGCTGGTGCATCTTTTTATTTATAACAACAGCATATTAACAACAGGCAAAATAAATTTACAAAGTCTAATGTTTTCAAATGAAGAACATAAATAAATGACAGGTGAGTCTATCAACTGCCCAAATTCAGCGCTTTTATTTCCAACATGCACTCATTCATGGCTGTTTTATTCCATTCATGTAAAGTTACGTCTTTATTGGGACATGACGAATTACGTGTCTCTATTTTTAGCGCCAAGTTTAAACAGGGTTGCCAACTCTCACGCATTTGGCGCGAGACACACGCTTTCAGGCTCTGTCTCGCGCTCTCACTCTGCCCAAGTACATCTCACGCCAAATTGCCAAACCTGCTTTTGATATGAAACAAGGTCTAAGCTTTTACATTTAAGTTTTAATACGAAATTCAAACAATAAATACCGTTTTGGCGCACTTAATGTGGCCTAACAGTTAAAGCCAGAGCCTTTGAAAAACAGAGTTGCGTCATGCTTTCATCTCGCGCCGGCGCGCGCGGTCACGTGATTCATGGAGCGCTCAATAGTTCTAAACAAACCAGCGCTGCCAATACATCTGACTAGACAACAGCTTCACTGTACAGGTATTTGCAGCCATTTTTGGTAACCAGTACAGCATAGTGTGCATTGATTATTACGTCAACCACATTTACAGTATCATTTTATTCTGGAGAGTGATGGAGATGCAACACTGTGAACATTAATGTTAATGTTTTTCTTGTATTTAGCCCTCAGGTATTCCTTACTAATTGGTCACACTCACACTCATTGGTGGTCAAATGTGACCATACACCTTAACTATTTTTCAATTAAATAAATGTTCTATATTTTAGTTCAATAATATTTATTGAATATTTTGAGTACTTTTGGTACTAAATACTATTTGTGCAATAATTATGGTCCATTAATGACCACTTAAAATATTTTTCTTCTAATATTTGTATTATTTATATTACAGTTAGTGTAGTAATTAAGGTTAAAATAGAGAATTCCAATGCAAAGAGGCAAAATAGAGTCATTTTGTGGCTGGAAAAATAATAATTTTCAAACCTGTATGCCTGTATGGCTCTTTAATAAATATACATGTAGGCCTATCTAGTCTAGTTGCTCAAAAAAGTATTGCAGATCATAACTGCGTACTTGTTTTTAGGTTTTGCATTTGAATAAATATTTAGACATGATCAAACACTAGATTTGATTAAAGTGACATTTTAAAACGTTAATAACTTACATCCTAATATTTTTAATGATTCTTATATAAGCACACACAAGTGAATATTAATGAACGCGAGCAAATATAATTTAACCCAAGAAAAGTTTAAAATAGTGCTAAAAAGGCAAACCAATTTAAATCATTTTAAATGCTTAAATATCGCAAAAAATATTGGGAAACCGATATATCGGTCGATCTCTAGTTGAAAATGGACAAACCCAGCGATTGGGTTAAATGTTTGCTTAAAACAACCTAATTGCTGGGTTTGTCCATTTTCAACCCAACTTGGGTTGTTTTTAACCCAGCATTTTCTAGAGCACTCATGCATTAATGCTGCAACATATGATTATTTTGATAGTTGATTAATCTAACGATTATTAGAATGATTAATTGACTAGCTAATCATTATTTTCACCGATTAATCAGCAGCATTGATAAATTATTCTGCTTTTGCAATCAGTTAAAATATCAAGTTACACCTATACCTATAAAACAAGGAAAATCACTTCAGCATTTGAAAATGTCTTTTTAATGATTTTAAGGCACAATATGTAAGATTTTTAGATTAAAATATCCAAAAACCACTAGAACAGTGTTATATATTTTGTTGACTTGTGTACATTATCCCAAATGTTTCCAAGAATGTTTAAATCCAGAGAAATAAGCGATTTTAACCAGGACACGGACCGTGCGTCGCCTATCAATGACATCATACCCGCGTTACCCTCGGTTTTATTTTGTAGAAACCATGGAAACACAAAGACGCTTTAATATATGATGTGTTTTATTAGACAGGTGAGCAACTGTTTGGATCATTCATGGACAGAAACTAATCATTGTTCTCCAGCTCAACACAGTTAGTCTTATTGTTTAAATCTGGTGTTCTTGATTTACCGCGAGTACCATGTTTTACCATGCCTAATATGATCTCACTCACTGCAGTGTGAACAAGTGTCTCATAGCAGCGCGAGCGAACGCACAGAGTAGCATTATAACATAACTTTAACACACACAAATGTGTGTAATATGATAAAACAGCGCTGCGTTCCCCCACACACACATGAGCGGAAGAAGCGGAAGCGCTCGTCTGACAGAATAAAAGCTCCAGGCGTCATCAAGCTACGCCTTTGTTTTGAATAAGCGACCTCTAGCTCAGGCCCTTAAAACAGCTCATATTAGATCAAACAATTAATTGACAAAAATATCAGTCGACTATTTTTTATTGATTAATCGTTTCAGCCTTATTATGCATATTTATTATTTAACACCATATTAGCAGCAACGGCTATTTTCATTGCAAACTCAGAGAAGTAGAAATTAAAATAAACAAAAAAAAAAAACTTTAATAAATAAGGAAAACAACAATATAAATTTTCTTACAACAATATAAAATTTGAACAATCATATAAGCCTTTTCAGTTTAATATTTGATCTGATATTTGACCTAACTGTGCATGAATGTGATTTACCACAAATTATAATTATACGAAGTTTGAGTATTTATTTTCAGGAATATTTTTGTCAGTAGAAATATTTTATAGTAAAGTATTTATGTGCATTCTCACATGCCTAAATAACTAGTGCAGTTACAGTTACGTTGATAATTCATTTTTTAACACCATATTAGCAGCAAAGGCTATTTGATGGCAAACTAACAATAAAACATCATAAAATAAAGAAAACAGTATATAATAATTTAACAATATTTTCTTACAACAGTATAAAAAAAAAACTATATAAGCCATTTTAGTTTAATATTTGATCTAAAAAAACAGGAGGTCACGCAGGTCAAACAGCTGCAGTTTATGGACGTCAAAGCTAGAAATGAAGACAAGAAAGGCGAACTCTTTCACGCAGGATGGCACTGATCTTAACTAGTCATCACATCCAGCTGAGGGAAACTACTAACATTCCCCGAGCACTCAGCATCATGTCCCGTCACTATGGTAACGGCGGCGTGTCACGCCGACCGCGGACTGCCGAAGGGTTAAATGGGCTTGACCTCGGCGTTGCCAGGGCTCATTAAGTTGCACAGAAGAGCAGATCAGAGACTGCATGCGGACACGCAGAAACGCGTCCCACCTCATAAACTGAACAGAGAGGCCACAGCAGCTCCAACACACTTATCTGCTCAGTTACAGGAAACAGCAGGTCATTACGGACCAACAGGGGGCACAGACAGAGACAGACACACTTACTGAGGACCCATGTTTGATCTTTCTGTAGGGCCCTGTGTTTTTTTTACGTTTTGTTCCGTTTTAATTTAAAGGTGCAGTGTGTAATATTTATGAGGATCTATTGACAGAAATGCAATATAATATACATAACCACGATTTCAGTGGTGTGTAAAGACCGTTATGTTTTTATTAACTTAGAATGAGCCGTTTCTATCTACACACACCGTGGGTCCCCTTACAGTGAAGTCGCCATTTTGTGCCGTCATGTTTCTACAGTAGCCCTAAATGGACAAACTTCTCTACAGAGCGCTAGTCACTCTCTGCTCTCTCCGACGACGACATTTTTGTCCTGTGTCGGCCACCGTAGCTTCTCCATGTGCTTCGAAAGGGAGTGGTGGGCGGGTGCAATTCACAACCTCACCGTTAGATGCCGCTAAAATTTACACACTGCACCTTTAAAGGCACAATATGTAATTTTTCGTTGCTTATTCAAAACAAAGGCGTAGCTTGATGACGCTTGGAGCTTGTATTCTGTCAGACGAGTGCTTCCGCTTCTTCCGCTCATGCGTATGTGGGGGAACGCAGCGCTGTTTTATCATATTACACACATTTGAGTGTGTTAAAGTGATGTTATAATGCTACTCTGTGCGTTCGCTCGCGCTGCTATGAGACTCTTGTTCACACTGCAGTGAGCTAGATCATATTAGGCATGGTAAAACATGGTACTCGCGGTAAATCAAGAACACCAGATTTAAACAATAAGAGTAACTGTGTTGAGCTGGAGAACAATGATTAGTTTCTGTCCATGAATGATCCAAACAGTTGCTCACCTGTCTAATAAAACACATCATATATTAAAGCGCCTTTGGTGTTTCCATGGTTTCTACAAAATAAAACCGAGGGTAACGCGGGAATGATGTCACTGATAGGCGACACACGGACCCGATCCGTGCCCTGGTTTATTTCTCTGGATTTAAACATTCTTGGAAACATTTGGGATAATGTACACAAGTCAACAAAATATATAACACTGTTCTAGTGGTTTCTGGATATTTTAATCCAAAAATCTTACATATTGTGCCTTTAAGTTAAATTTTAGTAATCAAAAAGCATGTCTAATTAATTGAAATCATGAAACTTATACAATTTAACAACAATTTATTAAAAGTTTGACAAAAATGACATGTTTTCTGTTTTAAGTTTTCTGGATTCTATTTTAATGCTTTAATAAAATTAATAATCAAAGAGCATGTCTAATTAATTTAATTCATAAAACAACAATTTATTAATTAAAAAAATTATAATAATTGTTTTTCCCCCGAATTTTTTTTTTGTTGTGCATTTAAATTTTTTCTGCCAATCAAATGAAGGCATAAAACCTTAATTTAATTTATCTTTAATTATAAGAAAGTAAACAAACTTTTTGGCAAACAAAGTGCTGCACAACAGCTATACTGTTAAAATTAAAACATGGACGAAAAATTGATTATTCCTAAAAAAAAAAAAAAAGTTTTAATAATAATTTATTATTATCATTATTATTAGTATTAGTATTATTATTACACTGAGACTAAAACTAAATTCTACTGTACAACAGTAATATATATTTCTGTCAGAATTTCTATTCTGTTTATTTTGATGTGTTGCCGTGAAGATCTTTCTGTGTGTTTATGATATTATGACGACAGTTTTTCTCAAATGAAATGGTAAAATGCAGATGAAGTGACTCTGGAGATGAAGTTCATGCGTTCATGTCCTCATATAGTGAGACGGCAGAGGCTGAAAACACCGCGAGCGTCACGCGTGCTTCAGTGTTTATTTTTATTTTGACAGCAGTCCTTTTTTCCCTGAACATAACACATACCGTACCGAAACTGTGACCCTAAAACCGGGATAAAAACCGAACCTTGAGTAATTTGAACCGGTACACCCATATATACACATATGTCTTTACTGTTACTTTTGATCAATTTAATGCATCCTTAATGAAAAAACTATGTTTTATCCAACAAATATGAAGGAGACACTTCACAGGAGGATAGAGGCACTCTAAATATCTTTTAGCACAGATCACCCTTTTCCCTTCTGATCTTCCGAGCGCCGAGGCCAAATGTGTGTCAATGTGTCAGCTTTTCCTCTCACTCAGTGGGCATTGGAAACAGACGCACCACTAACCCGCCTGGTTTATGTCATACGGCATAAATACGTCAAGAAGGAAGTCTAGCTGAGCTTGAACTTCCCTGGGACTCTCCTAATCTGATGCTCGGGTTGGTGTGTGACTGACAGACGGCACAGATGACCTAAACTGGAGAAGGGCAAAGGGTGTGAGTGGGAAACGTCATGTTTGCGTCTCCACAGGAGTGCCAGTCGAGCTCAATCCTAATGAGTAAAACGACTGTCGTAACTGTTGCTTTGTTTGACAACACAAGATACACATGACCAGTTAAAGGCTTGGACACACACGGCTGAACTTATGCTGCTCAAAGTCAGAGAAAACGAAAGATCTGAAGGTTTCTGCTTTAAATGCTTTAAAATATTAGAATAACCCAGTTAACAGGGAACGTTCCCTCAAAGTTATGAACAAACGTTCCAGTAACATTAATAGAATGTTCAACGTTATAATCTTCTCAAAATATGTGCACAGAAATGTTATTAATACATCGTTCATGGAACGTTTAAATGTTACTTGTTTTAGAATGTTCATTGTTCAAAGAACAATCAAAATGTAACATTCTCATAATGTTTGCACAATGATAAAATGGAATGTTTCCTTAACGTTCACATAACCAAAACATTTTTTGGAGTTTTGGAAACATTCATAAATAACATTTTATACCTTAACACTCTTTCTTAACACCAAAACATGTCAAGGTTTTTTTTTTTTTTTTTTTTTTTTTTTTACTGCATCGGAATGGTACAAAACTAAGTAAATGTTTTGGCACTTGCCATATGAACACACACACACACAAAAAAAATAATGGACATGATTCAAAAAGGTAAATTGGTCCAGAAAAACTTGTGCTCCCCGCGGTCAAAAATGAGTGCATTGGAAATTAAATCTAGTGGAAGCGTTTGGTACTGCGCCCAAACTAAATCTGACTGAAAGCTCATTTTTTGAGATATCAACCTCAAAAACTTGTTTAGATTTATGGCTTTGATTTTCACACAGTTTTAGAGTAAAACATGCTTTTGAAAATACATATTTTATATAAGAGTTGAAAATTGTATTTTTGTCCATTCTTCATAAACATAACATTCTGTAACTTTTTTTAAATTCACTTTTTTAAACTTTTCACTTCAGCAATAATCTGCCAAGTGTCTTCTTCGAAAAGAGACCAAACTTCAGTCTGTGATCTAAAGCATTTTGGAAATTGGAAATTTCATTTTCAGGTCTATGCTCAAAAAGTGAATAAATGGATTATAGCCAGCCGCGGCTCGTCTGTATGGGCAGGTGGGCAGAGCCCCACCAAAATATTCATCCAAACACAGACCTCCATATACACTGAATTATCAATAAATTGCAAATGTATTCAGAATTCTGCAACAAATATTTTTCGGATTTTCTAGACTTAAGTCGTGAAGGGAGCAGGATATATTAAAATGAAGCGCATGGATTCGACAGGCATGTATTTATGACACTAGGTGGGGCAGCCAGTCTCTGAGCCCTCCCCAGCTCTACAGCGCCACCACACGTTTCCACGGTAAATCTGTGGTGAAAAAAGGAACTGCAGCGCGCTCTCATAGAGAGCCATTGGGCAGATTTCTGGCTGCCCCACGTGACCTCACATAACCCTCACTCCAGACCAAGACCATATCAGTCCGCTTCAGCCATGTGTCTGCATCAGGTCAGTAACTAGATGGCATGTCTGATCCTCCTATGTGGAGTAGCGTATCAAATGAATGAGATTACAAACCCTTTATTTTAAACATGCTAATGTGAATAGCCTTTATGTACAGTAGTTCTGTTGTGTCTGTTCTGAGAATGACTTTCCTCACTGGAATTCCTACACAACTTGGAATATTCTAAAACAACATCTGAGGCCATAAATACTACAATATGGCAATTCTAAGATGGTATTCTATGCATTAGTCGTGTGTAGTCTGTCAATCATCATTAGAGCGCCACCCTCAGGCTGAATAACGCAATGACATTAGAATTCTGCCCGAAGTGACTCTATGTTCAGATTAGAATATAAAGCTAAACTAAAATATAGTACATTCATTTCATTGTAGGGATGTGAGACGGTGAGGAAATTTTACCCACCGGTTAATCGACGTGTGACAACACCGGTAATACCGGTATCGCCGACTGGGGCTTTTAAAACACTACTTCTATCTAAACCGAAAGTAAAATACACACGGCCGCTCGGGCATTCATAACGGAGCGGAGCAAAGCGAGTGGTTTCAATGAATTCCTATGAAAGTTAAGCTTCCATAGCAATGAACTGAAAACGCACCAGTGCACACACACACCGTGAATGACAGTTCGGCCGTAATGCGCGCTCTGTGCAGCCGTTAATGAATGACAGTTCGGCCGTAATGCGCGCTCCGTGCAGCCGTGAACGAATGACAGTTCGGCCGTAATGCGCGCTCTGTGCAGCCGTTAATGAATGACAGTTCGGCCGTAATGCGCGCTCCGTGCAGCCGTGAACGAATGACAGTTCGGCTGTAATGCGCGCTCTGTGCAGCCGTGAACGAATGACAGTTCGGCCGTAATGCGCGCTCTTTGCAGCCGTGAACAGTTCGGCCGTAATGCGCGCTCTTTGCAGCCGTGAACGAATGACAGTTCGGCCGTAATGCGCGCTCTGTGCAGCCGTTAATGAACGACAGTTCGGCCGTAATGCGCGCTCTTTGCAGCCGTGAACGAATGACAGTTCGGCCGTAATGCGCGCTCTTTGCAGCCGTGAACGAATGGCAGTTTGGCCGTAATGCGCGCTCTTTGCAGCCGTGAACGAATGACAGTTCGGCCGTAATGCGCGCTCCGTGCAGCCGTGAACGAATGACAGTTCGGCCGTAATGCGCGCTCTGTGCAGCCGTTAATGAATGACAGTTCGGCCGTAATGCGCGCTCCGTGCAGCCGTGAACGAATGACAGTTCGGCTGTAATGCGCGCTCTGTGCAGCCGTGAACGAATGACAGTTCGGCCGTAATGCGCGCTCTGTGCAGCCGTTAATGAATGACAGTTCGGCCGTAATGCGCGCTCCGTGCAGCCGTGAACGAATGACAGTTCGGCCGTAATGCGCGCTCTGTGCAGCCGTGAACGAATGACAGTTCGGCCGTAATGCGCGCTCTTTGCAGCCGTGAACAGTTCGGCCGTAATGCGCGCTCTTTGCAGCCGTGAACGAATGACAGTTCGGCCGTAATGCGCGCTCTGTGCAGCCGTTAATGAACGACAGTTCGGCCGTAATGCGCGCTCTTTGCAGCCGTGAACGAATGACAGTTCGGCCGTAATGCGCGCTCTTTGCAGCCGTGAACGAATGGCAGTTTGGCCGTAATGCGCGCTCTTTGCAGCCGTGAACGAATGACAGTTCGGCCGTAATGCGCACTCTGTGCAGCCGTGAACGAACGACAGTTCGGCCGTAATGCGCGCTCTTTGCAGCCGTGAACGAACGACAGTTCGGCCGTAATGCGCGCTCTCTGCAGCCGTGAACGAATGACAGTTTGGCCGTAATGCGCGCTCTTTGCAGCCGTGAACGAATGACAGTTCGGCCGTAATGCGCGCTCTTTGCAGCCGTGAACGAATGACAGTTTGGCCGTAATGCGCGCTCTTTGCAGCCGTGAACGAATGACAGTTCGGCCGTAATGCGCGCTCTGTGCAGCCGTGAACGAACGACAGTTCGGCCGTAATGCGCGCTCTGTGCAGCCGTGCACGAATGACAGTTCGGCCGTAATGCGCGCTCTTTGCAGCCGTGAACGAACGACAGTTCGGCCGTGCACATTTTAGTTTCGGTTTAGAATTAGAGCCAATTCGGGGGCGGGTTGCTTGAATTAATGTGGGTTCATTAGCCTATTATTCTTAATGAAAAGCACAACAAAACAGTAAAATGACAAACTACCTTAAATAGGCGATTTTACATTTCGCTTTGAAACCAAATCTTCCGCGATCATCTCAGTCAGCTCCTCGCTCTCGTGATGAATGAAATCTGACGGATCATGCTTTTTATTTATATACAAAGTTTTTATTTGTATTGTCTGTTTTCTAATTGAACTAAATTATTTTATTACTATTAAAAAAAAAAATCAAAATGACGGTGGGGGCGGTGCCACGGTGGGCAAGTGATGTCACCGGTGTTGAGTCTGAACACCGGTAACACCGTCAACACCGACTATCGTAGCAAGCCTATTACATTGAAATAAAAATAAACATTTTGGTCATTTTTGACCGACACACGAAGAGCACCAGAGGTTTAAAAGGTTTTTTGTTAGCTGGGTAGGATATTCAAACCCTCCTGTTGTGTTGAAAATCTGGGAAAGTCTCAAAATCAATCAATCAATGTTTATTTATAGAGCACATTTAAACACAACCAAGGTCGTGCTTTACAATCAACAGTAAACAAGGAAAACCCAGGATAACGTACTACGGTGTGTTAAAAGCCAAGGAAAATAAATATGACTTGAATAAAAGTAGTGAGAGATGGGGCATGCCTAATATAGGGAGGAAGGCTATTCCAAAGTTTGGGTCCAGCAGAATCGAACGCACGATCACCACGATTTTTAAGTGTAACTCTGGGTACTGTCAGTAGGCCACGGTCACGTGATCTCAAACTTATTGACGGGTTAGCAATAGATCAGTTAGATAACAAGGTGCTAGGTCATTGAGGGCTTTATAGACAAATAACAAGATTTTAAGGTCAATCCTATACTTGACAGGGAGCCAGTGCAGAGACATTAAAATAGGTGTTATATAACCATATTTTCGTTTCCTGCCGAGCAGTCTAGCGGCTGCGTTTTGGACCAGCTGCAGACGAGAGATAGAGGCCTGAGAGATCCCATAATACAGTGAGTTACAGTAGTCAAGCCCAGATGTTACAAAGGCATGGATTGCGATTTCAAAATTGCTCCTGGATAAAAAGGGCGAAGTTGATAGAAGCACGATTTAACAACAGCAGTGATCTATTTGTCGATTAGGATGCCCAGATTCCTGGCACACTGTGTATTACACAGGGCGAGAAAACCGAGATCAAAATCAAAAACACTGTTTTCCTTAGGGCCAAACATAATAATTTCTGATTTATTTTCATTTAAAAGTAAAAAAATAGCTTGAAAGCCATGACTAGGCAATCAAACAGAGGCTGAAGAGAAAATGTGTTATTGCGCTGTACAGGGAGAACAACACCGGTCCAAGAATAGATCCCTGCGGGACACCACAACCAAGAGGTTTGTTGGAGGATGAATAAGCCCCAGATGTACAGTGAAACACCCATTTGACAAATAACCACTGTAATACAGTACCACAAAGTCCCACACAAGACTCTAAGCGTGACAGAAGTATGTTGTGGTCGACTAAGTCAAATGCAGCGCTTGGATGTGCTCTGGGTGTGTGTGTGTGCACTTGGATGGGTTAAATGCAGAGCACAAATTCCAAGGTCACCTTGGTCACACGTCACTTCACTTTCACAATCTAAAAGGACCAGAGCCATGGATTTCCCTGAATCTGTCGTGAGGAATCGTCCCCAATTGGTTTCCATGCAATTTACCAAAAACACTAGGGTTGCAAAGTTTCCAGAAACTTTCCAGAATGTTTGGAAACTTTCCAAGATTTTTTTCAGACCCTTTGCAACCCTACCAAAAACATAAAACTGCTGCTTGTCAAAATATAAAATATGTGAAACAGTTCATCTCTTTGTGTCTGGCATATTTATGTTTAAAATTAGCTGCACAGACACAAAATACAACTAGTGTAAATAGGGTAAACGTACCTTTAAGATCACCAAAGTCTACATTGAGACATTTTTAGTGCACAGGGTAATGGTTTCAGTACAAGAAGTTATGTTAAAATTAAATATTAATCTCTCACACAATATTTTTTTATTTTATTTTAAATGACAAAAGCATTTTAATTAAGATGTATTAAGATCATTAAATGCAAAAAGTCTGGCTGTGCTTAATGGGTACACACCCCTGTTGCTATTAAGCTCACAACATGTTTTTTTTTTTTTAATTCTTGGGTTTTTTTAAGCAAAATTTTTGAAGAATAATTTTATAAAGATTAACTTGAAGTGACAACCATCAGTTAATATTTAAAGTCTGTTTATGACGTATTTACATAGACGTTCAATGTGGATGGGAGCACACTGAGCTTTTATTGGAACAGCAACATTTTTTTAAAATTCATAAATATTATTAAATTAAATTTAAAAGGACAATTTTGCCAAATAAATAATCTAGGTCATGTATTAAATTCATACATATTTTAATATGGACCGCTATTATTGAAAATATCTATGAAATTATACTTTTTCTTATTGATGTCACACTGAAGCTGTGTGATCGTAGCTAGCGCGCCCTTTAGGCTCACCGCACAATAACATGAAATCTTTAAAAATGACAGCAGTGTAAAACCACAGAACATCAATAAACTGTACATTTATAACATAATGGATTTAAAAGTACAAGCCAGTAATGCCTGTGAAGTAATATATTAGCGTAGCACACACTCTTATACAGCTAGTAAGCTAACAGTGTTCTGTAGCATCTGCGCTATGTTGCTAAAACTATAACTGTAATTATTTCCCACATCCAGGTTCCAGGTTATAATATGCAAAAGTCTAAACATTAATCTCTTAATTTTGCAGTAAGAAGTTATACTTATCAAAAATAAAGGCTTAAACATCTAAAAAATGCACATTTAAGGGGCTCCTCTTTTGGTGAAAGTTTTCAGACAGCTTTCAAAATGGCCGCCAGACAGTGTGAACACATGGATACCCATAACTCAGTGTGCAATGGTCTGATTAGCTTGAAATTACAGGAAGTATATAGTAACAAACACATCATTTGGTTAAGACATCAAGTAGGATGATGAATTATTTTTTTCTTTTTATAATTTGAGCTCAAAGATAGCGGTGTGCTTAATGGGTACTTGAGGTTAATGGGTACGTTTACCCTAGCATTTATCTAAATAGCCTCTAATTTATCTAATTTTGTTATGTCTGCTACTCAAACCCTTGCAAAAAACGAACCACCAAAAAAATAATTTTACAAGCTATGATTCCATCAATATTTTTATGCACATTTTGGGATATTGCATAAATGAAAATGCTGGATGAAAACGCCAAGATGCGCATAAATTCTAAAAATGTGTATTAAAAACGTATGCGCTCAATTGAGTCGGATAAACGCTTTATCCGATAAGAAAACTTAAACTACGATGGAAACACATTTTCCGAATTTCCTCGATGTGCGTCAAAAGAGTCATGTGACTTTGCCTGATGGGACGGCATAACTAAACTAACCAGCGTAAGTTAAATTCGCATCTTTGGATGGAAACAATCTATAGACTTTTGACTGTGAACTAGAAGAAGAAACAGCAAATTCTCTTTGGACGATTCAAAAGACGAGTCTTCAGTTTCAAGCTTTAAATTTCTCATGTATCTCATATTTCAGTCTTAGACAATCTACAATAAAGGTTTTCTGTTTTTTATCTGACTCTGCTGTTGATTTTCTTGGTGAAATGCATGGAAACCAATGGGCGGCTCAATTTGACCCCAACACAATTGATGCAACCAAAATTTGGATTAAGCCTCTCCAAAACACATCTACGTGTTGAAAATTTGCATGCACATTCATGACTCTAAATGAGAAAAAGTGACCAAATTTCAAGAAGAAATTAAGAGTTTAACCAGTGTTTTGAGCGGTTTTAAAATCAAGTGTGGATCACATGACCTGATGCAACACAACAGGAGGAAACAGTGAAGACAAAGGCAGCACGTCGATGATGTTGATTAAAAAAAAGCTCTTGGACATGTTATGCATCAACAAAACTTCTCAGTCTTAGTACTGTCAAGCTGCTTAAAAATAAATAAAGAGATGTATAAATAAAGGTGACTTGACTTCAAAGGTCATGGACAACCTCTTTAGTGTGTATACAATGAACCTCTAATAAATAAATAAAAGCTACATAAATTATATTTTTATTGAGTTTGAGTTTGAATATCATGCCGGAACATCTACACCGCGCAACCAAACAAGCGTGCAGGAAAAGAGCTTCTCTTCTGTCTTGGCTTATGAGGGAATCTCCAGAATGACCAGCAAAGGTCAAAGGACATTGACTCGCGGAGCCAAGACTTCAAAGCCGTCCTAATTTATAACGCCTGAGACACAGCAGGTTGTATTTCTCCAACTTAGAGGAAGAGGTTAGTAACGTCTAACTACACTTATCTAAGAGAAAAGAAGTTTGCGCTGCCTGACGTTTCAAAGTGAAAGGCAATAAAGCACTTAAACACACCAGGAGGGAATCCAATGTGACCTAGCTGTCACAAATTTAAGATTTATACATTCAAATTGAATTTCCATCTACTTGGATTAAACAAATAGTTCATGCATCATATTTGCAGTCATGCATAAATGAATCAGGTCATGTAAAAAAAACAGTGCATACTTTATTATTAACTATTTGCATCTATAAGATTTTATCAAAACACATTTATTCAAATGGCTCAGTTAAAAAGTATGAAAATTATTCAAATATGGCTAGCTGTGGAACAAGCAATATTCAATTAGTTAAAATGCATGAGACTGAAACCAATTGGATTTACTTATGATAAATATAAACCTGATTATTGTGGATTTAAAACATGTTCCGTTTATCTGTTTAATTTATGCACGACTGACAAATATGCATCACATAACGTTTATTAGTCTATGTTAAAACTTTGTAATCAAAATGGATGGACATTTCACATGCAATTTAAATACATAAATCTTATATTTTAAGCCTATATACTTTGTAGGAACTATATTTTAACAAACGTTATGATGGGGAAAGTCATCACACACTCAAAAAATAAATTAAGCCTTTTTTTCAAGATATACGCATTTTAATTAAAAGTAAAATTCCATAAAATTAAATTGAATAATCCTTACGTATTATTCATATTATGAATTAAGAATTAAAAAAAAAAATAGTAAAAATCTTAACGGACCATTTAGTTTGTGATTCGTATTCATAAATTTAAAAAAATAATAAAATGTTTAAATTTAAGTTTAATATTTATACAAAATGTTTTATTAAGCTATACTTTTTTTTACTCATTTAAAATTCTTAATTTATAATATAAATAATTAAATTTGATGGAATTTTTACTATTAATTTTTCAAAAAAAGGCTTATATTTTTTGAGTGCATGTTTTGTATGGTGTCATTTTATACAATAATTAAATTATTTTGTTTTGTGCTTCATTATTGTTTAAGAAAAGCTTTAACCTCCTTAGCTCTGGGACCATTTTGGGGGATTTCCACCTGGATTTGGCCTACACAAACTGAAAAGCTTCCCATACCCACATACAGTGGTCTAAATACACAATTTTGGTGTCATTTTACAGGAAACCATTTGAAGTTACATAAAACACTGCTAAAAGTGATAAACATTTAAGTATATGTTGTCTGAGCTGTAATAACCCCCAAGAAAAAGAGGTGCTTTTTGATTTTTTTTGGTTATAATTACATTTTTGATTTTTTTGGTTATAAATTCATTGTGAAAGTGTATAACTCAGGCCCTGTGTGCTCTAGCACCCTGCAGACAGTTTTGGCTGTTTCCACTGGATGGCAGCAAATACTGGAAAAAATAATTTTGTCTGTATCATGTTGTATGCAAGATTTATTCAAATGGATCTGAAGGGAGGAATATTACCTTTTTTATGTAATTTCAGCCTTCCCAAATCTAAAGTCTCCCCTAAAGAGTAATTTAGTGTAAATTATCAGGGTCCCTGGAGTTTAAGAGAGCTTTAATAAGGTGTCCATAAAGTGTCAACATGTATTTTTGAGGTTAAGATTTTAAGATTCTAAACAGGTAAATATTCACTGGAGTAAAAAAGTGTGACAACTAGCCCCGGCCTCTCATTCTCTTGAGAATGCACTTAAACGTGTGTGAGACTAGACTAGCTGACACAGATAAGAGTAGAGATACTGAGGAAACTCGTGAGACGATTCCCATACTTGCTCACAGGAAAGAGTAAACGGTGGAGAGCTGAACTTCCTTCCTCCTCCTCAATCCTGCCAAGAAAAGACCAGCAGCCAATGAAAACACAGCAGCCCGTCTTTACTTCTGCTGTCATGTTCCTCATCTCTGAAAGACAATACCTTCACAAAATGGATCTGAATGAGTCACGAAATTACATTTCAATCACTTTGGCATTTGAGTATTCTGACTATTTTCTACCTGCAGTGAAATGACCATAACACACAACCTCACACAGATATATATATATATAAACACCTAAAACTGTATGTCAAATGCCAGCAAAAGTTCAAGTTTTAAAGCAATCCTGTGTTAGTGAATTAGATGCATGACTAAAACTTCATAGTATTACACATTTGTTGTTGTTTTTTTTACCGTCATGCTATAAAACACCAAGAATCATGACTATTTTAACCATAAAAACCCAGCAATATCCGTCTATCATGATTCAAAAGTGCTTCCTTAAAACCATTGAGGTTCAGAATGCAATTCTCATTAAATATTCAGGGAACAACGTTGATTTTTACATGCATTGTGCCATAATTTCTTCCAGAACAAATTCCCAAAACAAGTGTCACGATGAGAAATCCACCAAAACGAAAGGGACATACAGAGAATATAGAAGAAATCCTGTAATGAATGAATCCATGCAAAATATATCAAGTAAAAGCAACAGTGTGATTATTATATAAAGGCAGATCTGGGATAGTTGTCAAATGATTGCAGTATTTTTAAGTTTTGTTGAATCTGTCTGATTCGTGAGTGTTTTGTACTTTATAATAGTTTTACTGTTTACACTTGGTTGAAAAAGACAACATTATGCTGTTCAATGTTATGTTTCCACTGTGACAACATGCCCCGGTCTCCTCCAGTGTTCATTGACCACACTCTGTATGTCACGCTGACCTCTGCTGGACAGCAGCTGAACAACACAAACTCACTAAACACCTGTCCAGAGTCTAAAGGCTTCATATTTATGGAAAATAACATCAATAACAAAACAACTTACAGAAGTTTGGTTACTTACAGTGTTTCCTCGCAGATGAGTCGGTCGTCAGGTATGGATTGATTGATTGATTAATTGATTGTCATAAGGTATTGATTGCCTTTAGGTATCAACTGTCCTCCGATATTGATTGTTCTCAGGTATTGATCGATGATGATGTTTTGTGATGATGGGCTAGTTTTGTGTCACACTAGAAATCAATTATGTTTTAAATACAAATGCATACCACTGTATTCCAAGTGAAAGAACGAAATGATAAGGAGCAAAGAAAACAAAACGAGATTGACGTCGATGTTTGGCGTCCTCAGGTAGCTGACGTCATCACGCGATGCCGCTGATCTGCGCGCACGCGGTCATGCGACGCAAAGCTGCTCAAGTGGGATCCTGTTCGAAATAGCACTCTGAATTGCATTTAAGAAAAATTATCATTTTCGATGTTTTCCTTGTCTGTGATCCCGGGTATTTTTTTCTTGTTTTTAAGCACAAACGTAATTTTGGTAAAATTTTCAAAAAAAACAAGAATTAAAGGCACAATATGTAATTTTTCGTCTCTTATTCAAAACAAAGGCGCGTCTTGACTCCTTGGTTGGGCGGAGCTTTTATTCTGCTGCAGACGAGTGCTTCCACTTCTTCCGCTCATGCGTATGTGGGGGAACGCAGCGCTGTTTTATCATATTACACACATTTGAGTGTGTTAAAGTTGTTATAATGCTACTCTGTGCGTTCGCTCGCGCTGCTATGAGACACTTGTTCACACTGCAGTGAGCGAGATCATATTAGGCATGGTAAAACATGGTACTCGCGGTAAATCAAGAACACCAGATTTAAACAATAAGACTAACTGTGTTGAGCTGGAGAACAATGATTAGTTTCTGTCCATGAATGATCCAAACAGTTGCTCACCTGTCTAATAAAACACATCATATATTAAAGCGTCTTTGGTGTTTCCATTGTTTCTACAAAATAAAACCGGAGGGTAACGCGAGTATGATGTCATTGATAGGCGACACAAGGGCCGTGTCCTGGTTAAAATCACTTATTTCTCTGGATTTAAACATTCTTGGATACATTTGGGATAATGTAAGTACACAAGTCAACAAAATATATAATACTGTTCTAGTGGTTTTTGGATATTTTAATCCAAAAATCTTACATATTGTGCCTTTAATATCTAAGTAATTTTGTTGGTCGTCAAACACAACCCCTAGCTTCATTGCTGTCCTGGCTGGCGTTAGTGTTGTGGATCCCAGTTGTTCCATGATGTTTTGGTCAACTGACGGATCTGCCGGAATTACAAGGAGCTCCGTCTTTGCAAGGCTGAGCTGTAGGCATAAATGTCTGAAAGGCAGGCAGAGATACGAACTGAGATGGTGCGATCATCGGGTTAAAATGACATATAGTGCTGCATGTCATCTGGAGAAGCCTGTGCCTTTATGATCATTCCCAGTTCAAGTGTAAATGGAGAAAAGAAGAGGGCCGAGCACTGAACCTTGAGGCGCCCCGGTGATTAGCTGATGTGACGCAGACACCCATCCTCTCCATGAAACCTTGAAAGATCTGCCAGAAAGGGTGGACAGGAGGATCTGGTGATTAACAGTGTCAAAGACAGCCAACAGGTCTAGTCCAATACGGACAGATGATCTGGACTTCGCTTCGAGTTTCAGCAACGGTTAGCAGGACGCTTTCTGAACACTCTGTGGAGTGTCCACTTTTGAAGCCAGACTGGTTGTCATCAAGTTGTTCTGTGATAGAAAGGCAGAGATCTGATTGAACACAACAAGATTTTTATTTAACTATAATACATTTTTATTTCATTGCAAGTAACATTCAACTAAGTGTCCAAAAACATTACATGCAGTTCACAGTTAAAGTCCCCAAAAAATCAAAATTTAAGTTTTTTGGCTTTTAGTATGAATATGTTAGTCTTACTGTTATCTGTAAACTAGTGCGCTCCAAAACAATGACGAAATTCACATTTAGAAGATAGAAGCGTTCAAAATGTAGTCTCTCACTTCCACCAATATGGATCAGTGATTTTGATGACATCACTCTGCACTTCAGCTTCTCATCAGATTTTCTGTCCAATCAAAACCTCTCTAGAATCTGAAGCCCCGCCCCCTACATTATAAACAGACGCTGATCACCAGATCCTCCTGTCCACCCTTTCTGAATGCTGAAGCTGCGACTGAAATCGGTCACTTGTTCCCCCTATTTTCTACATGGTGAATGGCACATAGTGCACTATATAGGGGATAGGGAACGATCAGACAGTGCACTATATATGGGATAGGGAACGATCAGACAGTGCACTATATAGGGGATATATAGGGGATAGGGAACGAGCAGACAGTGCACTGTATAGGGGATAGGAAACGATTCAGACGGTGCACTATATAGGGGATAGGGTACGATCAGACAGTGCTCTATATAGGGGATAGGGAACAATTCAGACAGTGCTCTATATAGGGGATAGGGAACAATTCAGACAGTGCTCTATATAGGGGATAGGGAACAATTCAGACAGTACTCTATATAGGGGATAGGGTACGATCAGACAGTGCACTATATAGGGGATAGGGTACGATCAGACAGTGCACTATATAGGGAATAAGGAACGATCAGACAGTGCACTATATAGGGGATAGGGAACAATTCAGACAGTGCTCTATATAGGGTATAGGGAACAATTCAGACAGTGCTCTATATAGGGGATAGGGAACGATCAGACAGTGCACTATATAGGGAATAGGGAACGATCAGACAGTGCACTATATAGGGGATAGGGAACAATTCAGACAGTGCTCTATATAGGGGATAGGGAACGATCAGACAGTGCACTATATAGGGAATAGGGAATGATCAGACAGTGCACTATATAGGGGATAGGGAACAATTCAGACAGTGCTCTATATGGGGGATAGGGAACAATTCAGACAGTGCACTATATAGGGGATAGGGTACGATCAGACAGTGCACTATATGGGGGATAGGGAACAATTCAGACAGTGCTCTATATAGGGGATAGGGTACGATCAGACAGTGCACTATATAGGGAATAGGGAATGATCAGACAGTGCTCTATATAGGGGATAGGGTACGATCAGACAGTGCACTATATAGGGAATAGGGAACGATCAGACAGTGCACTATATAGGGGATAGGGAACAATTCAGACAGTGCTCTATATAGGGGATAGGGTACGATCAGACAGTGCACTATATAGGGGATAGGGAACAATTCAGACAGTGCACTATATAGGAGATAGGGAACGAATCAGACAGTGCACTATATAGGGGATAGGGTACAATCAGACAGTGCACTATATAGGGGATAGGAAGAGGAAACTGCGGCTTTACCGAGCTCAATGGCTCTGGACGAGCTATGATATAAACTAAATGCTATTGGCTATTTTAAAAAAGGGGAGGAGCTGTTCGATATGTCCCGCCCTGTCTTCATGTTTCAGTGGAAATTACGTCAACACACTGAATAACTGAATAACACACTCCCCTGCCCCCTAAAATCAATATAAACTACAATGTATACTGCCTTATCAGACTTGATGGACTGCAGCTCCCGACAGCACGTGTTCTCAATAAAGAATCCTGCTGAAGATACATCCAAGTCTCCTGGTCTTCGCTTCTGAGATTTCCAACAAGTGTGACTTTAACTTTTTCCCCGCCATTGACAGAATTTTCCAGCAATCCATGTTTTTCCATGTTTCCTTATCCATGATATTCATGCAACAATATATTCTGGGGGCCATGAAAGTATTGTGAAAATGATCAAAAATGCTGCTGATGGCTGGTAACTTATTTTTAAAAAATGCTAGCGGGAAAAGAGTTAAGTATATTTTTTGAAAGTAAATTATTTCTATAGCACTTTATGCAATACAGATTGTTTCAAAGCAGCTTTACTGTGAAAAAAAATGATGCAAACATCATCAAAATTAGACTAATTCTCTGTAAAGCAGCTCTAAAAAAGACAGCAGTGGCGTTATTCAGTAATAAGTACTATACATACTGTAATAAGCACACTTTTTAAAAGCATGCTATACTTCAGAAGGGCTGCAGCATAAAGCGGCCCCTCAGACGCGTGGGCTCTGTCGTCTCGGCCCCGTGGCTCCTCATGTTTCTAGGGCTCTCCAGAGGCATCATTAAAAGTGTGTGCATGGAGTGTAAAGTCAATTTACTCTTGTCAGAAGCTTTCTAGTGTCCCTCCACAGATCTCAAAATATGAGTACTGTGTTAGATTTATGGTCTGAGAGGTTTGAGAGTTTCTGGCCAATTAAAGTCAGCATGAAAGGGAAGTTGCGCTCGTCTTTTCTTTCCTATTGTGCTGTATATCTGAGTCAAACGCTTCTCAAACAAGAACAAATGTAGGGCGGGGCTTGATTTTGTCTGTGGGGAATTGATTGGATGATGGTGGTTTGCTATTGGTGGATCTCATTTGAGTGACAGGTTGCCCCGCCTTCGTCATCAGAGACCACACAGAAAACGCAACTGGAGAAAGGGATGGATGAGTGTTTTCACTTCTTTAACTCACTCCACAGCTGAAAACTTGCTGCAAGTAAATCTCTCGATCACATTTAGTGCTACATCAGCAATTCTAGAACAAACACAAGCGCCCAGGAGGACTATGGAGTTAATTTGCAAACTAATAAGGAATGCATTGCAGATTCCTTGTATCATCATAAAGCCGAATGGATTTTTGGCTTCCAGTGAACAGAAGCAGCCTGCTGATAAATGAATGCAGGATCTGCTCTTTCAACACTTCTTAAGATTAAACCAGAAGCAGGCCAGAGAGGAACCTGACCAACATTCATTTGGATGAAAAAGTGCATGAGATATTTCAGAGCATAAAGGCATCATTCCCATTTTAAAAGTGTGAGGGGGCATTAATTTGCAAATCTGCATTTTGAAATGTGAAGCAGCTCATGCGACAAGTCATTTTTGGAGTTTAGTTTCATTTTTCCAATGCAAGTTTTAATTTGCAGTCTTTTACCTTAAAAGATCAAGCAAACGATTCCTCACAATATGAGCTATTTTAACTAAACACTGTGAGAAAGAAGAATCACTTTTTAGTGAAGTTTGCCGTGCACAATTAAAATCAGCCGCAGAACGATGTAAGGTTTCATTAGCATGGGCAGTCGTGCTTTAAATTGAAAATTCATCCTCCCAAGTCATTATTAAAGAGACACTTCTGCAGAGGGAGACTTTCGGAAACATTTGCCCATGAATATTTAAAAGGAGAGGTATTATTTGTTATAACATGTCAGACTGTAATACAGCTCGCGTCAATTATGTCCCTCCTGAGAGCCATTACGTGGGGAAAAAAATGAATTGGTGGAAGACATTCTCAGATCTACAGTGAAGAATGAATGCAGGAGTCTAATTAACACACCTATAGTCAGATATGAAAGGAAGAATAGTAATTAGAGACAAATAAGTGTCTGTATGATTTGCATCTCCACTCAAACAAACAGCAGATACAAACACACACATCGATTAGATCAGTGGTTTTCAAACAGTGCTGAATGCAAATAATAAAATAATCATGCACGGTAAAGTAGTTACACTCTAAAAATTCTTGGGTTATTTTTTCTACCCAAATCCTGGGTTGAGCCTTTTGGGTCTCTTTTTATTTTTTCAGTGTTTGGGTAGTGTTTGTGTTACACAGATCGTGGGTCAGACGTAACAACCCAGTGTTTGGGTAGTTTTTGTGTTACCCAGCTCCTGGGTCAGACGTAACAACCCAGTGTTTGGGTAGTTTTTGTGTTACCCAGATCCTGGGTCAGACGTAACAACCCAGTGTTTGGGTAGTTTTTGTGTTACAGAGATCCTGGGTCAGACGTAACAACCCAGTGTTTGGGTAGTTTTTGTGTTACCCAGCTCCTGGGTCAGACGTAACAAACCCAGTGTTTGGGTAGTTTTTGTGTTACCCAGATCCTGGGTCAGACGTAACAACCCAGTGTTTGGGTAGTTTTTGTGTTACCCAGATCCTGGGTCAGACGTAACAACCCAGTGTTTGGGTAGTTTTTGTGTTACACAGATCCTGGGTCAGACGTAACAACCCAGTGTTTGGGTAGTGTTTGAGTTACACAGATCCTGGGTCAGACGTAACAACCCAGTGTTTGGGTAGTTTTTGTGTTACCCTGATCCTGGGTCAGACGTAAAAAACCCAGTGTTTGGGTAGTTTTTGTGTTACCCAGATCCTGGGTCAGACGTAACAACCCAGTGTTTGGGTAGTTTTTGTGTTACCCTGATCCTGGGTCAGACGTAACAACCCAGTTTTTGTGTAGTTTTTGTGTTACCCAGATCCTGGGTCAGACATAACAACCCAGTGTTTGGGTAGTTTTTGTGTTACCCTGATCCTGGGTCAGACGTAACAACCCAGTGTTTGGGTAGTTTTTGTGTTACCCTGATCCTGGGTCAGACGTAACAACCCAGTGTTTGGGTAGTGTTTGAGTTACACAGATCCTGGGTCAGACGTAACAACCCAGTGTTTGGGTAGTTTTTGTGTTACACAGATCGTGGGTCAGACGTAACAACCCAGTGTTTGGGTAGTTTTTGTGTTACCCTGATCCTGGGTCAGACGTAAAAAACCCAGTGTTTGGGTAGTTTATGTGTTATACAGATCGTGGGTCAGACGTAACAACCCAGTGTTTGGGTAGTTTTTGTGTTACACAGATCCTGGGTCAGACGTAACAACCCAGTGTTTGGGTAGTGTTTGAGTTACACAGATCCTGGGTCAGACGTAACAACCCAGTGTTTGGGTAGTTTTTGTGTTACCCAGATCCTGGGTCAGACGTAACAACCCAGTGTTTGGGTAGTTTTTGTGTTACCCAGATCCTGGGTCAGACGTAACAACCCAGTGTTTGGGTAGTTTTTGTGTTACCCAGATCCTGGGTCAGACGTAACAACCCAGTGTTTGGGTAGTTTTTGTGTTACCCTGATCCTGGGTCAGACGTAACAACCCAGTTTTTGGGTAGTTTTTGTGTTACCCAGATCCTGGGTCAGACGTAACAACCCAGTGTTTGGGTAGTTTTTGTGTTACCCAGATCCCGGGTCAGACGTAACAACCCAGTGTTTGGGTAGTTTTTGTGTTACCCAGATCCCGGGTCAGATGTAACAACCCAGTGTTTGGGTAGTTTTTGTGTTACCCAGCTCCTGGGTCAGACGTAACATCCCAGTGTTTGGGTAGTTTCTGTGTTACCCAGATCCCGGGTCAGACGTAACAACCCAGTGTTTGGGTAGTTTTTGTGTTACCCAGATCCCGGGTCAGACGTAACAACCCAGTGTTTGGGTAGTTTTTGTGTTAACCAGATCCCGGGACAGTTGTACCAACCCAGTGTTTGGGTAGTTTTTGAGTTACCCAGATCCCGGGTCAGACGTAACAACCCAGTGTTTGGGTAGTTTTTGTGTTACCCAGATCCCGGGTCAGACGTAACAACCCAGTGTTTGGGTAGTTTTTGTGTTACCCAGATCCCGGGTCAGACGTAACAACCCAGTGTTTGGGTAGTTTTTGTGTTACACAGATCCCGGGTCAGACGTAACAACCCAGTGTTTGGGTAGTTTTTGTGTTACACAGATCCCGGGTCAGACGTAACAACCCAGTGTTTGGGTAGTTTTTGTGTTACACAGATCCCGGGTCAGACGTAACAACCCAGTGTTTGGGTAGTTTCTGTGTTACACAGATCCCGGGTCAGACGTAACAACCCAGTGTTTGGGTAGTTTTTGTGTTACACAGATACCGGGTCAGACGTAACAACCCAGTGTTTGGGTAGTTTTTGTGTTACACAGATCCCGGGTCAGACGTAACAACCCAGTGTTTGGGTAGTTTTTGTGTTACACAGATCCCGGGTCAGACGTAACAACCCAGTGTTTGGGTAGTTTTTGTGTTATACAGATCCTGGGTCAGACGTAACAACCCAGTGTTTGGGTAGTTTTTGTGTTACACAGATCCTGGGTCAGACGTAACAACCCAGTGTTTGGGTAGTTTTTGTGTTACACAGATCCCGGGTCAGACGTAACAACCCAGTGTTTGGGTAGTTTTTGTGTTACCCAGATCCCGGGTCAGACGTAACAACCCAGTGTTTGGGTAGTTTTTGTGTTACCCTGATCCTGGGTCAGACGTAACAACCCAGTGTTTGGGTAGTGTTTGTGTTACACAGATCGTGGGTCAGACGTAACAACCCAGTGTTTGGGTAGTTTTTGTGTTACCCAGCTCCTGGGTCAGACGTAACAACCCAGTGTTTGGGTAGTTTTTGTGTTACCCAGATCCTGGGTCAGACGTAACAACCCAGTGTTTGGGTAGTTTTTGTGTTACAGAGATCCTGGGTCAGACGTAACAACCCAGTGTTTGGGTAGTTTTTGTGTTACCCAGCTCCTGGGTCAGACGTAACAACCCAGTGTTTGGGTAGTTTTTGTGTTACCCAGATCCTGGGTCAGACGTAACAACCCAGTGTTTGGGTAGTTTTTGTGTTACCCAGATCCTGGGTCAGACGTAACAACCCAGTGTTTGGGTAGTTTTTGTGTTACACAGATCCTGGGTCAGACGTAACAACCCAGTGTTTGGGTAGTGTTTGAGTTACACAGATCCTGGGTCAGACGTAACAACCCAGTGTTTGGGTAGTTTTTGTGTTACCCTGATCCTGGGTCAGACGTAAAAAACCCAGTGTTTGGGTAGTTTTTGTGTTACCCAGATCCTGGGTCAGACGTAACAACCCAGTGTTTGGGTAGTTTTTGTGTTACCCTGATCCTGGGTCAGACGTAACAACCCAGTTTTTGTGTAGTTTTTGTGTTACCCAGATCCTGGGTCAGACATAACAACCCAGTGTTTGGGTAGTTTTTGTGTTACCCTGATCCTGGGTCAGACGTAACAACCCAGTGTTTGGGTAGTTTTTGTGTTACCCTGATCCTGGGTCAGACGTAACAACCCAGTGTTTGGGTAGTGTTTGAGTTACACAGATCCTGGGTCAGACGTAACAACCCAGTGTTTGGGTAGTTTTTGTGTTACACAGATCGTGGGTCAGACGTAACAACCCAGTGTTTGGGTAGTTTTTGTGTTACCCTGATCCTGGGTCAGACGTAAAAAACCCAGTGTTTGGGTAGTTTATGTGTTATACAGATCGTGGGTCAGACGTAACAACCCAGTGTTTGGGTAGTTTTTGTGTTACACAGATCCTGGGTCAGACGTAACAACCCAGTGTTTGGGTAGTGTTTGAGTTACACAGATCCTGGGTCAGACGTAACAACCCAGTGTTTGGGTAGTTTTTGTGTTACCCAGATCCTGGGTCAGACGTAACAACCCAGTGTTTGGGTAGTTTTTGTGTTACCCAGATCCTGGGTCAGACGTAACAACCCAGTGTTTGGGTAGTTTTTGTGTTACCCAGATCCTGGGTCAGACGTAACAACCCAGTGTTTGGGTAGTTTTTGTGTTACACAGATCCTGGGTCAGACGTAACAACCCAGTGTTTGGGTAGTGTTTGAGTTACACAGATCCTGGGTCAGACGTAACAACCCAGTGTTTGGGTAGTTTTTGTGTTACCCTGATCCTGGGTCAGACGTAAAAAACCCAGTGTTTGGGTAGTTTTTGTGTTACCCAGATCCTGGGTCAGACGTAACAACCCAGTGTTTGGGTAGTTTTTGTGTTACCCTGATCCTGGGTCAGACGTAACAACCCAGTTTTTGTGTAGTTTTTGTGTTACCCAGATCCTGGGTCAGACATAACAACCCAGTGTTTGGGTAGTTTTTGTGTTACCCTGATCCTGGGTCAGACGTAACAACCCAGTGTTTGGGTAGTTTTTGTGTTACCCTGATCCTGGGTCAGACGTAACAACCCAGTGTTTGGGTAGTGTTTGAGTTACACAGATCCTGGGTCAGACGTAACAACCCAGTGTTTGGGTAGTTTTTGTGTTACACAGATCGTGGGTCAGACGTAACAACCCAGTGTTTGGGTAGTTTTTGTGTTACCCTGATCCTGGGTCAGACGTAAAAAACCCAGTGTTTGGGTAGTTTATGTGTTATACAGATCGTGGGTCAGACGTAACAACCCAGTGTTTGGGTAGTTTTTGTGTTACACAGATCCTGGGTCAGACGTAACAACCCAGTGTTTGGGTAGTGTTTGAGTTACACAGATCCTGGGTCAGACGTAACAACCCAGTGTTTGGGTAGTTTTTGTGTTACCCTGATCCTGGGTCAGACGTAAAAAACCCAGTGTTTGGGTAGTTTTTGTGTTACCCAGATCCTGGGTCAGACGTAACAACCCAGTGTTTGGGTAGTTTTTGTGTTACCCTGATCCTGGGTCAGACGTAACAACCCAGTTTTTGGGTAGTTTTTGTGTTACCCAGATCCTGGGTCAGACGTAACAACCCAGTGTTTGGGTAGTTTTTGTGTTACCCTGATCCTGGGTCAGACGTAACAACCCAGTGTTTGGGTAGTTTTTGTGTTACCCTGATCCTGGGTCAGACGTAACAACCCAGTGTTTGGGTAGTTTTTGTGTTACCCAGCTCCTGGGTCAGACGTAACAACCCAGTGTTTGGGTAGTTTTTGTGTTACCCTGATCCTGGGTCAGACGTAACAACCCAGTGTTTGGGTAGTTTTTGTGTTACCCAGCTCCTGGGTCAGACGTAACAACCCAGTGTTTGGGTAGTTTTTGTGTTACCCTGATCCTGGGTCAGACGTAACAACCCAGTGTTTGGGTAGTTTTTGTGTTACCTAGATCCTGGGTCAGACGTAACAACCCAGTGTTTGGGTAGTTTTTGTGTTACCCTGATCCTGGGTCAGACGTAACAACCCAGTTTTTGGGTAGTTTTTGTGTTACCCAGATCCTGGGTCAGACGTAACAACCCAGTGTTTGGGTAGTTTTTGTGTTACCCAGATCCCGGGTCAGACGTAACAACCCAGTGTTTGGGTAGTTTTTGTGTTACCCAGATCCCGGGTCAGATGTAACAACCCAGTGTTTGGGTAGTTTTTGTGTTACCCAGCTCCTGGGTCAGACGTAACATCCCAGTGTTTGGGTAGTTTCTGTGTTACCCAGATCCCGGGTCAGACGTAACAACCCAGTGTTTGGGTAGTTTTTGTGTTACCCAGATCCCGGGTCAGACGTAACAACCCAGTGTTTGGGTAGTTTTTGTGTTAACCAGATCCCGGGACAGACGTACCAACCCAGTGTTTGGGTAGTTTTTGAGTTACCCAGATCCCGGGTCAGACGTAACAACCCAGTGTTTGGGTAGTTTTTGTGTTACCCAGATCCCGGGTCAGACGTAACAACCCAGTGTTTGGGTAGTTTTTGTGTTACCCAGATCCCGGGTCAGACGTAACAACCCAGTGTTTGGGTAGTTTTTGTGTTACACAGATCCCGGGTCAGACGTAACAACCCAGTGTTTGGGTAGTTTTTGTGTTACACAGATCCCGGGTCAGACGTAACAACCCAGTGTTTGGGTAGTTTTTGTGTTACACAGATCCCGGGTCAGACGTAACAACCCAGTGTTTGGGTAGTTTCTGTGTTACACAGATCCCGGGTCAGACGTAACAACCCAGTGTTTGGGTAGTTTTTGTGTTACACAGATACCGGGTCAGACGTAACAACCCAGTGTTTGGGTAGTTTTTGTGTTACACAGATCCCGGGTCAGACGTAACAACCCAGTGTTTGGGTAGTTTTTGTGTTACACAGATCCCGGGTCAGACGTAACAACCCAGTGTTTGGGTAGTTTTTGTGTTATACAGATCCCGGGTCAGACGTAACAACCCAGTGTTTGGGTAGTTTTTGTGTTACACAGATCCTGGGTCAGACGTAACAACCCAGTGTTTGGGTAGTTTTTGTGTTACACAGATCCCGGGTCAGACGTAACAACCCAGTGTTTGGGTAGTTTTTGTGTTACCCAGATCCCGGGTCAGACGTAACAACCCAGTGTTTGGGTAGTTTTTGTGTTACCCTGATCCCGGGTCAGACGTAACAACCCAGTGTTTGGGTAGTGTTTGTGTTACACAGATCGTGGGTCAGACGTAACAACCCAGTGTTTGGGTAGTTTTTGTGTTACCCAGCTCCTGGGTCAGACGTAACAACCCAGTGTTTGGGTAGTTTTTGTGTTACCCAGATCCTGGGTCAGACGTAACAACCCAGTGTTTGGGTAGTTTTTGTGTTACAGAGATCCTGGGTCAGACGTAACAACCCAGTGTTTGGGTAGTTTTTGTGTTACCCAGCTCCTGGGTCAGACGTAACAACCCAGTGTTTGGGTAGTTTTTGTGTTACCCAGATCCTGGGTCAGACGTAACAACCCAGTGTTTGGGTAGTTTTTGTGTTACCCAGATCCTGGGTCAGACGTAACAACCCAGTGTTTGGGTAGTTTTTGTGTTACACAGATCCTGGGTCAGACGTAACAACCCAGTGTTTGGGTAGTGTTTGAGTTACACAGATCCTGGGTCAGACGTAACAACCCAGTGTTTGGGTAGTTTTTGTGTTACCCTGATCCTGGGTCAGACGTAAAAAACCCAGTGTTTGGGTAGTTTTTGTGTTACCCAGATCCTGGGTCAGACGTAACAACCCAGTGTTTGGGTAGTTTTTGTGTTACCCTGATCCTGGGTCAGACGTAACAACCCAGTTTTTGTGTAGTTTTTGTGTTACCCAGATCCTGGGTCAGACATAACAACCCAGTGTTTGGGTAGTTTTTGTGTTACCCAGATCCTGGGTCAGACGTAACAACCCAGTGTTTGGGTAGTTTTTGTGTTACCCAGCTCCTGGGTCAGACGTAACATCCCAGTGTTTGGGTAGTTTCTGTGTTACCCAGATCCCGGGTCAGACGTAACAACCCAGTGTTTGGGTAGTTTTTGTGTTACCCAGATCCCGGGTCAGACGTAACAACCCAGTGTTTGGGTAGTTTTTGTGTTAACCAGATCCCGGGACAGACGTACCAACCCAGTGTTTGGGTAGTTTTTGAGTTACCCAGATCCCGGGTCAGACGTAACAACCCAGTGTTTGGGTAGTTTTTGTGTTACCCAGATCCCGGGTCAGACGTAACAACCCAGTGTTTGGGTAGTTTTTGTGTTACCCAGATCCCGGGTCAGACGTAACAACCCAGTGTTTGGGTAGTTTTTGTGTTACACAGATCCCGGGTCAGACGTAACAACCCAGTGTTTGGGTAGTTTTTGTGTTACACAGATCCCGGGTCAGACGTAACAACCCAGTGTTTGGGTAGTTTTTGTGTTACACAGATCCCGGGTCAGACGTAACAACCCAGTGTTTGGGTAGTTTCTGTGTTACACAGATCCCGGGTCAGACGTAACAACCCAGTGTTTGGGTAGTTTTTGTGTTACACAGATACCGGGTCAGACGTAACAACCCAGTGTTTGGGTAGTTTTTGTGTTACACAGATCCCGGGTCAGACGTAACAACCCAGTGTTTGGGTAGTTTTTGTGTTACACAGATCCCGGGTCAGACGTAACAACCCAGTGTTTGGGTAGTTTTTGTGTTATACAGATCCCGGGTCAGACGTAACAACCCAGTGTTTGGGTAGTTTTTGTGTTACACAGATCCTGGGTCAGACGTAACAACCCAGTGTTTGGGTAGTTTTTGTGTTACACAGATCCCGGGTCAGACGTAACAACCCAGTGTTTGGGTAGTTTTTGTGTTACCCAGATCCCGGGTCAGACGTAACAACCCAGTGTTTGGGTAGTTTTTGTGTTACCCTGATCCCGGGTCAGACGTAACAACCCAGTGTTTGGGTAGTGTTTGTGTTACACAGATCGTGGGTCAGACGTAACAACCCAGTGTTTGGGTAGTTTTTGTGTTACCCAGCTCCTGGGTCAGACGTAACAACCCAGTGTTTGGGTAGTTTTTGTGTTACCCAGATCCTGGGTCAGACGTAACAACCCAGTGTTTGGGTAGTTTTTGTGTTACAGAGATCCTGGGTCAGACGTAACAACCCAGTGTTTGGGTAGTTTTTGTGTTACCCAGCTCCTGGGTCAGACGTAACAACCCAGTGTTTGGGTAGTTTTTGTGTTACCCAGATCCTGGGTCAGACGTAACAACCCAGTGTTTGGGTAGTTTTTGTGTTACCCAGATCCTGGGTCAGACGTAACAACCCAGTGTTTGGGTAGTTTTTGTGTTACACAGATCCTGGGTCAGACGTAACAACCCAGTGTTTGGGTAGTGTTTGAGTTACACAGATCCTGGGTCAGACGTAACAACCCAGTGTTTGGGTAGTTTTTGTGTTACCCTGATCCTGGGTCAGACGTAAAAAACCCAGTGTTTGGGTAGTTTTTGTGTTACCCAGATCCTGGGTCAGACGTAACAACCCAGTGTTTGGGTAGTTTTTGTGTTACCCTGATCCTGGGTCAGACGTAACAACCCAGTTTTTGTGTAGTTTTTGTGTTACCCAGATCCTGGGTCAGACATAACAACCCAGTGTTTGGGTAGTTTTTGTGTTACCCTGATCCTGGGTCAGACGTAACAACCCAGTGTTTGGGTAGTTTTTGTGTTACCCTGATCCTGGGTCAGACGTAACAACCCAGTGTTTGGGTAGTGTTTGAGTTACACAGATCCTGGGTCAGACGTAACAACCCAGTGTTTGGGTAGTTTTTGTGTTACACAGATCGTGGGTCAGACGTAACAACCCAGTGTTTGGGTAGTTTTTGTGTTACCCTGATCCTGGGTCAGACGTAAAAAACCCAGTGTTTGGGTAGTTTATGTGTTATACAGATCGTGGGTCAGACGTAACAACCCAGTGTTTGGGTAGTTTTTGTGTTACACAGATCCTGGGTCAGACGTAACAACCCAGTGTTTGGGTAGTGTTTGAGTTACACAGATCCTGGGTCAGACGTAACAACCCAGTGTTTGGGTAGTTTTTGTGTTACCCAGATCCTGGGTCAGACGTAACAACCCAGTGTTTGGGTAGTTTTTGTGTTACCCAGATCCTGGGTCAGACGTAACAACCCAGTGTTTGGGTAGTTTTTGTGTTACCCAGATCCTGGGTCAGACGTAACAACCCAGTGTTTGGGTAGTTTTTGTGTTACACAGATCCTGGGTCAGACGTAACAACCCAGTGTTTGGGTAGTGTTTGAGTTACACAGATCCTGGGTCAGACGTAACAACCCAGTGTTTGGGTAGTTTTTGTGTTACCCTGATCCTGGGTCAGACGTAAAAAACCCAGTGTTTGGGTAGTTTTTGTGTTACCCAGATCCTGGGTCAGACGTAACAACCCAGTGTTTGGGTAGTTTTTGTGTTACCCTGATCCTGGGTCAGACGTAACAACCCAGTTTTTGTGTAGTTTTTGTGTTACCCAGATCCTGGGTCAGACATAACAACCCAGTGTTTGGGTAGTTTTTGTGTTACCCTGATCCTGGGTCAGACGTAACAACCCAGTGTTTGGGTAGTTTTTGTGTTACCCTGATCCTGGGTCAGACGTAACAACCCAGTGTTTGGGTAGTGTTTGAGTTACACAGATCCTGGGTCAGACGTAACAACCCAGTGTTTGGGTAGTTTTTGTGTTACACAGATCGTGGGTCAGACGTAACAACCCAGTGTTTGGGTAGTTTTTGTGTTACCCTGATCCTGGGTCAGACGTAAAAAACCCAGTGTTTGGGTAGTTTATGTGTTATACAGATCGTGGGTCAGACGTAACAACCCAGTGTTTGGGTAGTTTTTGTGTTACACAGATCCTGGGTCAGACGTAACAACCCAGTGTTTGGGTAGTGTTTGAGTTACACAGATCCTGGGTCAGACGTAACAACCCAGTGTTTGGGTAGTTTTTGTGTTACCCTGATCCTGGGTCAGACGTAAAAAACCCAGTGTTTGGGTAGTTTTTGTGTTACCCAGATCCTGGGTCAGACGTAACAACCCAGTGTTTGGGTAGTTTTTGTGTTACCCTGATCCTGGGTCAGACGTAACAACCCAGTTTTTGGGTAGTTTTTGTGTTACCCAGATCCTGGGTCAGACGTAACAACCCAGTGTTTGGGTAGTTTTTGTGTTACCCTGATCCTGGGTCAGACGTAACAACCCAGTGTTTGGGTAGTTTTTGTGTTACCCTGATCCTGGGTCAGACGTAACAACCCAGTGTTTGGGTAGTTTTTGTGTTACCCAGCTCCTGGGTCAGACGTAACAACCCAGTGTTTGGGTAGTTTTTGTGTTACCCTGATCCTGGGTCAGACGTAACAACCCAGTGTTTGGGTAGTTTTTGTGTTACCCAGCTCCTGGGTCAGACGTAACAACCCAGTGTTTGGGTAGTTTTTGTGTTACCCTGATCCTGGGTCAGACGTAACAACCCAGTGTTTGGGTAGTTTTTGTGTTACCTAGATCCTGGGTCAGACGTAACAACCCAGTGTTTGGGTAGTTTTTGTGTTACCCTGATCCTGGGTCAGACGTAACAACCCAGTTTTTGGGTAGTTTTTGTGTTACCCAGATCCTGGGTCAGACGTAACAACCCAGTGTTTGGGTAGTTTTTGTGTTACCCAGATCCCGGGTCAGACGTAACAACCCAGTGTTTGGGTAGTTTTTGTGTTACCCAGATCCCGGGTCAGATGTAACAACCCAGTGTTTGGGTAGTTTTTGTGTTACCCAGCTCCTGGGTCAGACGTAACATCCCAGTGTTTGGGTAGTTTCTGTGTTACCCAGATCCCGGGTCAGACGTAACAACCCAGTGTTTGGGTAGTTTTTGTGTTACCCAGATCCCGGGTCAGACGTAACAACCCAGTGTTTGGGTAGTTTTTGTGTTAACCAGATCCCGGGACAGACGTACCAACCCAGTTTTTGGGTAGTTTTTGTGTTACCCTGATCCTGGGTCAGACGTAAAAAACCCAGTGTTTGGGTAGTTTATGTGTTATACAGATCGTGGGTCAGACGTAACAACCCAGTGTTTGGGTAGTTTTTGTGTTACACAGATCCTGGGTCAGACGTAACAACCCAGTGTTTGGGTAGTGTTTGAGTTACACAGATCCTGGGTCAGACGTAACAACCCAGTGTTTGGGTAGTTTTTGTGTTACCCAGATCCTGGGTCAGACGTAACAACCCAGTGTTTGGGTAGTTTTTGTGTTACCCAGATCCTGGGTCAGACGTAACAACCCAGTGTTTGGGTAGTTTTTGTGTTACCCAGATCCTGGGTCAGACGTAACAACCCAGTGTTTGGGTAGTTTTTGTGTTACACAGATCCTGGGTCAGACGTAACAACCCAGTGTTTGGGTAGTGTTTGAGTTACACAGATCCTGGGTCAGACGTAACAACCCAGTGTTTGGGTAGTTTTTGTGTTACCCTGATCCTGGGTCAGACGTAAAAAACCCAGTGTTTGGGTAGTTTTTGTGTTACCCAGATCCTGGGTCAGACGTAACAACCCAGTGTTTGGGTAGTTTTTGTGTTACCCTGATCCTGGGTCAGACGTAACAACCCAGTTTTTGTGTAGTTTTTGTGTTACCCAGATCCTGGGTCAGACATAACAACCCAGTGTTTGGGTAGTTTTTGTGTTACCCTGATCCTGGGTCAGACGTAACAACCCAGTGTTTGGGTAGTTTTTGTGTTACCCTGATCCTGGGTCAGACGTAACAACCCAGTGTTTGGGTAGTGTTTGAGTTACACAGATCCTGGGTCAGACGTAACAACCCAGTGTTTGGGTAGTTTTTGTGTTACCCTGATCCTGGGTCAGACGTAAAAAACCCAGTGTTTGGGTAGTTTTTGTGTTACCCAGATCCTGGGTCAGACGTAACAACCCAGTGTTTGGGTAGTTTTTGTGTTACCCTGATCCTGGGTCAGACGTAACAACCCAGTTTTTGGGTAGTTTTTGTGTTACCCAGATCCTGGGTCAGACGTAACAACCCAGTGTTTGGGTAGTTTTTGTGTTACCCTGATCCTGGGTCAGACGTAACAACCCAGTGTTTGGGTAGTTTTTGTGTTACCCTGATCCTGGGTCAGACGTAACAACCCAGTGTTTGGGTAGTTTTTGTGTTACCCAGCTCCTGGGTCAGACGTAACAACCCAGTGTTTGGGTAGTTTTTGTGTTACCCTGATCCTGGGTCAGACGTAACAACCCAGTGTTTGGGTAGTTTTTGTGTTACCCAGCTCCTGGGTCAGACGTAACAACCCAGTGTTTGGGTAGTTTTTGTGTTACCCTGATCCTGGGTCAGACGTAACAACCCAGTGTTTGGGTAGTTTTTGTGTTACCTAGATCCTGGGTCAGACGTAACAACCCAGTGTTTGGGTAGTTTTTGTGTTACCCTGATCCTGGGTCAGACGTAACAACCCAGTTTTTGGGTAGTTTTTGTGTTACCCAGATCCTGGGTCAGACGTAACAACCCAGTGTTTGGGTAGTTTTTGTGTTACCCAGATCCCGGGTCAGACGTAACAACCCAGTGTTTGGGTAGTTTTTGTGTTACCCAGATCCCGGGTCAGATGTAACAACCCAGTGTTTGGGTAGTTTTTGTGTTACCCAGCTCCTGGGTCAGACGTAACATCCCAGTGTTTGGGTAGTTTCTGTGTTACCCAGATCCCGGGTCAGACGTAACAACCCAGTGTTTGGGTAGTTTTTGTGTTACCCAGATCCCGGGTCAGACGTAACAACCCAGTGTTTGGGTAGTTTTTGTGTTAACCAGATCCCGGGACAGACGTACCAACCCAGTGTTTGGGTAGTTTTTGAGTTACCCAGATCCCGGGTCAGACGTAACAACCCAGTGTTTGGGTAGTTTTTGTGTTACCCAGATCCCGGGTCAGACGTAACAACCCAGTGTTTGGGTAGTTTTTGTGTTACACAGATCCCGGGTCAGACGTAACAACCCAGTGTTTGGGTAGTTTTTGTGTTACACAGATCCCGGGTCAGACGTAACAACCCAGTGTTTGGGTAGTTTTTGTGTTACACAGATCCCGGGTCAGACGTAACAACCCAGTGTTTGGGTAGTTTTTGTGTTACACAGATCCCGGGTCAGACGTAACAACCCAGTGTTTGGGTAGTTTCTGTGTTACACAGATCCCGGGTCAGACGTAACAACCCAGTGTTTGGGTAGTTTTTGTGTTACACAGATACCGGGTCAGACGTAACAACCCAGTGTTTGGGTAGTTTTTGTGTTACACAGATCCCGGGTCAGACGTAACAACCCAGTGTTTGGGTAGTTTTTGTGTTACACAGATCCCGGGTCAGACGTAACAACCCAGTGTTTGGGTAGTTTTTGTGTTACACAGATCCCGGGTCAGACGTAACAACCCAGTGTTTGGGTAGTTTTTGTGTTACACAGATCCTGGGTCAGACGTAACAACCCAGTGTTTGGGTAGTTTTTGTGTTACACAGATCCCGGGTCAGACGTAACAACCCAGTGTTTGGGTAGTTTTTGTGTTACCCAGATCCCGGGTCAGACGTAACAACCCAGTGTTTGGGTAGTGTTTGTGTTACACAGATCCCGGGTCAGACGTAACAACCCAGTGTTTGGGTAGTTTTTGTGTTACACAGATCCCGGGTCAGACGTAACAACCCAGTGTTTGGGTAGTTTTTGTGTTAACCAGATCCCGGGTCAGACGTACCAACCCAGTGTTTGGGTAGTTTTTGTGTTACCCAGATCCCGGGTCAGACGTAACAACCCAGTGTTTGGGTAGTTTTTGTGTTATCCAGATCCCGGGTCAGACGTAACAACCCAGTGTTTGGGTAGTTTTTGTGTTACCCAGATCCCGGGTCAGACGTAACAACCCAGTGTTTGGGTAGTTTTTGTGTTACACAGATCCCGGGTCAGACGTACCAACCCAGTGTTTGGGTAGTTTTTGTGTTACCCAGATCCCGGGTCAGACGTAACAATCCAGTGTTTGGGTAGTTTTTGTGTTATCCAGATCCCGGGTCAGACGTAACAACCCAGTGTTTGGGTAGTTTTTGTGTTACCCAGATCCCGGGTCAGACGTAACAACCCAGTGTTTGGGTAGTTTTTGTGTTACACAGATCCCGGGTCAGACGTAACAACCCAGTGTTTGGGTAGTTTTTGTGTTACCCTGATCCCGGGTCAGACGTAACAACCCAGTTTTTGGGTAGTTTTTGTGTTACCCAGATCCCGGGTCAGACGTAACAACCCAGTGTTTGGGTAGTTTTTGTGTTACCCAGATCCTGGGTCAGACGTAACAACCCAGTGTTTGGGTAGTTTTTGTGTTACCCAGCTCCTGGGTCAGACGTAACAACCCAGTGTTTGGGTAGTTTTTGTGTTACCCTGATCCTGGGTCAGACGTAACAACCCAGTGTTTGGGTAGTTTTTGTGTTACCCAGATCCTGGGTCAGACGTAACAACCCAGTGTTTGGGTAGTTTTTGTGTTACTCAGATCCTGGGTCAGACGTAACAACCCAGTGTTTGGGTAGTTTTTGTGTAACCCATATCCTGGGTCAGACGTAACAACCCAGTGTTTGGGTAGTTTTTGTGTAACCCAGATCCTGGGTCAGACGTAACAACCCAGTGTTTGGGTAGTTTTTGTGTTACACAGATCCTGGGTCAGACGTAACAACCCAGTGTTTGGGTAGTTTTTGTGTAACCCATATCCTGGGTCAGACGTAACAACCCAGTGTTTGGGTAGTTTTTGTGTAACCCAGATCCTGGGTCAGACGTAACAACCCAGGGCTTGAGTTATTTATCGCGGGCTTTTTGCGACCTCTTTAGGAGAGAGCAGTGCAGGTCCGTCAAATTGGTGCATGTCTTTGGTAAAATACAGGTTTGTGTTTGATCTATAAATTCGTTACTGTGCTGTATATCGTATAATTTTATGCAAAGCAACATACAGGGGCGCGATGTGAGTCACCTAAACGAGTGTCGCGTCAGTCTTTCCGCGAGATATAAACGCCTGATGCCTTGCATAACATTTTATGATTTTATTCAAAAAGATACAGAATATAAATACTTATGATGTTGAAATCTGTTCTCATATCTGTACACTGATTGTTTATGGACAGGTTATGGAGCCAGTCAATGCATATTTCGGCTACGAGAGAAACGCAGGGCGGCGGTCTGAAGTCAGAAGTTCCCCCGCAGAACACGACACAAGCTCCGGCACGAGATCCAGCGCCGTTACGGTGGAAACGGACAACAGAGACTGCTCAATTACTCTTGAATTACTTCTAAATGCTGAATTTTTACTTCTAATATTTGTTAAACAAGCTTAAATGTTGGTGATATGTATTAAAAACTATATAAAATATGCTATACTGTAAAATATGATCGAAAATAAAGGAATTATGCAAGCCAGTGGTTGTGTCGAGTATTTTTAAAAAGTTTAGGATTTAAGTTAATCCGTAGACATTAATTCATGTATGAAGTGAAAAAAAAGAAGAAGCTAGTATTATAGTAAAAAATATTCAACAATGCTGGGTTAAATAAACAACCCAAATATATGTTTTTTTTTTTTAGCAAAAACAAATGCAGAAAAAGCAGCTGTTTTCTATGTGAATATATAGTAAAGTGTAATTTATTATATGAATTTTCAGGATCATTACTCCAGTCTTCAGTGTCACATGATCCTTCAGAAATCATTCTAATATGAGGATTTAATGCTCAACAAACATTTATGATTATTATCAATGTTGAAAACAGTTGTGATGCTTCATATTTTTGTGGAAACTGTCATACATTTTATTTTTCAGGATCGTTTGATGAATAGAAAGTTCAGTTAAATAGAATAATAGAATGTTTTGTAACATTATAAATGTCTTTACTGTCACTTTTGATCAATTTAATGTGTCCTTGCTGAATAAATTAATAATTTCTAATGAATAAAATTAAAAATGATAGTGCATACTGCTTAAGATCGATGTAAATGTTGCATTTAAATATATGAATGTCACATATTGTCTTTATTAGAGCTGCTTTACAGCCGAACTGAACTCTTTGCATCTGTAATGTATAAAGCGCTACAGAAATAAAGCTGACTGGACTATCAGGATGATTGTTCTTCAGTCTCTCAGGGTTACAGATGCGTGTTTTACTGGTTCTTTTGCACATGTCAGCAGGGGGAGATGTGGCTCTTTCTGCATGCCGTAGTTTTACCGCAGTAAGACTTCAGCTCGTGATCACCTCCAGTGAGTGCATGCAAACCACGTCATGTGACTGAATGATTGATTGATTGATGGACGGATGGATGATGGGGAAACTGACACACACACACACACACACACACACACACACGAACACCAGTGAAAGCAGATTCAAATGGGCTTCAAATATACGCTGCTTATATTTATTCCTATCGACGTCAGTTGCCTCCTCAGATTTGTGTTGAGAAGAAAAGGTTAGAGAGTCAGATATTGCATGTGCTATTATGCATGCTATTTTTAAAATACAGTATATATACAGTGTATACTATGAAACAGTACACATATGCAATGATAAATATATAAAACATGTCTCAATATTTCTTATTGCTGAAATTAATGAAAAAGAATGCTTTGAATTTATGTAACAAACCTTTTTTTTCTTTTTTCATTTATTGATGTACTTATTGATATATTTATTGATATACTTATTTTTTATGCTCTTTGATTTTCTATTCTTTATTTTCTTGTCTTATTTTATGATGCTTGGCGAATTATGTTGAATTACTTTTTACTGTTCAATTCTTTAAAAAGAAATACATCAAATAGTGGAATGCTACATTGTTATCACATGACTTTGTCACATGAAAGAAAACGGTAGGAGTACAATGGTAGAATGACACTCTAAAAATAGCCATTATTGTTGCAATTCTGTCTGGCGACGCATAATTAGCCAGGTTTTAATTAGGCAGCTTTCACGTGAATAAACTGATTACAAGTGAAACAGTCGAGCGTACACTTCCATTAAACCATGAGACGCTCAGCTCACACACTCGGGGCAGCGGCATGACGAGACACTGCAGCCAATGGCAACTAACAGTGCAATATTTCAATGAACTGTCTTATTTTGAGTGACGCACTGTGTCTAAGTCATTCCTGAGCTGTGACACTTTTAAACAGGAGACTCATCTTTCCATCCATCCTTCCATCCATCCATCTGTCTGCCATTCCATCCATCTGCCATTCCATCCATCCTTCCATCCATCCATCAATCCATCCATCCATCCATCTGTCATTCCATCCATCCATCCATCCATCCATCTGCCATTCCATCCATCCTTCCATCCATCTGCCATTCCATCCATCCTTCCATCCATCTATCCATCTGCCATTCCATCCATCCATCCATCCATCCGCCATTCCATCCATCCATCCATCCATCCATCCATCCATCCATCCATCTGTCATTCCATCCATCCATCCATCCATCCATCCATCCATCCATCCATCTGCCATTCCATCCATCACTCCATCCATCCATCCATCATTTCATCCATCCATCCATCCATCCATCCATTCTATCCATCATTTCATCCATCCATCCATCTGCCATTCCCCCATCCATTCATCCATCTGTCATTCCATCCATCCATCTGCCATTCCATCCATCCATCCATCCATCCATCCATCCGTCATTCCATACATCCATCCATCTGCCATTCCATCCATCCATCCATCCATCTGTCATTCCATCCATCCATCCATCTGTCATTCCATCCATCCATCCATCCATCCATCCATCCATCTGCCATTCCATCCATCACTCCATCCATCCATCCATCCATCCATCATTTCATCCATCCATCCATCCATTCTATCCATCATTTCATCCATCCATCCATCTGCCATTCCCCCATCCATTCATCCATCTGTCATTCCATCCATCCATCTGCCATTCCATCCATCCATCCATCCATCCATCCATCCATCCATCCATCCGTCATTCCATACATCCATCCATCTGCCATTCCATCCATCCATCCATCCATCACTCCATCCATCCATCCATCCGCCATTCCACCCATCCATCCATCCATCCATCCATCTGTCTGTCATTCCATCCATCTATCCATCCATCTGTCATTCCATCCATCCATCCGTCATTCCATCCATCCATCCATCTGCCATTGCATACATCTGTTTGTCATCCCATCCATCCATTCATCTCTCTATCCATCCATTTGCCATTTCATCCATCCATCCATCCACCCATCCATCCATCTCTCTATCCATCCATTTGCCATTTCATCCATTTTCATCCATCCTTCCATCTCTCTATCCATCCATTTGCCATTTCATCCATCCATCCATCCATCCATCCATCCATCTCTCTATCCATCCATTTGCCATTTCATCCACCCATCCATCCATCCATCCATCCATCAGCCAGATCGGAGTATATTTAGCACAGTTTATTTTAGTGTGCAGCGATAAAAGTTTAGATTCAGTTCAATTTGATTTATATCACAGTCCTCATGAACAACACTGACAATCCTGAGGGCTGTTCCCTAGTCCAACTTTTATGAACATGTTTTATTAATCATAGCAAAGATTTAAAAATTCCCTTACTCTGATTTTGGTCTAAAATTAATCAGCATATTTAACATTAATTGGGTGCTATAAGAAAATAATCTTTTTACAGTGCAGAAGAATCTAATGTCAGCTCTGGAAAAGCAAAGAATGACATTACAACATGTAATTTTAGTCTGCATATGATTAACAATCAGACAATGGGATAGAGAAACTCATCTTCCATCTCAAACAGACCTGCTTCACAACTGACCCTGTCTAATTTCAGGTTTAGGCTGGAAGGATTCAGTCTGTCAGTCGTCCTATGAGACAAATGTGACGTTTTGAGCGATTCTGCTAATCTGCAGCAAAAGCATTAGAAAATAAATTACAGTAAAGACGCACTCAGATACGCCGACTAACCTCTATTACCCCGATTTGAATTTTTCCCCGTTGGGAAGAATGACAGCGAAAATCATTCAGGTGTCGTCTCACTCATAATTACATCAAGCGCAGACTGCTCGATGAAAAGCACAAAGAAAGACACTGAAAAATGAGCCAGATATCCGTGAGATTGAGGAGCTAAAGGGCAGCTTTTGCAACAAGCAATTGACAAAACGTCCTGTCGCTCATCAACTCACATTCACATTCAAGAGATGGAAGGATTTTGCATATTCTTGAGACACGAGACAAAACATGTCCTGTATTTTTACCAGCAACAACTAGAATGTTCTTTCAATAAATGTTCAATTTATTGCAATAACTATGCATTTGTCATTTGCAAATATTATGACGTGGACGGTGAGATATTAAGACAAAACACATTGTCTAATCTCAGAAAACATCTCAGTAAGAGCATTTCATTAAACGAAAGCACAACTGCCCTGGTCAGATAGAGAGATGGACGGCTCAGTGTGTTGTGTTTTACAGCCCTGCAAGTAAAACAGATAAAAATGACCTTATTTCAAGCCCGACTGCTACGGTGGAGGTTTTCATTTCTGTGCGGCTTTATAGAGCATGTTACTGCACACTGTAAAAAAATATTTTTTCATTTTAGTAAAATAAATTTAATTTACAGTGTTTATTCAATGGATTTGTCCAATTGATTTGAAAAAAATAAAAAGTTATCTCTACCTTTGGGAGTAAGTAAAACTCAAAAAACCTATGCAAAAAAAGAAACAAAGTATAATGAGTTGAGATTTATACAGTGCAGAATCAAAAACATTTATATGGAATCAAATCCATGCCGTATATATTTTCAAAAGAATGAAGATTTGCAAAGTTTTGCAAAAGAAAAGCCAAATATGCAAGCCAAAATAAAGAATAGCAAAGTATAAATAAAATAATTAAGATTTAAGAATTAATTGTGAAAATCAATGACTGCTGTAAAAAAAAAAGAGGTTGTTGTGCTATATGAAAACTGTAAAATAAATACACATTGCTCAGGGGATGTTTGGCTAATTTTAATTGATCAGTTATTGAGCTCTTGGTCTCTAAACATTAACCTGATACTGACACACGTCCTCAGAAAGGAAGAAAGATGACAGAGACATTATAGACAGAGGAAAAACAAAACAGAGAGCAACATGGCGGTTGCCATGGCTTTATTAGAATGTTGCAAGGGTGTTCTAGGTGGTTGCTAGGGCATTGATTCAGTAGGTTTTTGCTAGTGTGTTCAGACTGGTTGCAATGGCTTTGTTAGAATGTTGCAAGGGTGTTCTAGGTGGTTGCTATGGCATTGCTACAGTAGCCGGTTGCTAAGGTGTTCTGACTGGTTGCAATGGCTTTGTTAGAATGTTGCAAGGGTATTCTAGGTGGTTGCTATGGCATTGCTGCAGTAGCCGGTTGCTAAGGTGTTCTGACTGGTTGCTACGGCTTTGTTAGAATGTTGCAAGGGTGTTCTAGGTGGTTGCTAGGGTATTGCTACAGTGGGCGTTGCTAGTGTGTTCAGACTGGTTGCAATGGCTTTGTTAGAATGTTGCAAGGGTGTTCTAGGTGGTTGCTATGGCATTGCTACAGTAGCCGGTTGCTAAGGTGTTCTGACTGGTTGCAATGGCTTTGTTAGAATGTTGCAAGGGTGTTCTAGGTGGTTGCTATGGCATTGCTACAGTAGCCGGTTGCTAAGGTGTTCTGACTGGTTGCTACGGCTTTGTTAGAATGTTGCAAGGGTGTTCTAGGTGGTTGCTAGGGTATTGCTACAGTGGGCGTTGCTAAGGTGTTCTGACTGGTTGCTACGGCTTTGTTAGAATGTTGCAAGGGTGTTCTAGGTGGTTGCTAGGGTATTGCTACAGTGGGCGTTGCTAGTGTGTTCAGACTGGTTGCAATGGCTTTGTTAGAATGTTGCAAGGGTGTTCTAGGTGGTTGCTATGGCATTGCTACAGTAGCCGGTTGCTAAGGTGTTCTGACTGGTTGCAATGGCTTTGTTAGAATGTTGCAAGGGTGTTCTAGGTGGTTGCTATGGCATTGCTACAGTAGCCGGTTGCTAAGGTGTTCTGACTGGTTGCTACGGCTTTGTTAGAATGTTGCAAGGGTGTTCTAGGTGGTTGCTAGGGTATTGCTACAGTGGGCGTTGCTAGTGTGTTCAGACTGGTTGCAATGGCTTTGTTAGAATGTTGCAAGGGTGTTTTAGGTAGTTGCTAGGGTGTTGCTACAGTAGGCGTTGTTAGGGTGTTCTGACTGGTTGCTACGGATTTGTTCGAATGTTGCAAGGGTGTTCTAGATGGTTGCTATGGCATTGCTACAGTAGCTGGTTGCTAAGGTGTTCTGACTGGTTGCTACGGCTTTGTTAGAATGTTGCAAGGGTGCTCTAGCTGGTTGCTAGGGCATTGCTACAGTAGACGGTTGCTAGGATGTTCCAACTGGTTGCGATGGCTTTGTTAGAATATTGCAAGGGTGTTCTAGGTAGTTGCTAGGGTGTTGCTACAGTAGGCGTTGTTAGGGTGTTCTGGCTGGTTGCTACGGTTTTGTTAGAATGTTGCAAGGGTGTTCTAGGTGGTTGCTATGGCATTGCTACAGTAGCCAGTTGCTAAGGTGTTCTGACTGGTTGCTACGGATTTGTTCGAATGTTGCAAGGGTGTTCTAGGTGGTTGCTATGGCATTTCTACAGTAGGCAGTTGCTAGGCTGTTCAGACTGGTTGCTATGGCTTTGTTAGAATGTTGCAAGGGTGTTCTTGGTGGTTGCCAGGATATTGCTACAGTAGGCAGTTGCTATGGTGTTCAGACCAGTTGCTATGGCTTTGTTAGAATGTTGCAAGTGTGTTCTAGGTGGTTGCTAGGGAATTGCTACAGTTGGTGGTTGCTAGGGTATTCTGGCTGGTTGTTATGTCTTTGTTAGAATGTTGCAAGGGTGTTCTAGGTGGTTGCTAGGGTGTTGCTACAGTAGGTGGTTGGTAGGGCCCTGCAACAGCAGGTGGTTGGTAGGGCCCTGCAACAGTAGGTGGTTGGTAGGGCCCTGCAACAGTAGGTGATTGCTAGGGCATTGATTCAGTAGGTTGTTGCTAGGGTGATCAGACTGGTTGCTGTGGCTTTGTTAGAATGTTGCAAGTGTGTTCTATGTGGTTGCTAGGGCATTGCTACAGTAGTACAGTAGACGGTTGCTAGGGTGTTCAGACTGGTTGCTGTGGCTTTGTTAGAATGTTGCAAGTGTGTTCTAGGTGGTTGCTAGGGCATTGATACAGTTGGTGGTTGCTATGGTTTTGTTAGAATGTTGCAAGGGTGTTCTAAGTGATTTTTAGGGTGTTGCTACAGTAGGTGGTGGCTAGGGTGTTCAGACTGGTTGCTATGGCTTTGTTAGAATGTTGCAAGGGTGTTCTACATGGTTGATAGGGCATTGTTACAGTAGGTGGTTGCTAGGGCCCTGCTACAGTAGGTGGTTGCTAGGGCATTGCTACAGTAGGTGGTTGCTAGGGTTTTCTGGCTGGTTGCTATGACTTTGTTAGAATGTTGCAAGGGTGCTCTAGGTGGTTGCTAGGGTGTTGCTACAGTAGTTGTTTGCTATGGTGTTCTGGCTATTTTCTATGTCTTTGTTAGAATGTTGCAAGGGTGTTCTAGGTGGTTTCTAGGGGTGTTGTTACAGTAGGTGGTTGCTAGGGCCCTGCAACAGTAGGGGGTTGCTAGGGCATTGCTAGAGTAGGTGGTTGCTAGGGTTTTCTGGCTGGTTGCTATGACTTTGTTAGAATGTTGCAAGGGTGCTCTAGGTGATTGCTAGGGGTGTTGTTACAGTAGGTGGTTGCTAGGGCCCTGCAACAGTAGGGGGTTGCTAGGGTGTTCTGACTGGTTGCTATGGCTTTGTTAGAATGTTCCAATGGTGTTCTTGGTGGTTGCTAGGGGGTTGCTACTGTAGATGGTTGCTAGGGCCCTGCAACAGTAGGTGGTTGCTAGGTGGTTTGACTGGTTGCTATGGCTTTGTTAGAATGTTTCAAGGGTGTTCTTGGGGGTTGCTACAGTAAGCGGTTGCTAAGGTGTTCAGACATCTAAACAGATACAGTGAAGTCTGATGTTGTCACTGGTCTGTAACAGTATCCAGCTCAGCCATTAATAATGAATGAGTATATTAATGCCGAAACAGAAACTAGAACTTTAAACATTCTTTCAGATTTTAGCAGAAAGTGCCTGACGTAAGTTGAGTATATAATGCTAGCTGTGTTTCTCTTGTTCATGTCATGTGACACTGAAGACTGGAGTAATGATGATAAATTCAGCTTTGATCACAGGAATAAATTACACTTTACTATATGTTCACATAGAAAACAGCTGTTTTACATTGGAATAATATTTCAAAATTTTTACTGTATTCATGACCAAGTAAATGCAGTCTTGGTGAGCAGAAGAGACTGCTAAAGCCTTTTTGACAATGAAATATGAAGTTAGATCAATACTTGACCCCCTGAACATGTTTTGAATTTTTAAAACATGTTTTTGAATTTGCATCTTAACGCTGACAGGAATCAGAGCTCTATAATAGCACATAAATCTACTGTTAGATAAGAGGCGCTTTCTTCTGTTCCCCACTTTCACACACATCTTGCCGAGTACAAGCAGCACTTTGCGTCTCCGAACGCCCTGTTCCATACGAGAAAATGTCAAGGATATTTCCAGGAAAGACAGAGTAATTTCTCAGACTAAATGACTCTGGCAGGTATCTGAATGGTCTCAGAATGAGAAGAACAACAGAGCACAGAGTCTCCCTTTAGAGGTCAATCGCTCACACGTCTGTGAATGTTAATGCAGGGAGACTGTAATCAAAAAGGTGGACCGACTCAAAGTGACAGTATTGTCTTCTGTAAACTGCAAAAATGATGGCCTGACTGTGACGTTGTGTTTTTCTGTCCTCTGCAGTGATTCACATGTGAACGCATCGATCTGTTTGCTTAATTCTGCAGAAAAACAGTTGATGTGGAGGAGTGTTTTCCTCCCAGACAGTTACATTCCCAAAATAGGAGCGCTCGACATGTGTGCGGACGCTCTCAGCTCTTGTTTGTCTCTGTGAGACGAAAGTTCGAGGTTAGGTAAGATAATGACCACGTCTACCTGCCTGAATCTCTCTCTGGTTCTCTAATGCTCCCTCACACACTAATAACACAGCACAGCACCGGATGCGTGTTAATTATAGAAGCCCTCATCTGTCATTTTAGTGCTCACTAATGAGTGTTCGTCTGCTGAAGGCTCAAGAGGGATGAAGCTGAGACCCGTGTCGCATCTAGAGCATGAAGAAACAGCTGTCAGGTGTGTGTCCGCAGTGACGCCAGTCAAAACAAGTTGAATTTGGAAGTGAAACTATTCGTTTCTGGTCAAGCACTTCATGAAACATGACGTAAAGCATGTGTATAATGTTAATGTAAAAGAAATACATGCAGTTTGAAATAATCAAAAATACAGTAAAAATTGTGAAATATTATTCCAGTGTAAAACAGCTGTTTTCTATGTGAATATATAGTAAAGTGTAATTTATTATATGAATTTTCAGGATCATTACTCCAGTCTTCAGTGTCACATGATCCTTCAGAAATCATTCTCATATGATGATTTGATGCTCAAGACACAATTATGATTATTATCAATGTTGAAAACAGCTTCAGGTTTCTGTGAAAGTCCTGATATGCTACTAAGATTTTAAATAAAGAAAGAAATTAATACTTTTATTCAGCAAATTAACGCTGTTCTTTTGAAATTTCTATTCATCAAAGAATCCTGAAAAATAAAAAAAATTCTCAAAAAAATGAGACACCATTGATAATCAAATGTTTCTTAAGCAGCAAATCATCATATTAAAATGATATCTGAAAATTCAGCTTTGATCACGGGAATAAATTACATTTTACAATATATTCACATAGAAAACAGTTGTTTTACATTGGAATAATATTTCATAATTTTTACTGTATTTTTGATCATATAAATGCAGCCTCGGTGAGCAGAAGAGACTTACATATTAATATATATTTATGTGCTCCACTTTTAAAAATGACGGGAGCGCAGACCAACCTGATGGTTGATGTACGTTACTGTCGCCGTGTTTTCTGAACGGACCAGTACGTGTTTGTCCTTCAGCAGTGTTTGGAAACGGTGCAGGGCAAGACGTACGGCCAGCAACTCGAGGCAATTGACATGCCATAGGCGCTGGGGTCCTTTCCAGGAGCCCGCGGCAGCATGCCCATTGCACATGGCACCCCAGCCCGTGGTGGAGGCATCTGTTGAGACAACAACATGCCTGGAAACTCGGTCTAAGGGCACTCCGGCCTGTAGAAAAGAGAGGTTCGACCACGGGGTGAAGGTCTGACGGCAGGCCCGAGTGACTGGCACCCGGAGCGTCCCCTGTTGCCATGCCCATCTCGGGACTCGATCGCGAAGCCAGTGCTGAAGCGGTCTCATATGAAGCAGTCTGAGCGGCGTGACCGCGGCTGCGGATGCCATATGCCCCAGGAAATAACTTCAGTGGAACTGCACTCTTGCCCTCGAATTGACTCAGGCAAGCCAGCAGTGACTGCATGCGCTCGCTCATAAACTGCGCGTACATGGCGACCAAGTCAAGAAAAGAGATCCTCTGCACGGGGGAGAGTTTGCTATTTTCCCAGTTGACCCGAAGGCTGGAGCACCAGGTCCCTGTGTTCGCAAACCTGTTCTCGAGAGTGAGCCAGTATCAGCCAGTCGTCGAGATAGTTCAGGATGCGAACCCCGTGTTGTCTGAGTGGCACAAGGGCTGCCTCGACGACTTTCGTGAAGGAATCTTGAATGGAAGCCTGTGAAGGGTTCGGTTCAAGACGCGCAGGTCCAGGATTGGTCGTAACCCACCATTCTTCTTGGGTACAATGAAGTAGGGGCTGTAGAAGCTGGACTTCATCTCGATGCGGAACGACCGGCCCTGACGTGGGAGGCATAGCGTCCCAATGTGGGGGCGTGGTCAAGTTCCGCATCCTGACAGAGGAGGCCAGGGAAGGACGAGCGTTCCGCGGCGGACTGCTCTGACAGGGGTCTGGCGACAGAGGGGGAGGAGAGCGGCGAGGCATTGCATCGCACACTGCCGTCCGCACCCTCTTGGGGCTCGGAGGAAGGGGAGTCAGTTCTTTCTTTAACAGATTTAGGGTACCGCCAGCCGGGAGGCCAGCAGCAGGGAAGGGAAAACAAAAGATTCTCCCCCGGGGGAAGGAGTGGTCTTGCTACCATCTCCTGGGAAGAACTGAGCCCTAACTCCGAGCTGCCCATCTCAGGAGCGCCACTTGGCCTGGCGTTTGGCAGGCTGAGGGGCGGAGACGGGCTGTGCTGCCTTCCTGCCACCTCCTCCGCGCTTCGGCCCGGGTGAAGGCTACCCAAATTTAAAAGATTCCCATACCCACATACAATGGTCTAAATACACAATTATTACCCCCCAAAAAAGGCGCTTTTTGATTTTTTTGGTTATAAATTCATTTTTGAAAGTGTATAACTCAGGCCCTGTGTGCTCTAGCACCCTGCAGACAGTTTTGGCTGTTTCCACTGATTGGCAGCAAATACTAGAAAAAAAGAATTTTGTCTGTATCATGTATGCAAGATTTATTAAAATGGATCTGAAGGGAGGAATATTACCTTTTTTTTATGTAATTTCCGCCTACCCAAATCTCTCCAATATATAGACTTTAGATTTGGATAGGCGGAAATTACATAAAAAAAGGTATTCCTCCCTTTGAATAAATCTTGCACACAATATGATACAGACAAAATAATTTTTTCCAGGATCTGCTGCTATCTAGTGGAAACAGCCAAAACTGTCTGCAGGGTGCTAGAGCTCACGGTGCCTGAGATATACACTTTCACAATGAATTTATAACCAAAAAATCAAAAACAGCCTCTCTTTATGGGGAGGGGGGGGGGGGGTTATTACAGCTCCTCCACAGACATTTAAAATTTAAAGTATATACTTGATGACATCAATCCTGATCAGGGTCCTTGGAGTTTAGGAGGTTAAACAAATCAGTTCAGTGTGTCACTCATAAAGACTTGTGATCAGAAACAATAGTGTGAATGGGAAAGCTTTAATCTACATCTCATTTTTTCAGCAATATTTCAGATATGACTGTCTGTGAATGTCATTAAATATTGAATACGGTCAGGATAGCACACTCGTACATTCATAATAATAACCGCAGAGCCAGTAATAATCTGTGATTGTCAGCATGACCTTCCTTAGGAGCTGCAGCGGCTGTAAATTGGCCCGAGGGGAAACACTCACTATTTTAAAACCTGGACCAGATCAGCATCCCACATTAAAAGTCTTGCTTTGCTGAATTCAGAGACTGGACAGAAACAGAAGCATTCTAAGACAAGTGCAATAGTCTGAGGCTCGACAAAAATCAGACTGAGAGATGGATGCATGAATCATCTTTATCATAAGCATGCATCGCTGTCCTCTGTCCTGGACAGTCGTTACACCAGGAGAACATGCTTCACTTATGCTCATTTGACTGTTTAAACTCTCCAACTGGTGTTAAATGTTGCTACTTGTTTCGGAATGTTCAGAGAACATTCAAAAGTAACATTCTCATAATGTTTGAAAAATGATCAAATGGAATGTTCCCTTAACATTTTAAATTCTCGTTCAGGGACATTCAGAAAAACGTTTTCATAACTTAATGAGAAAATTATCAAAACGTCCTTCGGGAAAACGGGCATTCGTTATGGTCCGGGTCAAACTGACCCTAATTGGATTCAATACTAAAAAAAAAAATAAAAAAAAATCACACTATGAAAAAAAAGCATACAAACAGGTACAAATAATTAACTATTAATATCAATAGTTTTCACACATTACAAAGAATACATTTCTGAATTTATGATTTATAAAAATGTTTTTAACCATATTACAGTTGTAAATGTATAATCACAAACGTCCCACGGGTGTGGGGGAGGGGCAGTCTTAAAGTTTTTTTTAAAATGTTAGATTTAAAAAAATAAATAAATAAAAGATTTTGAAAAGAAATTACAGAGTAATAGAGAAATAGCGATAGACTCTCCATTTGTGATGCAGTGCCAACAATAACGCACACCATGGTTCTTTCTGTATGTTTTTTTTATGTGGGTTTTAGAAATTGAATTCAAATCAAATATTAACATTACTACCCAAACTACTTCTGAATAAAATATCTACTTCATAAATGTTATGATAATTATGGAAATATATGGTTCAGATGACTCAAACCATATATGGAAATCGGAGAGTTGGCCGGTGGAGCCTGGATGTCATCTAGTGGAAAACTTACTAAAAGTAATTTTTCGAGATATCAGCCTAAAATTTGGCACAGAACTAGTTCAGATATTCAATTTTGATTTTCTATAAGTTTTAGAGTTGAACATGTTTTGTAAAATATATATTTGATATAAAATATAAAAAAATATATATTTTAAATGTTCATAAACGTAAACTTTTTTACTTCTACAATAATCTGTGACGTTTCGCCTTTATAGAGATACCAAACTTAAGTCTGTGCTCTTCAAGATTTTTAACAATTTAAGTTGGAAAAGTCATATTCAAGTCTATCCTCAAAAAGTGGGACAAACAGTTAACAGGTAAAACAACTTTTTATTTTCACAAACTCAGCAAGACACTTTCACTTCAGGATTAGAGTGAAGAGCTCTGACATACAACACAGAAGTGTTTTGTATTTTGGTCCGTACAGTGTCTTTTGAATATCTGCCTATATGGGTCAAAATGACCCACGAAGAGCAAGAGTGTATCAAATTTCTGTATGCACATTTCACAACACATCAGCGTGTTGAAACTTTGCATGCATGTTCATGACCCAAAATGAGAAAAAAAGTCACAAAATTTCAAGAAAAACAATGTAAGTTAGATAGTATTTCAGATAGCTTGAAAAAAGAAATAGCTAATATTCACCATCTGTGGCTGACAAAATATTTTTCTGTTTTGAAATAAGTGGGGAAAAGCTCCTTTTTACCTTCACAGGGGTAGTTAAAAAACAAACAAACTCTAACCAAATTTTTTTATTATTTTGCGTCTGTACAGTTGCCTTAGAATATGGAGCCGGATCAGCCTCAAAAATAATACATTTACAAAACAAAATTCATAAATGCACAAGGAAAAGCATAAATATTTCCCCAAATGCTCACACAAATGCATCTTACCTAAATACAATCTTTACACAAATATGTATATATCAAGTTCTTGAATTAATTTCCATCACACATTTATGAAAGATGTTACATGTATTTATGGATCGTTGAATCTGCATTTGCAAATCGTCACGTGTGTGTGAACTGCTTTGCATTTGTGTGTGGTATTTTTGAGACCTTCCTGGCAGCTTAAGATTCATAAATATCTTTTTTTGGAGGATGTTCTGTTTAGCCAATCGCGGTGAGCTTTTAATCCACCAATCAAAACGCTCCTTACTGAACAGACTCAAGAAGCTCAACACTGCGCTTGTGCTGTGCATTGTTCCATGATCGGGTCCTTTATGTAATTTATGTATTTTAATGGGTACTCTTTTTCTGGCACCTGATTACAATTTCTACAAAATCACATTATGATCAATCTGTAATGTTATTAAATAAGTGCTAAATGTCCAGATATTTCATTTGTTAACAACAATTATGTAATGTGTTCTGTTATTGTTGTTGTTATTAGTAGTATCAGGTTCACATTAACTTTTGATCAGGCATTAAAAACAGCTACCACCACCTGAGGGAGATTTGAACACACAGCGGAGAGATTTCAGCATGGAGGATAAAAACCAGACTCAACGCTGTAAAATTACAGCCAATTTCCAACAGTAAAATACTGTTTTTTCAATAAACAGTTCAATTATGTAAATTTACAGCTAATGGTCCGTAAATTAAGCACTTGCAGTAAATTTACAGCATTTAACAGTAAACCTGTTTGTTCCTGAGTAAAACAGAGTCTGGTTTTTATCCTCCATGCTGAAATCTCTCCGCTGTGTGTTCAAATCTCCCTCAGGTGGTGGTAGCTGTTTTTAATGCCTGATCAAAAGTTAATGTGAACCTGATACTACTAACAACAACAACAATAACAGAACACATTACATAATTGTTGTTGTTAAATGAAATATCTGGACATTTAACACTTGTTTAATAACATTACAGATTGATCTGAATAAACAGGGTGTGTGCAACTTTGGTGCATAAGACAGCAGGCTAACCGGGTAGCTGTATTTTGTGCAAACAATATAAATCATAATGTGATTTTGTAGAAATTGTAATCAGGTGCCAGAAAAAGAGTACCCATTAAAATGTCTTTACATAAAGGACCCGATCATGGAACAATGCACAGCACAAGCGCAGCGTTGAGCTTCTTGAGTCTGTTCAGTAAGGAGCGTTTTGATTGGTGGATTAAAAGCTCACCGCGATTGGCTAAACAGAACATCCTCCAAAAAAAGATATTTATGAATCTTAAGCTGCCAGGAAGGTCTCAAAAATACCACACACAAATGCAAAGCAGTTCACACACACGTGATGATTTGCAAATGCAGATTCAACGATCCATAAATACATGTAACACCTTTCATAAATGTGTGATGGAAATTAATTCAAGAACTTGATATATACATATTTGCGTAAAGATGTATTTAAATGTATTTAGGTAAGATCCATTTGTGTGAGTATTTGGGGAAATATTTATGCTTTTCCTTGTGCATTTATGAGTTGTGTTTTGAATTTACGAATCAGATTGTGTAAATGTGAATTGTGCTGTGCATTTATGAATTTTGTTTTGTAAATGTATTATTTTTGAGGCTGATCCGGCTCCATATTAGAACATTAAAATATGCGGGTCAAATTGACCCGCGAACATCACGAACGTAACAGTAATTGTGTGTGTGTATGTCAAAACACATTAGTGTGTTGAAAATTTGCATGCGTGTTCATGACCCTAAATGAGAAAAAGTCACAAAATGTCAAGAAAGAAATATAGATTAACTGGCATTTCAGTCAACTCAAAAATCGAAACGGGTCAAATTGACCCGTAACATAACACGAATGTTAATGAATCAATCTGTGTGCATGTTTAAAATGACATTGACATCATTGTTCTGGAAACTGAGCTGCTCTTTCTGTTGTAAACATGAGCTGGTCAAACACACTGAGCGTCAGGGAAACACATGAGGTGAAGAGTGACTGACTCAATCTGTGGTCAGATCAACTGAAGCACATGAAACTGAACCATATGTTTTCATCCCAGCTCTGAAGCGTTTCAGATAAAGAATGAATGGGAGTATTTCTATAAAAGGGTTAATCAGAACACCAAGCCACTGTGAGTTTAAACTGGATTATTTACTCAATGGCATGAAAATGAGCAGGAGTTATTCATCTCTCAGTGAGTGATTGAAGGTTTGCTCACATCAGGTGTGTTTTCATATCTTTTGAAGTGCTGATATTATCAAACTCTGTGCCATTTGATTCAGAAGAATTAATGTTTTAGAAAGACACGAACAAACTAACAGCACCAAACATATTCATAAATATGAATTCACCAGATACTCACTGATGTTTGCATGCCAAATGATGATGTCACTTCCTGCAGGATGTCATTCAGGAACTGGCTTAGGGGTTTAACAGGATGGAACACAATATGAAAAACCTATAATTGTTTAAAATATGTTTGCATATCCTTTTTTTCATTTTGTTTAACTTGAAGTAAAATAAACCAAATAAACTAAAACTAATAAAAAAAACGACAGCAACACTTAAAAGAATGACTCAAATTTTAATTAAAATCAAATTGAAAATAAATAAAATCTAAAATATTACCAAAAACTATATTATATCAATGATGCTAAAACACTGATGTAGAGACATGACCAAACTGAACATTTAGATTTTAAAATTCACCCCATGTCCGCTTAATTATGATTTTGTGATAAAAGAAACTAATATGATTTACTTATGAAAAATGTGAGTTAAATCTGTTAGTCCCTAATTGCCTTTTTTCCCCAAATCACATCATAAATTATGTATAATTCAAAAGCTTAAACTCTTTCCCCGCCATGGATGGAATTTTCTGACAATCTGTGTTTCCTCTGTTGTAGAGTAGGGGGCGCTATTACGCATCTTCTGAAAGAGTACAGATTTTTTATAAAGAAGCTGGCAGGGAAAGAGTTAAACACTCAAAATTCAAACCCATTTTGACTGCATTACCATAAAAACGGTAATTTACATGCTTTTAGCAGCTCAATTTTTGTGATATGAACTTCAAATTTGGAACACAACTTGTTTAGACATAGGGCTTTGATTTTCTAGCAATTTTAGAGTCCAGATTATTTTGTTAAATATATATTTTGTACAAAATATAAACGTTTAGTTCAGTAAACCTAAACATCTGTAACTTTTTTACACTTTCACGCAAGTGCAATAATAATATGCAATAATGCTGAATTACAAGCATCCAAATCTGTGACAGACAGTTAACAGGTTAATAATTTATCCACTATTTTAAGAACATTTAACTCTTTCCCCTCCATTGACGGAATTTTCCAGCGATGCGAGTTGTCACTGTTATACGGTAGGGGGCGCTATTACACATCTTCTGAAAGAGTACAGAATCTCCTGATCAAAACACAGGTGAAGAAGAAGCATTGCTGACCAAGCGGCACCTCCCGCGGTCGCTCTTGAAGCCAACATGGAAGTGACTGGCCGCTAGAGACAGGCTCCAGAAGGGAGCAGAATCTCATTGAGTCCCATGTTAAAATGCCCAACTTTACAGCAGAAAAAAACATGTTTACAGCCTGGTACAAATTGTGGTTTTGGTCTAACTAATTTTGCCCTTCATGACAACTGTGAGGGGGTGAATTATTTTATAACTCATCCGTTTAAATTATATTAAGCCTTAAAGTTCTGCATAATTAAGGGCGTGGCCACTTGAGTGACAGGTGGATTGCCACTGTGGTCGAGCTAGGCGGGCGTGGTTTCAGCAACCAGGGTTAATGAAGACCCAAGAACATTGCCCAAAGCATCACACTGCCTCCGTCGGCTTGCCTTCTTCTCATAGTGCATCCTGGTGCCATGTGTTCCCCAGGTAAGCCACGCACACACACCCGGCCATCTTGATGTAAAAGAAAACGTGATTCATCAGACCAGGCCACCTTCTTCCATTGCTCCGTGGTCCAGTTCTGATGCTCACGTGCCACTGTTGGTGCTTTCGGCGGTGGACAGGGGTCAGCATGGGCACCCTGACTGGTCTGCAGCTATGCAGCCCCATACGCAGTAAACTGCGATGCACTGTGTATTCTGACACCTTTCTATCAGAACCAGCATTAACTTCTTGAGCAATTTGAGCTCCAGTAGCTCGTCTGTTTGATCGGACCACACGGGCCAGCCTTCGCTCCCCACGTGCATCAATGAGCCTTGGCCGCCCATGACCCTGTCGCCGGTTCTCCACTGTTCCTTCCTTGGAGCACTTTTGATAGATACTGACCACTGCAGACCGGGAACACCCCACAAGAGCTGCAGTTTTGGAGATGCTCTGACCCAGTCGTCTAGCCATCACAATTTGGCCCTTGTCAAACTCGCTCAAATCCTTACGCTTGCCCATTTTTCCTGCTTCTAACACATCAACTTTGAGGACAAAATGTTCACTTGCTGCCTAATATATTCCACCCACTAACAGGTGCCGTGATGAAGAAATAATCAGTGTTATTCACTTCACCTGTCATAATGTTATGCCTGATCGGTGTAAATCAAAACTGCCTAATGTTACTGAATGAAATGTTCACCCAGGATGAGCTATAGGACTGTGAAGCTTTGGAAGTGTTGATGGAAGCGGTCAACACCCCCAAATCAACACCCCCACCCAGTACTGGCAACTTAAAAAAAAAAAAAAAAAACACTGGCGGGGAAAGGGTTGAATGCATTAAACATCAAGACTGAATCACATGCTGAACCCTCCATACACATCCACCCTGTGTGTTTTCATGCTCCAATTGCAAAACCTCAGAAGTATTTGTGTTCCTGTGGTCCATGAGTGACCACAGATGGTCTCAGTGCCACAGACCGAGCGAGCGCATGCAGTTACTGCTCCTGTCACTGGAGAGGCTGCAGCTCCACCATCTGTCATCAGGAGCCTTCACTGTCTCCACAGCACTCGATGAAACAAGATTTACCTGCACAAACACACATTTGCTTTGTGTCCCTTATACTGACCTGGCTTCTCTCCTAAAAAAAGCAGCTTTGGTTTAATAATGAATAACCTTTTACTGAAAAATGACCCGCTTACATTCACAAGCGTCATGTAATCTCCACATGAAAAGTGTCGGAGCTTCACAGATCAGCGATTTTACAATATACAGTAGCAAGAAAGAAGTGTGCAGGTCAACACTGTAAACATAGAGGTGATTCTATAATTGCACATACATTTGTTGTCCAAAATCATTTTTTCCCGCTTTTATTCAAATGGTCACATTTTTAATAATTTTAATAATTTGTCACTCATTGTCAGGGATCACAAGATGTTACAGGCCATAATAATATAATATTTTCTGAAAAAAGTGTCTTATATAGATGAAAATCATGATTTCTTGTTGTCCAAATTAGTGTATTTTTTCCAAATAATCATTTTTTGGTACTTTTCTTTTTGGTAATATTTATTTAATTTTATTTATAAAAGTCATTTTCCTAATTCTACAACATTAAATTGTTTAAAAATAACTTTTATCATAAAAATGTGTCCATAAATATTGCGTCAATTCTGTTACCGTACCCTGCTTTGCCTTTAAATTGGTAAGATGTATATCTCTACGTGAGATACAGGAAATGATGTCACTCACTGATAAGATCTGAACTACTCGCTCTGAGAAAATATTTTAATCTAAAAAGTTCTTACACCAAGATTAATTTTGTAAATCATCAAAATTGTTACCACAATATCAAAAGAAAAACAGAATTGATGATTTCATTGGATTCATTCATCCATCCATCTGAAACCACCCATCCATCCATTCATCCACCCATCCATCCAACCACCCACCCACCCATCCATCCATCCATCCATCCATCCATCCGAAACCACCCACCCATCCATCCATCCATCCATCCGAAACCACCCACCCATCGATCCATCCATCCATCCATCCATCCATCCATCCGAAACCACCCACCCATCGATCAATCCATCCATCCATCCATCCATCCATCCATCCATCTATCCATCCATTCATCCACCCATCCATCCAACCACCCACCCATCCATCCAACCACCCACCCATCCATCCATCCGAAACGACCCACCCATCGATCAATCCATCCATCCATCCATCCATCCATCCATCCATCCATCCATCTACCCATCCATCCATCCATCTGCCCACGCACCCATCGGTCAATCCATCCATTCATCCACCCATCCATCCAACCACCCACCCATCCATCCAACCACCCATCCATCTGCCCACCCACCCATCGATCAATCCATCCATCCATCCATCTACCCACCCACCCATCGATCAATCCATCCATTCATCCATCCATCCATCCATCCATCTGCCCACCCACCCATCGGTCAATCCATCCATTCATCCATCCATCCATCCATCAGCCCACCCATCCATCCATCCATCCGAAATCACCCACCCCCCCATCTATCCATCCGCCTACCCATCCATCCATCCATCCATCCATCCATCCATCCATCTACCCACCCATCCATCCATCCTTTTATCCATCCATCCATCAGCCCACACACCCACCCATCCATCCATCCATCCATCCATCCTTTTATCCATCCATCCATCAGCCCACACACCCACCCATCCATCCATCCATCCATCCATCCAATGTAACAATGTTGACAGTATGTAACAGAATTGACGGTAACAGAGTTGACAAACATTACTATAAAGAAATCTGATTTTTTTTATTAAAAAAAGGAAGTAACTTGTGTAAGCACTGAATTATTAAAATTGAATTTCAATAAGATACTGGAAAGAATTTCTGTTCGAACTTTTGAACTTTAACTTTTATGAAATGCAAAATGTATCTTCAATTATAGAATCACTCATGTATAAACAGAAAGCAAAAAGCAAAAAACTACTATTTATACACTAACACTAGAGCTGCATAAACTAAAACATCACATATATACAAACATGAAAAGTGAGTGAGCAAATGAGTAAAATCTAAGTTTATTTAATTTTAGAAAAAGCAGCAAAAAGTCTTTTACATATACAGTTTCCATCAACAAGCCTTTCAATGAGGCAAAACTGTTTCATACAGCATAAAGTATGAGGAAAGATTTAAAGAAGCAACATGATTGAAACACGTACATGTCCATCAGTACCCTGTTAGGCAGATGAATGATGATTCATATATTTGCTGACCAATGATAATTCATAATATTTACGGATCCTCCGGTGAGATTTTGTGTCACTCTGTTACAGGAGAAGTAAAAATAATGTCCGTGTACATTATTTATGAATGTTCAAAACAGCTGTACAACAAAAATCTTTATGCAAATTCCTGTTTACAAATTACAATCATAGGAAGTTGGACACTGAAATTTAGAACAATTTGAGAACACATTAGCTCATCGTTCTGGAAAACGCCAAAGTCACTTTAAAGTTGAAGTGTGTTCTAAACAGCCTGACATCATCAACTTCTGACTCAGCCAATGACATGATTTGGGGGCGGGACTATCTGTTTAACTGACCAATGGCAGATGGGGGGTGTGTTCAGCAAAAGCACTCATTTGCTATTCCATTTGATGCAGTTTCAAGCAGGACATGAGTATATTGATGATTTTTTATCAAATCTGTTATGGAATAACTGACTGAAACGTAGGACTGGACAATCCACGGTCACATAAATAATGTTTTGTAATGGTCAAGATGGCAAACGTACATTCAGAACTGTACACGAGCCAATGAAAAGATGTAATTTAAAGCAATTCTACAAGCTGCAGATGACCTTTTTACAATTTATTCTATATGCTATATACACTATGCACTAAAATAACACTATTCAGGCTGAGAGGAGGAATACTGTCAGATGAAGGCCATCGGCAGACTGATACGAGCTCTTAAAGGTGCTGTAAGATATAGTTTAAATGGAATAATACATATACAATCTCACTACAGCCCAGTAGCGTAGCCACATTTACAGATTTCTGATTGCCAAATGATTTTGTCTCATTATAGCAGCGGAAACAACTTAAAATGCTCCGTCATTTATGGTCATACAGATAAGAGAAATGCATCACTGGAAACTGTAAAGGGTCTGTTTTTACTTGTGCTTTTGTAAAATAAAGAAAACGAACAGGATGCGCTTTCTGCCGTCTCGGTTTCCTTTCCATGACGTTTGTGGAGTGCGTCACAAAAACGAATCGAAACTCAGCGTATAGGCAGTTTTTTTCTTTCGTTTTGTTATTCTGTATTTAAGTGAAATTAGTGTATATGTATTCCTTTTATATATAAATATTTATTTTATTCTGCCTTTTCTCCATTCACAGAAGTGACAATGTCTGAATCCTCATGTTCTGTTGTTTAAGCTGCTATTTGCGCATGTAAAACTGAACAAAACTAATTGTGGTATTTTGAATGGGTCACAGACACTTATGCATATTAATTTAATTCTAATTTAACATAATTTTAATATTTATATTGTGGCCCCTTCATTTTAAGATGAATTAAAGTCTGGCTACGCCACTGCCTGACAGATATCAAAGAAACACGTGCTGTAAGAAAAGAGTTTTAGCCAGTCACAAACACTCTCCACCTGTCAATCATTTTGTGTGTTCTGTTTTTTCTGTGAGTTTGCAGAACGTCTGAAAGCACTTCCAGCACCTTTAAGATCTGACAGAAGATCCTCTCAGAGTTTCACACTGCAACCTGATCTCGTGATTAACATGTAAGATGTGACGCTTGTGGCTCAAAAAGATTTCTCTATTCAAGCACTTGTTGAGTCACACTTAGAAAAACACTGGGAATGTGGTTAATTAAAGTTTAATTTGGCACAGAGACAAAGTATTTTCAAAAATCCTCTTAAATCAGCCACAGCGATCAATACTCCCATAAAGCACTGCTGTACATGATAGATAGATAGATAGATAGATAGCAACCATCCAGAACAGACTAGCAACAACCTAGCAGCCTCCCAGAATACACTAACATCTGCATAGCAACACCCTAGCAACCACACAGCAACAAATGCCCTAGTAACTTGCATAGCAACATTCTAGCAACCACCCAGAATGCCCTAGAAACACCCTAGCAATGCTATGACAATACTCTAGCAACCCCCCAGAATACCCTAGCAACTGCCTAGCAACACCATAGGAACAGCCTAGAAACCACATAGCAACACTCCTAGCAACCACCCAGAACACTCTAGAAACTGCTTAGCAACGCCCAAGCAAATGCCTAGCAACACCCAAGCATCCATCCATCCATCTAATCTGTCTGTTGTTCTATCTATCTATCTATCTATCTATCTATCTATCTATCTATCTATCTATCTATCTATCTATCTATCTGTCTGTCTATCTATCTATCTATCTATCTGTTGTTATATCCATCTATCCATCTATCTATCTATCTATCTATCTATCTATCTATCTATCTAATCTGTCTGTTGTTCTATCTATCTATCTATCTATCTATCTATCTATCTATCTATCTATCTATCTTATCTGTCTGTTGTTATATCTATCCATCCATCCATCCATCCATCCATCCATCCATCCATCCATCCATCCATCCATCCATCCATCCATCTATCTATCTATCTATCTATCTATCTATCTATCTATCTATCTATCTATCTATCTTATCTGTCTGTTGTTATATCTATCTATCTATCTATCTATCTATCTATCTATCTATCTATCTATCTATCTATCTATCTAATCTGTCTGTTGTTCTATCTATCTATCTATCTATCTTATCTGTCTGTTGTTATATCTATCCATCCATCATCCATCATCCATCCATCTATCTATCTAATCTGTCTGTTGTTCTATCTATCTAATCTGTCTGTTGTTCTATCTATCTATCTATCTATCTATCTATCTATCTATCTATCTATCTATCTATCTATCTATCTATCTATCTATCTATCTATCTATCTAATCTGTCTGTTGTTCTATCTATCTATCTATCTATCTATCTATCTATCTATCTATCTATCTATCTATCTATCTATTTGTTGTTATATCCATCATCCATCCATCCATCCATCCATCTATCTATCTAATCTGTCTGTTGTTCTATCTATCCATCCATCCATCTATCCATCCATCTATCTATCTAATCTGTCTGTTGTATCTATCTATCTATCTATCTATCTATCTATCTATCTATCTATCTATCTATCTATCTATCTATCTATCTATCTATCCATCCATCCATCCATCCATCCATCCATCCATCTAATCTGTCTGTCGTTATATCTATCCATCCATCCGTCCGTCTATCTATCTATCTATGTCTGTCTGTCTGCCCGTCCGTCCGTCCGTCCATCATCTATCTATGATGAAAATGATTCCATCGATATTGTTCTTCTGTTATCGTTCTTTTACATTTAGAACGAACTATATAATTATCATTATTGTTATACTTACCATGCTTGGTGTGAACAGGCCTTAAGATGCAGGTATTTGAGAGTCTGAACGTTAAATCGTCTCACACATTAATCAGGAAATCAGGACGCAAATAATATTTCTTAACTTACGCAATAAAATTTTTTGAGTGCTTCGTTCGCTGTACCATGAATGCGAAGAATGTTTACATTCACTGATCACATTATACAGGTTAATAAGTGTAACGTTACTTAATTCATAAAAGAGTCCGTAGCAAAATAACACCCTCTATGTTTGGGTGCGCATCTAAAGAGTCCGTCGACTGGTTATACTCGCGTCGTGGAGTGTCCGTGAGGGAGACCCGTGCTGCTCGGAGTGCTGTTCCCGAACGCGTTAAAGGGGTTGTGATACGACGGCTGCATCCCCGCAAACGAGCTGGGAATCATCGTGATGGTGTTGGGCGCCATGAGCGGCACGTCGTCGGGCGAGCGGCGTAACGTGAGCGCGTAGTCGGGCGGACAGGTCAGGCGGATCATGTCGTGGCCCTGCAGAGAGTCGCAGTCGTGATCGTGGTCGAGCTGTTTCATCTGCAGGGACATCAACTCCTCGCTCGGCACGCGGGGAACATCGTTGGCGAGGTTTCTCGGAGGACTGAGCCGGCGGCTTGACTCCAGCCGGTGTTTGTCCTTCTTGTAGTAGAGCGCGGCGAACGCCAAGATGTTCAAGAAGAGCAGCGATGCGCCGACGGCAATCGTCACGCTCAGCTCGGTGGAGTAATCTCGCGCTTCGATGATGACCGTCCCGTCAGCGTGCTCCGATGTCTTCTGCTGATCCGACATCTGTTTGGTGTTGGCCGGAGGAGCAGGCGGATGGCGAGTGGTGGAAGGCCAGAGTTTGTTGGACAAGCGTTTGGTGTAGGAGAAGGGCGTCGTGTCTTGCGGTGGGATTTTGGTCGTCGATGAGACGTACTGGAAGAGTTCGTTGATGTTGTGCAAGTGCGGCACCAACTCCAGCCAGAAGGCGATCTTGGTGGCTCTGTAGTGGTCGCGCACGCGAGGCTTCAGGCCGATGTGCAGGTACAGCTGGTCTTTAGGGTTGTACTTGGACCACGCCACCTCCTCAAAGCGGTTCGGTTTCGTGTGGATGAACTTTGTGTCTTGAGGAACTGGTTGATTTGGGTCTCTGTAAAGTACATCAACACAATATGCCTTTAATGGCGTTATGTGCAATATATATATATATATATATATATATACACACATTTTAAAAGTGCAATACATACAGTGTGATGAAAGTGATGAGTTTTTTTATGACCCTACAAGTTCGATTAAAGTGCCCCTATTATGGCATGGCATTTTGAAAGGTTCCTGCTTTTGTTTTGGGAGTCCCCAAAAACAGGTTTACATGCATGCAAGGTCAAAAAACTCTTTCATTGTCTTATAATATGCATTTATTTTTACCTTATTTGCTCAACGATCCCAACGTACACAACGATTTGCACAACGATTAATTTTTCCAAACCCTCCTTTGCGTGATGCTAATCTGTGGTGGCTGGTCAGATGACCCAGTCAGTTGTGGTTGGTCAGAAGACAGCGTCAGTTGCGATTGGTCAGATGACCCAGTCAGTTGCGATTGGTCAGATGGCCCAGTCAGTTGTGGTTGGTCAGAAGACAGCGTCAGTTGCGATTGGTCAGATGACCCAGTCAGTTGCGATTGGTCAGATGGCCCAGTCAGTTGCGATTGGTCAGAAGACACCGTCAGTTGCGATTGGTCAGATGACCCAGTCAGTTGCGATTGGACAGATGACACCGTCAGTTGCGACTGGTCAGATGACCCAGTCAGTTGCGATTGGTCAGATGACCCAGTCAGTTGCGATTGGTCAGATGACCCAGTCAGTTGCGATTGGACAGATGACCCAGTCAGTTGCGATTGGTCAGATGACCCAGTCAGTTGCGATTGGACAGATGACCCAGTCAGTTGCGATTGGTCAGATGACTCAGTCAGTTGCGATTGGACAGATGACCCAGTCAGTTGCTATTGGTCAGATGACCCAGTCAGTTGCTATTGGTCAGATGACACAGTCATTTGCGATTGGACAGATGACACAGTCAGTTGCGATTGGACAGATGACCCAGTCAGTTGCGATTGGTCAGATGACCCAGTCAGTTGCGATTGGTCAGATGACACAGTCAGTTGCGATTGGACAGATGACACAGTCAGTTGCGATTGGTCAGATGACCCAGTCAGTTGCGATTGGTCAGATGACACAGTCAGTTGCGACTGGTCAGATGACCCAGTCAGTTGCGATTGGTCAGAAGACACAGTCAGTTGCGTTTGGTCAGATGACACAGTCAGTTGCGACTGGTCAGATGACCCAGTCAGTTGCGATTGGTCAGAAGACACCGTCAGTTGCGATTGGTCAGATGACCCAGTCAGTTGCGATTGGTCAGAAGACACCGTCAGTTGCGTTTGGTCAGATGACCCAGTCAGTTGCGATTGGTCAGATGACCCAGTCAGTTGCGATTGGTCAGAAGACACCGTCAGTTGCGATTGGTCAGATGACCCAGTCAGTTGCGATTGGACAGATGACCCAGTCAGTTGCGATTGGTCAGATGACCCAGTCAGTTGCGATTGGTCAGATGACCCAGTCAGTTGCGATTGGACAGATGACCCAGTCAGTTGCGATTGGTCAGATGACTCAGTCAGTTGCGATTGGACAGATGACCCAGTCAGTTGCTATTGGTCAGATGACCCAGTCAGTTGCTATTGGTCAGATGACACAGTCATTTGCGATTGGACAGATGACCCAGTCAGTTGCGATTGGACAGATGACCCAGTCAGTTGCGATTGGTCAGATGACCCAGTCAGTTGCGATTGGTCAGATGACACAGTCAGTTGCGATTGGACAGATGACACAGTCAGTTGCGATTGGTCAGATGACCCAGTCAGTTGCGATTGGTCAGATGACACAGTCAGTTGCGACTGGTCAGATGACCCAGTCAGTTGCGTTTGGTCAGATGACACAGTCAGTTGCGACTGGTCAGATGACCCAGTCAGTTGCGATTGGTCAGAAGACACCGTCAGTTGCGATTGGTCAGATGACCCAGTCAGTTGCGATTGGTCAGAAGACACCGTCAGTTGCGTTTGGTCAGATGACACAGTCAGTTGCGATTGGTCAGATGACCCAGTCAGTTGCGATTGGTCAGAAGACACCGTCAGTTGCGATTGGTCAGATGACCCAGTCAGTTGCGATTGGTCAGAAGACACCGTCAGTTGCGTTTGGTCAGATGACACAGTCAGTTGCGATTGGTCAGATGACCCAGTCAGTTGCGATTGGTCAGATGACACAGTCAGTTGCGACTGGTCAGATGACCCAGTCAGTTGCGATTGGTCAGAAGACACAGTCAGTTGCGTTTGGTCAGATGACACAGTCAGTTGCGATTGGACAGATGACCCAGTCAGTTGCGATTGGTCAGAAGACACCGTCAGTTGCGTTTGGTCAGATGACACAGTCAGTTGCGACTGGTCAGATGACCCAGTCAGTTGCGATTGGTCAGAAGACACCATCAGTTGCGATTGGTCAGATGACCCAGTCAGTTGCGATTGGACAGATGACCCAGTCAGTTGCGATTGGTCAGATCAGGGGTTCTCAACCCTGATCCTCGAGGCCCACTGTCCTGCAGAGTTTAGCTCCAACCCTGATCAAACTCACCTGCCTGTAGCTTTCTAGTAATCCTAGCAATTTGCACAATTTGTCATGTTTCATTGCATTATCATCACAAATAAAACAATCGACTCCAAGCACAACTACGCAATATGACTACAAAACAGATTTTTAATAATACATATATAAAGGGTCAAGATGTCAATTTTTCCTAGGCTGGACATCACTTTTGGACACTACTGTACATCTCAATATGCATTTTATAAATCAAGGCAATATTGTATATTGTAAAAAATATTTTCTTACTCAATATTTCTGTCTTGTTTTTCCGCACAAATATCTAAACATTTTTAAATCAAGACACATTTACAAAATGTAAAATGTAATGAGAAGCAAAATGTAAAGATCAAAGCTCCAAAGGTTCAAAATAATATTATTATTATTCTAATATTTCATAGGCAAATTTCATTTGGGCTTCACATAAAAAATGTGATATTGGAAAAAAAAATTATAATCTATTAGAGTAAGGAAAAACACACTGAGATTCGCTTCACATAAAAATTATGATATTGGAAAAAAATATTATAATCTATTGGAGTAAGGAAACCGTTTTTCATTACTCTAATAGATTATAATATTTTTTTTCCAATATCATAATTTTTATGTGAAGCCCAAATGAAATTTGGCTATGAAATATTAGACAGATCACAGATTTAATTTATACATTTATGTTTCATTTCATCCCTGTCAGTGTACTGGCACTAAAATAAGAAAAACTTTGACTAAAATTCACATCGACAATGTGTATAAAATAAAATAAAATAAAATAAAATAAAATAAATAGTAATGTAAAATAAATAACAAAGTAAAATAAAGTAAAATGAAATAAAATGAAATAAAAAGTAAAATAAAAAGTAAAATAAAATAAAATAGTAATGTAAAATAAATTAAGTAATATAAGTAAAATAAATTAAAATAAAATAAAAAGATAAAATAAAATAATATAAAATAAAATATTGAATGTATGTGGTAAATTAATTTAATGTTAATTTATTTATTTATTAAAAATAACTTTTTATTTCTTAAATATAGTACATGAATCATTTTGTGATTCTAGTTATTTTCTGTATTCCAGAACTGTATGTTCTTCAGTAAAAACAAGTTATTAAGAAAAAAATAAAAATAATTTTTCCGTTTCCATCTTGATTTAGTGTTTTTTAGCATTTTAATTTAGAGTTTAATATACTAATATTTAGTCAGGAATAGTATTCTAGCCTTTAGTTAAATACAATTGTTATTTAAAATGTTTATTTCTTATGCATATGTTGTGATTATTTTATCATTATTTTAACATCTTTTCTATGTAAAGCACTTTGAATTACCATTGTGTATGAAATGTGCTATATAAATAAACTTGCCTTGCCTAATAATAATTTATTCATACTTTTAAAATCAATTTTAATCAAATATAAATTCCTGCGGCATGTAAATGCATCTTGAGTTAAGAATGTTTTGATATTTTTATTGAAAAACGAATTGTGTGTCATGTACTCACCCAGTCTTGGCAAAGTTAGTCCAGTAGGTCATGACCACGGCGCTCAGCATAATGTCATTCTTGGAAAAGTTGCAGTTGAATAGATCTGTGGGTCCGATCATGGGAATGCCGAAAACGTACGGAAGCTCGTCTCCGTGTGCGGAATCGGCCCAGGCCGGCTTCATGTCGCTCTGGCAATGGTGGTAAAACGCATAAAAGTACGTGGGCGACCCGTACTGAGCATGCAGGTCCGCTGTAGCCACGGCCGGCGCCACCCACTGGTGATCCGTGAAAAGCGCCACCAGCGTTTTCCGGCGCATCTCCGGGTTCTCCCTGTCCGCCCAGTCCGTGTACATGAACTTTATGGTCTCCCGGAGGGTGTCTTTCCCTTCCGGATAGCCGTACAAGTGATCGACGAATTCCGATACGGCAAACTCAAAGTCGTTGCCGGTGACTCTGTCCTCGCTGTCTAAGATGCCGTCCACGAACTTGTACCCCTCGCCCTGGTTGACCCCCAGCATGATGTCATAGTTCAGGAACTCTCCCTGCTCCATGAGGATCTGCGGGTCGTCCGGAATGACGTCTCCGTCGATCACGGGTCCGAATGCGATGTGGTATTTGGCAGGGGTGATGTTCTGCTCGATGAGCTCCTTGTAGTTTTTGCTTTGGAGGCACTCGACCAGCTCCACCGTGTCGTCCTCGTTGCAGCCCACCTTCTCAGCCAGCATGCGCGTGTATTTGGCCGGCTGGTAGTTGACCGCCCAGCTGGAGAGAGCCGTGCCGCTCTGAATGATTGCTTTCTGGAACAGATCTGGGACACAAACATTTGCAGTCAGAGAGCAATGAAACATTTCAACATCATGATTGTTCATAGGGCTGCACGATTTGGAGGAAAAAATCTAATAATGCAATATTTCTGATAACAAATGCAATTGCAAAAATTTATGTTCTTCCACAGTATTTTTGCTTTTTTTCCCGTACAAATATCTAAACATTCTTAAAGCCACCCTGAGGTGAAAATCAAGTTTTTAATGTTGTTTATGTCTATTTAGGGCCCTATTTTAACAATATAAGCTCACGGCGCAGCTGCACTTCGGGCGTGTCCGAATCCACTTTTGCTAGTTTAACGACTAGAAAACGGTTGGCACGCCCGGCGCATGGTCCAAAAGGGTTGTGCCTCGTCTCTTAATGAGTCATGGGTGTGTTTTGGGGGCGTAACGTGCAATAAACCAATCACACCGTGTCCTAACTACAGGCGACGCGACGGCGCGACACACGATAAAAGGCGTCTTTTCCCTGTTAATTAGAGTTTTTGTCCTAACCAGCCGCGACGGCGACACGCAATGATTCTATTTTAGAAACGGTTTCTATTTCTGCGACGTCGCGGCTGGAATAACAACACAAAACATGGAAATGATAAACTCAGGTAGTCTTTATGTGCTTTATTTAATGTTAAAAGCGTGTAATGTGACTTTGAATATCATTTAGTGCTCCAAACTTTGTAACGTAGTCGTACTAAAAGCAACAATGATAATTCACCTCAGATCTTGAAATTAAACAAATGGAAACAAGAACGTTCAAACTGTGAACAAACACATATATTCTTTAACAAAGATTGTTTTAGTAACTCAGTATGTATTTTTAGTAATGTTTAAATGGTGTAATATTTGTGAATTTGATTATGTACTTATACATTTCCTTGCGAGTGCCGTCAGGATTCATCTCTGGTGCCGTACACTTGCCGCGAGAGCCCGCCCACACGCTGTTCTGATTGGCTGTGGTTTTTGATTGACTTTGTCGCATCTTGAGTCGCGTTGCGTCTGGTGTGGACAGACAAATAGCTTGACGCTGGAATCGCGTCGCGTCTAGTTTGGACACGGTGTCAGAGTCTCATCTCCCATTCCCTTTAAAAGCCAGTTGTGCTCGCACCATGGCGGATTCACTATTTACATGTGAGCACATTTTACAACACATTTACAGGTGTGTGCTGGTCAATGGTGCAGTCGTTTTCAGTTCCTCACAATAGCAACGCTCCAACAATGCTCCTGAACACACACCTGGTTTAGACCAGACGCCCATGGGTGAACAGATGCGCCAGTGCATTTGATATTTAAACAACGTGGAGCTGGACGTGAACATGAGGACTGCGTCGGGCTGAAACTAGCAGAAAACACTTGCGTCGCGTCTGGCGTCTCATTGCGTCGGGTGTGTGATAGGGCCCGTGGTGTTTTTAATTTGCTTTCAGACAAACCATGTGCAAATTCATAAGTCAACACCAGTGTTGGGTGTAACTAGTTACTAAGTAATTAGTTACTGTAATTTAATTACTTTTCCCTTGAAAAGTAAAGTTATTATTTTTTCTCTTATTTTTTCTGTAATTAGTTACTTCTGATGTAATTGAACTAAATACTGTGTATAGACTGTACAGCAATTATATATAATACAATTAACGTCAAAATGTAAAGTTTAACTTTAAAATGCATGTTTTTATGTATCTCACATTTGTAATACTTTGGTCGGTTAATAAGAATAATCTATTAAATTTTATATTATTTATTTGAATGAATTAAAAGACCGTTTCATGTCTATCCTTGAATCACTTAACTAGTCGAGGTTGATATAGGATTTAGAAAGTAATTAGTAATAAGTAATTAAATACTTTTTGGAGAGAGTAATTTGTACAGTAATCTAATTACACTATCGAAGATGTAATTAGTAACTAGTAATTAATTACTTTTTTAGAGTAACTTACCCAACACTGGTCAACACCATTGCTGAGTATTTTCTCTTTAAAACTGCAGTGAACCAAAGCGCAGTTTGAAACCGCTGGTGTTTCTGACGTCACAAACATGTAACCAATCACGTCACGAGGGGGCGGGGCTTTAGCATATCATTAACTATTCTCTGAAGCAGGGAGTCTCAAGAGAAGCAGGTTATCCCGTTATATTTTTCTGTTGATATGAAAAATCAGGTATATTTAGCGATATAGCGGTTGAATTATGTATATGATGTATATTACGATGTTATGATGAACTATACGCCTTTCTCCACTGACGTTCTGTGATGTTCAAAGCGTTTCTAAGGATGCTGAGACTGAGATGGCGAACGGGAACATGCTAACATTAGCAACACATTATTAGCTGTTTGATAACGTAGTAAAGCAAAAGGTTAATCATATTAATTATCGTTATGTGTCCGACGTTGTAGAAAGTGATACATAAAACACGTTACCATTCTGATACATCGACTTGTAGGCGAGCCTGTGTGAGTGAGTGGAGGCGGGGCTCATTTGCATATTCATGGTTCCACGAATACTAAATGAAGAAAGGGTGTAGAGTTACATTTCCTGTTAAATTCACAGGAAAAAACTTTTAAATAAAAGCATAAACTCACTTAAGTTAATATAAATATAAATGTATCTTGATTTAAGAATGCTTTGATATTTTTACTGGAAAACAAGATGGAAATACTGATTTTGCAATACTTTTTGCAGTGTAATATGTCACTGTAAAATAAAAAAAAATAAAAAGTTTAAGAAAAATTATAATTATTTTATTTTATTTTATAATTAATTTTAATAGGCAATTTTGCTTTTATATTTTATTTAAATTTTATATTTAATATTAAACTAGTAATATTTCTGGCTTTCTCAATTTCTTTCAAACGTTAAACCATAAACTTTTATTCAGACAGAAAACAGTAGGAATCCTTAAAGCGACTCTTTTGTTGATCAGCACAAGTATGTAAAGACATTTGACGTTTCGTTCCCAAATGCAGGTTAAATCAACTCAAACTCAGATCAGGTGAGATGAAGTTCATGTTGAGCAGTTTTTACAGTGAATCGATGCTGAAAACACCGGCGGATCATAAGCTGCTCGCGTGTAAACGAACACAGAGCTGCGCTTCACTCTGAAACACGCAGCGCATGCACTTCTTTAGTTAAATCACAGCCATATGGCAATTGCGATGAATCGTGCAGCCCTATATATTCATACACTTCATTCTTCAACAGACCTTCAGAATAGTGTGAGAGGGTCAGCAGACTGACACACGAGGCTCCTGCGCCGGAGCCAAATATAGTCACTCGCTCGGGATCGCCACTGAAGGCCTGAATGTTCTCCTTCACCCAGCGCAGAGCCTGGATCTGATCCAGCAGCCCGTAATTCCCCTTCGCTGCCTGGTCACCGGTGCTGAGGAAACCTGCAACACAACAACATCTGAGATCAACACATGCAGCACTGGACACACGTTTGGACATTCTGAGGCTGATGGACACAAAAACGCATTCATGAGAGATTTCATCTTTCACTACTGATTCAGAATCACTGAAATAGGTCCAGGGTTATTATCAACTTAAATAAAATTATATATACAGTACCGGTCAAAAGTTTGGAAACATTACTATTTACATTTTTTTTAAATCAATTGATTGATAAATCAATCAAATCGATTGCATTTTTCCTTCAAATATCAAGTCAAGAGAGAGTGAACAACACACTTGGTAGCCCGTCTGGAAAACACATAGCCCCGGGACATTGGGCTTTGCGAGCCCTGGCACGTTACATATCCGAGTCTGATCAGTGATCACGAATCGTAGCACAATGAACCAACAACACCTCAAATAAAGGATTCTCCAGCCTGTGACAGCGTGCTAAGGTATGTTCAGTTAGACACATAATCAATAGATATCAAACGATCTGTAACAATGCAATACTGTCACATATAAAAAACATTTTTTACTCACATAAGTGTGTTGCTTCATTCATTCATATAATCTCATCCTGTCTGCAAATCCAGTCTCTTGTTTACAAACGAATCCGTGGTGAAATGAAGGAACAAACGCGCAATGTCTTCCCCACGTGAGCTGGATATTCATTAAAAACAAAGTTCATCCATGCATTCATAATATTGGAATCCAAATGAAGATTATGCGGCATGTTTATTGCTTGGAAGTTCGATCCGGTTTAGCTCCAGGTAGGACTGTGTTATTTATCATGTCAGGCACGAGTCGGTGGGCGGGGCTACAGAATCAGGCGTTCTTCTTCTTCTGTTAAGGCGGTGTTTCACCACACTCTGACGTCACAGCCTGGCACATTCTGAGATCGAGCGTTTGCTGGGCCTGGTGTCAATAAAAGCTTTTCAGCTCTGAAACTTACAGGATATTCTTATATTACCATGACCTTTTATATATCAAAAGCTCAAGGGAAAGTTGATTTCTCAATTCATGACCCCTTTAAGCTTTTTATTCATCAAAGAATCCTGAAAAAAATTATCACAGTTTATAAAAAAAACTGTTTCCAACATTGATAATAAATCCTCATATTAGAATGATTTCTGAAGGATCATGTGACACTGAAGACTGGAGTAATGATGATAAATTCAGCTTTGCATCACAGAAAAAAAATATATTTTAAAGTATATTAAAATAGAAAACCATTATTTTAAATTGTAATAATATTTCACAATATTACCGTTTTTTTCCGTATTTTGATCAAATAAATGCAGGCTTGATGAGCATAAGAGACTCTTTCAAAAACATTAAAAATAGTAATGCTTCCAAACTTTTGACCGGTACTGTATATATATACAGTGGGGAGAACAAGTATTTGATACACTGCCGATTTTGCAGGTTTGCCCACTTACAAAGCATGTAGAAGTCTGTAATTTTTATCATAGGTACACTTCAACTGTGAGAGACGGAATCTAAAACAAATCCAGAAAATCACATTGTATGATTTTTAAATAATTAATTTGCATTTTATTGCATGACATAAGTATTTGATCACCTACCAACCAGTAAGAATTCCGGCTCTCACAGACCTGTTAGTTTTTCTTTAAGAAGCCCTCCTGTTCTCCACTCATTACCTGTATTAACTGCACCTGTTTGAACTCGTTACCTGTATAAAAGACACCTGTCCACACACTCAATCAAACAGACTCCAACCTCTCCACAATGGCCAAGACCAGAGAGCTGTGTAAGGACATCAGGGATAAAATTGTAGACCTGCACAAGGCTGGGATGGGCTACAGGACAATAGGCAAGCAGCTTGGTGAGAAGGCAACAACTGTTGGCACACTTACTAGAAAATGGAAGAAGTTCAAGATGACGGTCAATCTCCCTCGGTCTAGGGCACCATGCAAGATCTCACCTCGTGGGGCATCAATGATCATGAGGAAGGTGAGGGATCAGCCCAGAACTACACGGCAGGACCTGCTCAATGACCTGAAGAGAGCTGGGACCACGGTCTCAAAGAAAACCATTAGTAACACACTACGCCGTCATGGATTAAAATCCTGCAGCGCACGCAAGGTCCCCCTGCTCAAGCCAGCGCATGTCCAGGTCCGTCTGAAGTTTGCCAGTGACCATCTGGATGATCCAGAGGAGGAATGGGAGAAGGTCATGTGGTCTGATGAGACAAAAATAGAGCTTTTTGGTCTAAACTCCACTCGCCGTGTTTGGAGGAAGAAGAAGGATGAGTACAACCCCAAGAACACCATCCCAACCGTGAAGCATGGAGGTGGAAACATCATTCTTTGGGGATGCTTTTCTGCAAAGGGGACAGGACGACTGCACCGTATTGAGGGGAGGATGGATGGGGCCATGTATCGCGAGATCTTGGCCAACAACCTCCTTCCCTCAGTAAGAGCATTGAAGATGGGTCGTGGCTGGGTCTTCCAGCATGACAACGACCCGAAACACACAGCCAGGGCAACTAAGGAGTGGCTCCGTAAGAAGCATCTCAGGGTCCTGGAGTGGCCTAGCCAGTCTCCAGACCTGAACCCAATAGAAAATCTTTGGAGGGAGCTGAAAGTTCGTATTGCCCAGCGACAGCCCCGAAACCTGAAGGATCTGGAGAAGGTCTGTATGGAGGAGTGGGCCAAAATCCCTGCTGCAGTGTGTGCAAACCTGGTCAAGAACTACAGGAAACGTATGATCTCTGTAATTGCAAACAAAGGTTTCTGTACCAAATATTAAGTTCTGCTTTTCTGATGTATCAAATACTTATGTCATGCAATAAAATGCAAATTAATTATTTAAAAATCACACAATGTGATTTTCTGGATTTTTGTTTTAGATTCCGTCTCTCACAGTTGAAGTGTACCTATGATAAAAATTACAGACTTCTACATGCTTTGTAAGTGGGCAAACCTGCAAAATCGGCAGTGTATCAAATACTTGTTCTCCCCACTGTATATATATATATTTTATGTATCCCTTTATTTCAGTTGTTCATTTTTAATTTAACTTCAAGTATTAAAATAACACTAAAACTGAAATAAAATGAATAAAAACTATGTAGACATACTAAAATAATAATAATAATTATTAAAATGACTAAAGTACTGCAAAAAATACTGACAAAATTACTAAAACTTTAACTAAAGTTAAAATGAAAACAGAAAATATAAAACAATAGGAAACAGAAAATATAAAATCAAAAACTAATTCTAAATATTTATAAAAACTATAATAGTACGTCAATGATAAATAATAATAATAATATCATTTAACAACAATTATTTTTATGTCTATATAGTTTTTTTATTTATTTTTATTTCAGTTTTAGCTTTAGCTATTTTAGTACTTTAAGTTCTAAATATGTATAAAAGCTATAATTTATCAAATGCTAATAAAATAACACTTCAATGAGGCAAGAGAGACAGGGAGAAGAAAATTAATTTACACTATAAAAATATAAAATATTGTGCACATTCACTCGTACAGAGAAAACAGTATATATAAAAACACAAATGAATTCAAAATATTTATAAAAACTATATAATAGTATACCAATTATACTAAAATAACACTGATTAGGAGTCCTAAATTAATCTAAAGTTTCATCGATGGTTCATGAAGAATCTTTAACATCAATGGAAAAAGGTTCTTACATTTTTATTAAAATGTTTTAAGAAAAAAAAATGGTTCTTTTCTGTGAGAAAAACCCTATTGTAACTTATTTTTTAACGTTACACGTCATATATGTATGTATATCATGAATTTACACAGTAAAAATGAAGTTCTTCCTCAGTGTTTCTGTCTTGTTTTCCAGCACAAATATCTAAACATTCTTAAATCAAGATACATTTACTGACTTGAGATATTATTATTCTTATATACTGAGAAATGTATCAACATCTGCAGGTATTTCTTCAAACAAAACATGTTGGAATATTATTACGTCAGAACCTTTAAAGCATTTTCAATCATTCTCAATGTGCGCTCAAGATATGAAACAGCAAACTCAATTTCCCTTGAATCTGCCCTTGGGGATCAACACTATCATCTATCATAAACACGTGTCGATGATTTTTGGTAGATTAGAGCGGCATTAAACACCTGTTAACGCTTCTCCACCAGCGTTTAGGATTCCTTTAGCTCGCTTGAAAAATACCGTGGATACACAAGAGGTGGATTTTGTGTATGTTATTTATTGATGAGCTTCATCCATCATTTTTCTGCATCATACTCAAGCATCTCTGAGGCCGGTGCATTATTAATTCCAGCACGGTGCACAAATAAAAAGCGCTTTGGCTGACCTTCACCCATGATGCATATATCTCCTGACTCCAGGCCAGCGTTTGATAAAGGTTAATTGAAGTCCTCTTCGGTGATGTAGGACTTTCAACAGGGCAATTTATTCCTGAGCAATAAACACAACGGCACTTCGATGAGCCGTGCAACCATTAAGACAGCGCTTTCGCTGTTATACACCTTGAAAAGTGCCTGGTTATCTGTGACAGTGAGGGAGCTGAACGAGCTCTTTAGCATCTGATGTCTAATGGGATGGATTCTGATGTCATCTGTTTATTTTGTCGTGAGGGAAGCAGCATTCATCACACGCTGAACGTGCCTCGTTTTCCACCACAGTCTCTGTCAGAGCCGTTTGCTTCAATTATTTACACTGTAAAAATATATAATATTGAGCAGCAACAGCAGCAGACTTTTATCGATAACTGAAACTAAAACCATTAAAAAAACGTTACATGAAAGAAAATAAATGTTAAATAAAAAAATTAAAAATACACTATCTTGCCAAAAGTGTTGGGACACACCTCCAAATCATTGAATTCAGGTGTTCAATCACTTCATGGCCACAGGTGTATAAATCAAGCACTAGGCATGCAGACGCTTCTACAAACATTTGTGAAAGAATGGGTCGCTCTCAGGAGCTCAGTGAACTCAAGCGTGGTACCGTGATAGGTTGCCACCTGTGCAATAAGTCCATTCCTGACATTTCCTCACTACTAAATATTCCACGCTCAACTGTTAGTGGGATTATAACAAAGTGGAAGCAATTGGGAACAACAGCAACTCAGCCACGAAGTGATAGGCCACGTAAAATCACAGAGCGGGGTCAGCGCATGCTGAGGGTCACAGTGTGCAGAAGTCACCAACTTTCTGCAGAGTCAATAGCTACAGACCTCCAAACTTCGTGTGGCCTTCAGATGAGCTCAAGAACAGTGTGTAGAGAGCTTCATGGAATGGGTTTCCATGGCCGAGCAGCTCATCCAAGCCTTACATCACCAAGTGCAATGCAAAGCGTGGGATGCAGTGGGGTAAAGCATGCCGCCACTGGACTCTAGAGCAGTGGAGACGTGTTCTCTGGACCAATCACGCTTCTCTGTCTGGCAATCCCATGGACGAGTCTGGGTTTGGCGGTTGCCAGGAGGACGGTACTTGCCTGACTGCATTGTGCCAAGTGTAAAGTTTGGTGGAGGGGGGATTATGGTGGGGGATTGTTTTTCAGGGGTTGGGCTTGGCCCCTTAGTTCCAGTGAAAGGAACTCTTAATGCTTCAGCATACCAAGACATTTTGGACAATTTCATGCTCCCAACTTTGTGGGAACAGTTTGGGGATGGCCCCTTCCTGTTCCAACATGACTGCGCACCAGTGCACAAAGCGTCGGTCCATAAAGACATGGATGAGTGAGTTTGGTGTGGAGGAACTTGACTGGCCTGCACAGAGTCCTGACCTCAACCCGATAGAACACCTTTGGGATGAATTAGAGCGGAGACTGCGAGCCAGGCCTTCTCGTCCAACATCAGTGCCTGACCTCACAAATGCGCTTCTAGAAGAATGGTCAAAAATTCCCATAAACACACTCCTAAACCTTGTGGAAAGCCTTCCCAGAAGAGTTGAAGCTGTTATGGCCAACTCCATATTAAGCCCTATATATAATATAATTTAATTCAAAATATGAACCATAACACTGTTTTCTCCAAAGAAGCAAGAGATGTTCAGATGAGAAGAAAAATTATTATTTACACTATAAAAATATATAACATTGTGCAAGACTTTTATCAGACTATTATCAATAACAAACTAAAACCATAAAAAATCATTACATGAAAGAAAATAAACACTAACTGAAAACAATATATTACAATTAAATAAAATATATAAAAAATAAACATATTTTATTTCAGCTAGTTTCCAAGGATTGAACTTGAAAAACTAATCAATAAAAATTAAAAAAAACTATATAGACATACACTCACCTAAAGGATTATTAGGAACACCATACTAATACTGTGTTTGACCCCCTTTCGCCTTCAGAACTGCCTTAATTCTACGTGGCATTGATTCAACAAGGTGCTGAAAGCATTCTTTAGAAATGTTGGCCCATATTGATAGGATAGCATCTTGCAGTTGATGGAGATTTGTGGGATGCACATCCAGGGCACGAAGCTCCCGTTCCACCACATCCCAAAGATGCTCTATTGGGTTGAGATCTGGTGACTGTGGGGGCCATTTTAGTACAGTGAACTCATTGTCATGTTCAAGAAACCAATTTGAAATGATTCGAGCTTTGTGACATGGTGCATTATCCTGCTGGAAGTAGCCATCAGAGGATGGGTACATGGTGGTCATAAAGGGATGGACATGGTCAGAAACAATGCTCAGGTAGGCCGTGGCATTTAAACGATGCCCAATTGGCACTAAGGGGCCTAAAGTGTGCCAAGAAAACATCCCCCACACCATTACACCACCACCACCAGCCTGCACAGTGGTAACAAGGCATGATGGATCCATGTTCTCATTCTGTTTACGCCAAATTCTGACTCTACCATCTGAATGTCTCAACAGAAATTGAGACTCATCAGACCAGGCAACATTTTTCCAGTCTTCAACTGTCCAATTTTGGTGAGCTCGTGCAAATTGTAGCCTCTTTTTCCTATTTGTAGTGGAGATGAGTGGTACCCGGTGGGGTCTTCTGCTGTTGTAGCCCATCCGCCTCAAGGTTGTGCGTGTTGTGGCTTCACAAATGCTTTGCTGCATACCTCGGTTGTAACGAGTGGTTATTTCAGTCAAAGTTGCTCTTCTATCAGCTTGAATCAGTCGGCCCATTCTCCTCTGACCTCTAGCATCAACAAGGCATTTTCGCCCACAGGACTGCCGCATACTGGATGTTTTTCCCTTTTCACACCATTCTTTGTAAACTCTAGAAATGGTTGTGCGTGAAAATCCCAGTAACTGAGCAGATTGTGAAATACTCAGACCGGCCCGTCTGGCACCAACAACCATGCCACGCTCAAAATTGCTTAAATCACCTTTCTTTCCCATTCTGACATTCAGTTTGGAGTTCAGGAGATTGTCTTGACCAGGACCACACCCCTAAATGCATTGAAGCAACTGCCATGTGATTGGTTGATTAGATAATTGCATTAATGAGAAATTGAACAGGTGTTCCTAATAATCCTTTAGGTGAGTGTATTTGTAAAAAAATAAAAATAAAAAACTAATAGAAATGACACAAAAACACACAACAAATTTACTGAAGTTTGAACTAAAATTAAAGTGAAAACAGAAACATCTAATTAAAAATATGAACAGTAATAACCATGTGTCTTGATTTAAGAATGTTTATATATTTGTACTGGAAAACACAACAGAAACACTGAGGAAGAACATCATTTTATTGCAGTGCAAGCATGAAGGCTAGTCAACAGAGAGTTGTAATGTTGGATCATCTGATAACTTACATAACTAATTTCAGCAGAGTAATCAGATCATTAAGATTCATTAAAAAAATCCACCACTGTCAGCTAAATTTGATAAAGACATCCCAATATTTACTGAAATTGTGGCCTATTTTACAGTCTTAGAGATATTCTACCATTCAAAAGTTTGGGATTGCTATGATGTTTTCTTTTCTATATTGAATACTTTTATTCAGCAAGGAGTCAGTAAAGACATTTATAAAGTTTTCTATTTCAAATAAATGCGGTTATTCAAGCTTTGTTCATCACTAAGTCCTGAAAACAGACACTGAATCACACATATATGAACTGTTTCCAACACTGATAATAATCATAAATGTTTGTTGAGCATCAAATCTGCATATTAGAATGATTTCTGAAGGATCATGTGACACTGAAGACTGGAGTAATGATGCTGAAAATTCAGCTTTGATCACAGGAATAAATTGTCCTTGAGCTTTTGACATACAGTATAAGATGTCATCACACTATAAGAATATCCTGTCAGTTTCAGAACTGAAAACTTCCTTGTTAGTCCAAAAACAGCTTTTATTGTAACCAAGCCCAGCGAACGACTCATAGATGGTGAAAGACCGCCTCTGCAGTAGATCAACGCCTACTTCATCATTGCAGCTTTGGCCCCGCCCACTGGTGTGTTAGTGAGATGACGAGGAGAGAAGAGCGACTAAAAATACCATCACCTTCCAAAGGATCCTAATGCTAGGAATGTGCTTATTTATTTTCAACAATGTGAATGTCTCAGGTGAGCATTATTTATTTGTATTCGTTACATTTCACTGTGGATTCTTTGGGAAATCAGTCGCAATTTCGGCGCAGGCTTTGCAAACAGACCTTTACGATATGGACTCGACAGTAATGCCACAACATGTAAGTAACCGTGTTAATTCTAATGCCTGATCTGAGATCAGTGATTTCTAATATGTAATGATTCATGTACAGTCAGATGTTTTTTGTCTATGTGTCAGTAAATCAAACCAGTGACTAAACGCTCAACTTCACATTGCTCCTGTCTGCCGATTGCTCCTGTCTGCCTCCTGTTTGTCCTGCTGCGCTCACGTGTGCTTTGCTTGCTTTTGAATCTCTATTTGATATCATTCCCTGTTGTTTATACTGCTAAATATAACTTACCCATCACCATATATTGTCTAATATTACCTACCACATTAAATCTGACATCGCTAGCTTTTAATCTAAATCACTATCACGTTAGCATTTCGCTAGCCTGTTAGCTTGCCATCTCTGCATCCGGGTCTCCTGACTCCTGTTTCCTGAGTTCATTAAACAACTGTGGTGAGTTGGAATAGTCAATAGAGTCCATCAAACAACAGTGGTGAGTTGGATTAATCAACAAACACGGTAAGCCATGTCTTCTTCTCCTGTTATTGTCACTTGCACTGCCTGTTACATGTTCAATATATCCTTCTCTGTCGGCAAACAGGGCTTTACATATGATAAATGCAGGGAGATTTCAGAATTAGAGACACGCATCCAGACTTTATTTGAGAGTAGTGAGAATGTAACAGCTTTAGACACTGCTTTGGATGCGAATAGCTTAGTGAACTCTGTACATTGTTCGGTTCTGGCTGTAGAGCCCGTGCAGCAGGGCAACTGGGTGACGGTGAGACGGCATAGTCGCGGATAAAAAAAAAACAACACTCTTCCGTTCCGATTAGAACATCAAACAGGTTCTCCACACTCAGTGATGCACCCACTGAGAATCCTGTTGAAAGTGCCCTAGTTATTGGCGATTCTATTACACGGAACGTGAAAATAGAGACACCAGCCACGATAGTCACATGTTTACCGGGAGCCAGAGCGCCTGACATCAAAGCAAATTTAAAAGTGCTGGCTAATGCTAACCGTAAATTCTCTAAGATTATTATTCACGTCGGCACAAATGATGTTCGACTTCGCCAGTCGGAGATCACCAAAATTAACATTAAAGAGGTGTGTACGATGGCAGATGATGTTTTTTGCTCTGGTCCCCTCCCCGTTAAAAGGAGTGATGAGATACTTAGCAGACTATCATCACTCAATGGCTGGTTGTCTAAGTGGTGTCCGCAAAATAACATAGGGTTCATAGACAATTGGAAAAGCTTTTGGGGCAGACCTGACCTGTTGAAAAAAGATGGTATTCATCCTTCCTGGGATGGTGCCGCTCTTCTCTCTAGTAATTTGGCACATAGTCTTAGAGCTAAACCTTGACTAACTGGGGCCCAGGTCAGGAAGCAGACGGACTGGCTTAACCGACCGCCTGCTAGCTGTCTCACGTCACAGAAGTCAGATAAATCCCAGCACATAGAGACTCTTTCACCTAGATATTATCACATAGAGACTGTGTCTGTTCCACAAATTAGTAAATACAAAAAACCATCAAAACCATTCAACGGTAAAAATTTAATTGATGTCCAACAAATAAACAACAGATATAATACAGATGATCAAATGATAAAGCTCGGGCTGCTGAATAAAGCGCTTACAAAAGCGCTTATTGTTAATGATATGATTACAGATAATAATCTAGATGTACTGTGTTTGACAGAAACCTGGCTAAAACCTGACGATTACATTACTTTAAATGAGTCCACCCCCCAAGATTATTGTTATAAACACGAGCCGCATCTGAAAGGTAAAGGGGGAGGTGTTGCTGTAATTTATAATAATATCTTCAGTATTACTCAGAAGTCTAGTTTCAAATATAATTCCTTTGAAGTTTTGGTGCTTTATGTAACGTTATGTAGTGTAATTGATAAATCCCGTTTGACATGTGTGCTGGCTACTGTATACAGGCCACCAGGACACCATACAGACTTTACCAAAGAATTTGCTGATCTTCTATCAGAGTTAGTACTGGCTGCAGATAAAGTGTGTCAGGACCCACTCATCGCCGTAATCATACTTTAGACCTAATACTGTCACATGGAATAAATGTTGATACAGTTGAAATTCTGCAGCAGAGCGATGACATCTCAGATCATTACCTAGTATCATGTACACTTAATTTAGCAAAGGCTGCAAAGCCGTCCCCTCGCTTCAAATATGGCAGGACTATCACCGCTGCCACTAAAGATTGCTTTGTAAATAATCTTCCTCATCAGGTTCATCTCCTCAGCATCCCAGATATCCTAGAGGAACTTGATGTTGCAACAGAAACTATTGACTCTCTCTTTTCCAGCACTTTAGACACAGTTGCTCCCCGGCGCTTAAAGAAGATTAAAGAAAATAGTCCAACGCCGTGGTACAACGAGCACACCCGGGCCCTTAAAACAGCAACCAGAAAAATGGAGCGCAGCTGGAAGAAAACAAAACTGGAGGTTTTTCGCATTTCGTGGAAAGAGAGCATGATTGCATACAGAAAGTTCCTAAAAACTGCTAGATCTGCTTATTTCTCGACTCTCTTAGAAGAAAACAAACATAACCCTAGGTATTTATTCGATACAGTGGCTAAATTAACCAAAAATAAAGCTTCAACTTCTGACGTTTGTAAACAGCACAGCAGTAATGACTTTATGAACTTCTTTACGTGTAAGTTTGATAATATTAGGAAAAAAATTATAACCGCCGCCTACTACAGTATCACATCAGGAAAAATTACACTCATTCACTGCTATAGGAGAAGAAGAATTGGCTAAACTCGTTAAATCATCAAAATCAACAACATGTATGCTAGACCCTATACCGACTAGGCTATTAAAAGAGATGCTTCCAGAGGTCATAGATCCTCTTCTTAATATCATTAATTCATCCTTGACATTAGGATATGTACCGAAAATTTTTAAATTGGCTATTATTAAACCACTTATTAAAAAAAACGCAACTTGATCCTACAGAATTAGTCAATCACAGGCCAATCTCAAATCTACCCTTTCTGTCAAAAATACTAGAAAAGGCAGTGTCCTCACAATTATGCTCAGTTTTAGAAAGAAATGGTATCTGTGAGGATTTCCAGTCAGGATTTAGACCGTATCATAGTACTGAGACTGCTCTCATTAGAGTTACAAATGATTTACTCTTATCATCCGATCGTGGTTGTATCTCTCTATTAGTGTTACTCGATCTTAGCGCTGCATTCGATACTATTGACCACAACATTCTTTTGAATAGACTCGAAAATTATGTTGGCATTAGTGGAATTTCATTGGCATGGTTTAAATCATACTTATCTGACCGCTGTCAGTTTGTAGCAGTAAATGAAGAGATGTCTGTTACATGTCGAGTCTGTTTTGCTTCTCATTTAGCTTATTCCTTTGTTCAGTTTTCCCGCCATTGTCATTAGTCCATTCAATCACCTGTTAATTAGTAATGTCTATCACCTGTGTCTTGTCAATTACCTCGTTTGCCCCTGTGTATTTAGTTCTCAGTTCTCCCTCAGTGTTTGTTGGTTCTCGTCTACGTATACTGGTGTTTTTGAGTATTCCCTGTGAGTTTGTTCATTAAAAGTTCCTGTTCCGAGTTCTCTTTCGCCTTCGTGAGTTTCGTCTACACCAAGTTTGTAACAATGTCACACCGATCACAAGTTCAGTATGGAGTACCGCAAGGCTCAGTGCTAGGACCGTTGCTTTTCACCCTGTACATGCTACCACTGGGAGATATCATTAGGAAGCATGGCGTTAGTTTTCATTGTTATGCTGACGATACTCAGCTCTATATTTCTTCACGCCCTGACGAAATTTACCAATTCACAAGATTAACAGAATGCATAGCTGATATAAAAAATTGGATGACTAGTAATTTCCTGCAATACCTAGAATATCAAAATCAACTGCAGGCGGTCGATCCTTTTCCTATTTAACTCTGGAACAGTCTTCCTAGCATTGTTCGGGAAGCAGACACACTCTGTCAGTTTAAATCTAGACTAAAAACACATCTCTTTACTATGGCATACACAGAACATTATCAATTTCTATTATTCAAATCAGTTAAATGATTGTTTTAGGCTGCATTAACTAGGTCAGCCGGAACCGGGAACACTTCCCATAACACCTGATGTACTCGTTACATCATAAGAAGAATGGCATCTACGCTAATGTTAGTCTCTCTGTTTATCCCGAGGTTTACTGCAGTCAGCCGGATCCGGGCTGTATCCAGATCAGATGGTGGACCTTAGCCTAGACATGACCAACGCATCCCTGAAGTGTCTGCAGAGACCGTGTCAATTAAACTCCCTCCTGTAAATGCCGCATTGACACGACATCCTCATTAAACCCGTCCCCGGCGTGACGACTCCAATCTTTCGAATAATCCTATGAATATCTATTGATCTAATATGACTTCTGACCTGTAATGTTGCCAGAATCATAATCATACACTATTTGTTCGTCGGCCAGAGGAGAACTGGCACCCCGACTGAGCCTGGTTTCTCCCAAGGTTTTTTTCTCCATTCTGGCCCTGAAGGAGTTTTGGTTCCTTGCCACCGTCGCCTTTGGCTTTTGGCTTGCTCAGTTGGGGACACTAATATTTCAACTATATTACTGATCTGCCCGCATTGACACTATATGATAATTGAAATGAGCTGGATGACATCACCGTTTTCTCCAGAAATTCTATTGCATTTCCTGTTACCACTGTGAAGCTGCTTTGATACAATCGGCATTGTAAAAAGCGCTATATAAATAAAGGTGACTTGACTTGACATTGTTTCTCTTAGTAGATGAAAATAATCTGTTATTTAAACTGTGATTAAATTATATATAGAAAAGCGATCAAAGAACGCTCCCTTTACAATCGCTGGAGCTGTCAATCAAACAGTGAGTTTATCAGTGACTGATATAAATCTCTTATTTACATTGTGTTTGCACTGTTAGTTATGATTAAAGCATTCGTTAGTGTGTAGAAATCGAGTTGCAATGACGAGATCAACATGTCTGTGATCGGCTATAATGCTCATCACTGCAACCTTACATGCTATAGATCTGAATATAATGCTATAGATCTAAATATAATGCCATAGATCTAAATATAATGCTATAGATCTAAATATAATGCCATAGATCTAAATATAATGCCATAGATCTGATCTTTCAAAAGAGTTCCACATGTAATACTAGCTATTTCATTTGCAAAGATGTCAGCCAATCACAACAGAGGGCGTTTACACTTAAGTCTCACAGCAGCCAATCACAGCAGTGGGCGTTTACACTGAAGTCTCACAGCAGCCAATCACAGCAGTGGGCGTTTACACTGAAGTCTCACAGCGGCCAATCACAGAAGTGGGCGTTTACACTGAAGTCTCACAGCGGCCAAACACAGCAGTGGGCGTTTACACTGAAGTCTCACAGCGGCCAATCACAGCAGTGGGCATTACACTGAAGTCTCACAGCAGCCAATCACAGCAGTGGGCATTTACACTGAAGTCTCACAGCGGCCAATCACAGCAGTGGAGGCGTTTACACTGAAGTCTCACAGCAGCCAATCACAGCAGTGGAGGCGTTTACACTGAAGTCTCACAGCAGCCAATCACAGCAGTGGGCGTTTACACTGAAGTCTCACAGCAGCCAATCACAGCAGTGGGTGTTTACACTGAAGTCTCACAGCGGCCAATCACAGCAGTGGGCGTTTACACTGAAGTCTCACAGCGGCCAATCACAGCAGTGGGCATTTACACTGAAGTCTCACAGCGGCCAATCACAGCAGTGGGCGTTTACACTGAAGTCTCACAGCGGCCAATCACAGCAGTGGGCATTTACACTGAAGTCTCACAGCAGCCAATCACAGCAGTGGGCGTTTACACTGACGTCTCAGAAACGTTCAGATCAAAGGCTAAAATCAGGGTAGGAAAAATGCCTTTTATTTCTAAATTATGACAATTTTTGATGTAAAAATCATACTAACATTATAAGTGCACCCCAGGAAACATTATAAAATACTGCAGTTCATGACCCCTTTAAAAAGACCTTGCCGACCCCAAACTTTTGAACAGTAGTGTATTTAAATTCCGCATTACAGAAATAGAAAGTAAACAATATAAAAAAGAAAAGCTTCAAATGAGCTGTCATCTGCAGACGACAACATCTTCTGCATAGATCAGTGAATTACGTCCATCTTTTTGACAGAGATATTTTGACAGTTGAATTTCTACCTGAAAAGGTTCAGACGCCGCAGAAGGAATACGAGACAGAGCTTGTTCAAACAGACTCTTCAGAAGCTGTCAGCTGAAGACCAGGCTTTCGTTTGCTATGCCTGGAGTCGTTTGGAGCTTGAGCGTTGATCTGCTGGTGTCAGTCGATCTGTCCCTGCTGGACTGAGTCTGCGGTGATCGCTGAAGTACTGGAGCCAGGATTTCTGGGCTCGTTCATGAGAAATATGGTCCATCCAGCCTGTCTAAAGAAGCGGTTCTCAACTGGTTTAGCCGCGGGAGACACATTTTCCCAATACAAATTTCAACCAAGCTAATTTATTTCTCAAAAATAGTTAATCCTTCCCAGAAAACACACAAAGCACCAGTTATGCAATGGTTCTTTTTGGAAATGTAATTACTACGAGGTTGCATGATTGTAATTTTAACCACAAAACCAGCCCTGACAAGTTACGAAAATAGTGTTAGACCAAAACGCAGGTCAGTGGAACGGGGAAAAACACAAGTGCAAAAGACGCAAGCACAGCGGTCAAACACGTCTCGCTAGAGTGTGTTTACATCGAATATAAATCAAATCAAATCACCTTTATTTATATAGCGCTTTTACAATGGCAATTGTTTCAAAGCAGCTTCACAGTGGTAACAGGAAAATAATGCAACAGAATTTGATTCGGCTGTACAGCCGCTCTGGTGAAAACGGTGATGTCATCAGCTCATTTCAATTATCATATAGTGTCAATGCGGGCAGATCAGTAATATAGTTGAAATTTAAGTGTCCCCAACTGAGCAAGCCAAAAGCCAAAGGCGACGGTGTAAATAGTGTAATGGAAAAGCACATTGTGTCTGACAGAAGAGAAAAGTCTTTCCTGATAATGCTGCCTTCACATGCTATCGGAAATTTCCTACTTCCCACTTCAGAAGTCGTGATTACGAGCTTGTTGCATTCAAGTGCTTTGCTGTTGGAATGAACAGGAATCGTGGAGGACACCAGGTTTATTCTTGCCTATTTATTGGGAAAATCTTACTAAAACCAAAATTATATGTAGTGTCACATGCACTGACAACTATAAACATTTACGATGCTATCCAGATAGTCTGCTTTCTGCCGATTCTGTATAATTTCGGTCAAATGCAGGCTATTTTCGCTGTGTATAAAACATACAATACGCGTCAAATGATTACTCGTATATGTAAATATGCACTACATTAATGACAAGACAAGACGATCTAGCTGTTTTGGGGAAAAAACTAATAAATCATACCTGTCACAGCAGTAGCTCTATGTTTAAAGTTTATGGCACGCCCATCTCAGGAATTTGGGTATCAAAATTATTTCCGAACTTCCCAGACATCAGAGGGCGTTCATGTGCAATTTTTTCCTAGGAAACTCGTATTTACAATAATTCCGATAGCACGTGAAGGCAGCATAAATCAACAGCGTTCATGCACATCTTTCAAAATAAAAGCCTCACATCAGAAATAAAGATTTAGAGTTGTTTTTTGTTGTCGTTGTTGTTGTGTTTCTTTGACTACACACAATGTTTGTTTTTTTTTAAATGTTTTTGAAAGATTCTCTTCTGCTCACCACGGCTGCATTTATTTGATCATAAATACAGTAAAATAGTGAAATATTATAATATTTAAAAGAAAAAAAATCTCTTCTGCTCACCAAGGCTATGTTTATTTGATCATAAATCCAGTAAAACAGTGAAATATTCCTCCAGTGTAAATCAGCTGTTCTCTATGTGAATATATAGTAAAGTGTAATTTATTCCTGTGATCAAAGCTGAATTTATCATCATTACTCCAGTCTTCAGTGTCACATGATCCTTCACAAATCATTCTCATATGAGGATTTGATGCTCAACAAACATTTATGATTATTATCAGTGTTGAAAGTTCAAACTGTGATACATTTTAATTTTCATGATTCTTTGAATAGAAAGTTCAGCATTTATTTGAAAAAGAATCTTTTGTAACATTATAAATGTCTTTACTGTCACTTTTGATACATTTAAAGCGCCTTTGATGAATAAAAGTATTAATATCTGATGCGCTTGATTTTTTTTATGTCAATGAAATGAATGTACATTTTAGTTCAATAATGTTTTTTATTTAATATTTTGTATTTTTAGGGGTTTTTTTATGTTACTAAATTATATTTATGCTGTAGTTATAATCCATTTATTCGCTTTTTGAGCATAGACCTGAAAATGAAATGTCCAACTTAAACTCTCATAAATCGTGAATGCTTTGGATCACAGACTGAAGTTTGATCTCTGTTTAAAGACGACACTTGGGAGATTATTGCTGTCTACTGTCTAAAATGCACAAAAATACTATTTTCAATTTTCATATGAAATATATATTTTCCAAAACATGTTTTACTTTAAAACTGTGTGAAAATCAAAAGTAATTCCCTCATTTTTGACCGCGAGGAGCACAAGTGTGACTATTTTTTTCAGGAACATTTTATCTTTTCGAATCAAGTGCATGATTTGTGTGTGTGTGTGTGTGTGTGTGTGTGTGTTCACAAAGCAAGTGCCAAAACCTTTACCAAGTCTCATACCATTCCGATGAAGTAAACAATTCTAAAACAAACAAACAAAATGTAACATTTTTCGGTCAAAAATGACCAAAGAGCACCAGAGGGTCAAACGTCATGTATAATGCTGTGATGTGGGATTGAAGGGTTAAACTCACCTAAAACTCCTAACCTGTAGTTGACAGTGACGACGATCACGTTGCCGTAGCTGGCGAGGATACTGCCATCGATCATGTTCCCCGTGCCCTCCACATACGACCCGCCGTGAATGTAAACCATGACCGGCTTCAAACCCGTGTCATCATGAGCATCTGAAAGAGAAGAATCACTTAATACAAACTCATACAGTCTTTAACCCCTCTCTCTTGACACGATACAGTAGTTTGACTTTCTTAATGAGTGAGTCATTGAATCATTCATTCAACCAATTCATTCAAACGGCTGATTCATTCAGGAACGAAGCATTTGACTGTCTTAATGAGTGAGTCACTGAATCATTCATTTAAATGATTCATTCAAACGGCTGATTCATTCAGGAACAAAGCATTTGACTGTCTTAATGAGTGAGTCATTGAATCATTCATTTAACCAATTCATTCAAACGGCTGATTCATTCAGGAACGAAGCATTTGACTGTCTTAATGAGTGAGTCACTGAATCATTCATTTAAATGATTCATTCAAACGGCTGATTCATTCAGGAACGAAGCATTTGACTGTCTTAATGAGTGAGTCACTGAATCATTCATTTAAATGATTCATTCAAACGGCTGATTCATTCAGGAACAAAGCATTTGACTGTCTTAATGAGTGAGTCACTGAATCAATCATTCAAACAGCTGATTCATTCAGGAACAAAGCATTTGACTGTCTTAATGAGTGAGTCACTGAATTATTCATTCAAACAGCTGATTCATTCAGGAACGAAGCATTTGACTGTCTTAATGAGTGAGTCATTGAATCATTCACTCAAATGATTTGTTCAAACGGCTGATTCATTCAGGAACTAAGCATTTGACTGTCTTAATGAGTGAGTCACTGAATCATTCATTTAACCAATTCATTCAAATGGCTGATTCATTCAGGAACAAAGCATTTGACTGTCTTAATGAGTGAGTCACTGAATTATTCATTCAAACGGCTGATTCACTCAGGAACGAAGCGTTTGACTGTCTTAATGAGTGAGTCATTTAATCATTCATTCAAATGATTCATTCAAACGGCTGATTCATTCAGGAACAAAGCATTTGACTGTCTTAATGAGTGAGTCATAGAATCATTCATTCAAACGATTCATTCAAACGGCTGATTCATTCAAACGGCTGATTCATTCAGGAACAAAGCATTTGACTGTCTTAATGAGTGAGTCACTGAATCATTCATTCAAATGATTCGTTAAAACGGCTGATTCATTCAGGAACAAAGCATTTGACTGTCTTAATGAGTGAATCATTTAATTATTCATTCAAACAGCTGATTCTTCAGGAACGAAGCATTTGACTGTCTTAATGAGTGAGTCACTGAATCATTCATTGAAATGATTCGTTCAAACGGCTAATTCACTCAGGGAACAAAGCATTTGACTGTCTTAATGAGTGAGTCATTCAATCATTCATTCAAACGGCTGATCCATTCAGGAATGAAGCATTTGACTGTCCTAATGAGTGAGTCACTGAATCATTCATTTAACCAAGTCATTCAAACGGCTGATTCATTCAGGAACAAAGCATTTGACTGTCTTAATGAGTGAGTCACTGAATCAATCATTCAAACAGCTTATTCATTCAGGAACGAAACATTTGACTGTCTTAATGAGTGAGTCATTGAGTCAATCATTCAAACAGCTGATTCATTCAGGAACGAAGCATTTGACTGTCTTAATGAGTGAGTCACTGAATCAATCATTCAAACAGCTGATTCATTCAGGAACGAAGCATTTGACTGTCTTAATGAGTGAGTCACTGAATCATTCATTTAACCAATTCATTCAAACGGCTGATTCATTCAGGAACAAAGCATTTGACTGTCTTAATGAGTGAGTCACTGAATCAATCATTCAAACAGCTGATTCATTCAGGAATGAAGCATTTGACTGTCTTAATGAGTGAGTCACTGAATCATTCATTTAACCAATTCAATCAAACAGCTGATTCATTCAGGAACGAAGCATTTGACTGTCTTAATGAGTGAGTCACTGAATTATTCATTCAAACGGCTGATTCATTCAGGAACGAAGCATTTGACTGTCTTAATGAGTGAGTCACTGAATCATTCATTTAACCAATTCATTCAAACGGCTGATTCATTCAGGAACGAAGCATTTGACTGTCTTAATGAGTGAGTCACTGAATCACTCATTTAACCAATTCATTCAAATGGCTGATTCATTCAGGAACGAAGCATTTGACTGTCTTAATGAGTGAGTCATTGAATCATTCATTCAAATGATTCGTTCAAATGGCTGATTCATTCAGGAACAAAGTATTTGACTGTCTTAATGAGTGAGTCACTGAATCATTAATTTAACCAATTCATTCAAACGGCTGATTCATTCAGGAACGAAGCATTTGACTGTCTTAATGAGTGAGTCACTGAATCATTCATTCAAATGATTCGTTCAAATGGCTGATTCATTCAGGAACAAAGTATTTGACTCTCTTAATGAGTGAGTCACTGAATCATTAATTTAGCCAATTCATTCAAACAGCTGATTCATTCAGGAACGAAGCATTTGACTGTCTTAATGAGTGAGTCACTGAATTATTCATTCAAACGGCTGATTCATTCAGGAACGAAGCATTTGACTGTCTTAATGAGTGAGTCACTGAATCATTCATTTAACCAATTCATTCAAACGGCTGATTCATTCAGGAACGAAGCATTTGACTGTCTTAATGAGTGAGTCACTGAATTATTCATTCAAACGGCTGATTCATTCAGGAACGAAGCATTTGACTGTCTTAATGAGTGAGTCACTGAATCATTAATTTAACCAATTCATTCAAACGGCTGATTCATTCAGGAACGAAGCATTTGACTGTCTTAATGAGTGAGTCATTGAATCATTCATTCAAATGATTCGTTCAAATGGCTGATTCATTCAGGAACAAAGTATTTGACTGTCTTAATGAGTGAGTCACTGAATCACTCATTTAACCAATTCATTCAAATGGCTGATTCATTCAGGAACGAAGCATTTGACTGTCTTAATGAGTGAGTCATTGAATCATTCATTCAAATGATTCGTTCAAATGGCTGATTCATTCAGGAACAAAGTATTTGACTGTCTTAATGAGTGAGTCACTGAATTATTCATTCAAACGGCTGATTCATTCAGGAACGAAGCATTTGACTGTCTTAATGAGTGAGTCACTGAATCATTCATTTAACCAATTCATTCAAACGGCTGATTCATTCAGGAACGAAGCATTTGACTGTCTTAATGAGTGAGTCACTGAATCACTCATTTAACCAATTAATTCAAATGGCTGATTCATTCAGGAACGAAGCATTTGACTGTCTTAATGAGTGAGTCATTGAATCATTCATTCAAATGATTCGTTCAAATGGCTGATTCATTCAGGAACAAAGTATTTGACTGTCTTAATGAGTGAGTCACTGAATCATTAATTTAACCAATTCATTCAAACGGCTGATTCATTCAGGAACGAAGCATTTGACTGTCTTAATGAGTGAGTCATTGGATCATTCATTTAACCAATTCATTCAAATGGCTGATTCACTCAGGAACGAAGCGTTTGACTGTCTTAATGAGTGAGTCATTGAATCATTCATTCAAACAATTCATTCAAACGGCTGATTCATTCAGGAACGAAGCATTTGACTGTCTTAAAGGATGTTCTTACTTAGTATTTGTTTTGTTTTCCAGCACAAATATCTAAACATTATTAAATCAAGATACATTTACTGGAGAAGCAAAATGACTGAAGATATTAAGTCTTGTTTTATGAAAAATGTATCAAAATGAAGTGAGTTTTTGCTTTAAACAAGAACAAATATCTGCCAATGAGACCAGAAAAATAATCTTGTTTTCCCTTTGAATTAAATGTATTTTTCTGATTTATTTTTCAGAACTTAATATCTTCAGTCATTTGGCTTCTGCAGTAAATGTATCTTGATTTAAGAATGTACTGGAAAACAAGACAAAAATACAGTTTTTTTGTGGTGTAAATATTGACAGAATCTTTGTGGTGAATCCTTCAGTGCATTTAGAGGAAATTTATTCAAGTTTTTGTCCTTAATAGAAGACGACTGAGGTCATTACTGAGCTTTTAGCTGCTAGTGTTTTATATCACATCCATTAAGTCATTATGCTCTCCATTAGGCAGAAGATTTAGGACAAAACAAACTGGAACTCTGTAAAACTGAATTTTTGCTGGTCAGTTATGAAAAACTGCTGACTGTTTCCATTAAACATGATATAGTGTTTATTGAGAAATAGGCTGTTTTCCAGGAGAATCATTGAGCTTTGTTTTGTTTGCATTCGCTCATTTTCATGTGAATTAAAGGAAACATGTATATAACTGCTGGTGTAAGTTACACTGTACATATTCAATAAAACCTCTGAGCTTAGAATAATACAAGCTCAATCTCATCATTTTTAACCCTATAAATCCTACGGGATCATATTTAATATGCAAAAGGCCTCTAAATGATCAATAGTTTGTTTGCACACAATCTCCTCCAGTCCTTCTGTCATCTGATTGATAGTTTAGACTCTTTTATCAAGTAAAAGTCTTTTAGTATAATTTTACAAACGCATTAAATGTTTCGTTTCTGAATGAATCAGGCGGTTGAATGAATCGGTTGAATGAATGATTCAATGACTCACTCATTAAGACAGTCAAATGCTTTGTTTCTGAATGAATCAGCCGTTTGAATGAATTGGTTGAATGAATGACTCAATGACTCATTCATTAATACAGTCAAACGCTTAATTTTTACAAACCCGATTCCAAAAAAGTTGGGACACTGTACAAATTGTGAATAAAAAAGGAATGCAATAATTTACAAATCTCATAAACTTATATTTTATTCACAGTAGAATATAGATAACATATCAAATGTTGAAAGTGAGACATTTTGAAATGTCATGCCAAATATTGGCTCATTTTGGATTTCATGAGAGCTACACATTCCAAAAAAGTTGGGACAGGTAGCAATAAGAGGCCGGAAAAGTTAAATGTACATATAAGGAACAGCTGGAGGACCAATTTGCAACTTATTAGGTCAATTGGCAACATGATTGGGTATAAAAAGAGCCTCTCAGAGTGGCAGTGTCTCTCAGAAGTCAAGATGGGCAGAGGATCACCAATTCCCCCAATGCTGCGGCGAAAAATAGTGGAGCAATATCAGAAAGGAGTTTCTCAGAGAAAAATTGCAAAGAGTTTGAAGTTATCATCATCTACAGTGCATAATATCATCCAAAGATTCAGAGAATCTGGAACAATCTCTGTGCGTAAGGGTCAAGGCCGGAAAACCATACTGGATGCCCGTGATCTTCGGGCCCTTAGACGGCACTGCATCACATACAGGAATGCTACTGTAATGGAAATCACAACATGGGCTCAGGAATACTTCCAGAAAACATTGTCGGTGAACACAATCCACCGTGCCATTCGCCGTTGCCGGCTAAAACTCTATAGGTCAAAAAAGAAGCCATATCTAAACATGATCCAGAAGCGCAGGCGTTTTCTCTGGGCCAAGGCTCATTTAAAATGGACTGTGGCAAAGTGGAAAACTGTTCTGTGGTCAGACGAATCAAAATTTTCAAGTTCTTTTTGGAAAACTGGGACGCCATGTCATCCGGACTAAAGAGGACAAGGACAACCCAAGTTGTTATCAGCGCTCAGTTCAGAAGCCTGCATCTCTGATGGTATGGGGTTGCATGAGTGTGTGTGGCATGGGCAGCTTACACATCTGGAAAGGCACCATCAATGCTGAAAGGTATATCCAAGTTCTAGTACAACATATGCTCCCATCCAGACGTCGTCTCTTTCAGGGAAGACCTTGCATTTTCCAACATGACAATGCCAGACCACATACTGCATCAATTACAACATCATGGCTGCGTAGAAGAAGGATCCGGGTACTGAAATGGCCAGCCTGCAGTCCAGATCTTTCACCCATAGAAAACATTTGGCGCATCATAAAGAGGAAGATGCGACAAAGAAGACCTAAGACAGTTGAGCAACTAGAAGCCTGTATTAGACAAGAATGGGACAACATTCCTATTCCTAAACTTGAGCAACTTGTCTCCTCAGTCCCCAGACGTTTGCAGACTGTTATAAAAAGAAGAGGGGATGCCACACAGTGGTAAACATGGCCTTGTCCCAACTTTTTTGAGATGTGTTGATGCCATGAAATTTAAAATCAACTTTTTTTTTCCCTTAAAATGATACATTTTCTCAGTTTAAACATTTGATATGTCATCTATGTTGTATTCTGAATAAAATATTGAAATTTGAAACTTCCACATCATTGCATTCTGTTTTTATTCACAATTTGTACAGTGTCCCAACTTTTTTGGAATCGGGTTTGTAAATGAATCAGCCATTTGAATGAATTGGTTGAATGAATGATTCAATGACTCACTCATTAAGAAAGTCAAACGCTTTGTTCCTGAATGAATCAGCCGTTTGAATGAATCGGTTGAATGAATGATTCAATGACTCACTCATTAAGACTCATTAATGCTTCGTTCCTGAATGAATCGGTCGAAACTCAATGACTCACTCATTAACAGTGACTTGCTGCCACCTACTGGCATTTCGCATTTAAAGTATTTTTAATTTTTTTAATCATTTTAAAATATCAAAATATCAATATGATGTACCTTCCTCTGTGGGCACATAGATATTGAGGTACAGACAGTCTTCGCTCTGGTCGTGCACGTATGTTGCGACCGTGTCCAGGTTGGCGGTAAACCACACCGGCAGCATGTCCGTGAGCAGCAGTCGGTCCTCCAGGTACTGCGGACACACCGGAGCAAACTGAGTGGCGTTCCTGATGCCCGGCCATGACGAGGGCGGCTCGGGGGCCTGAAACCTGCGCTCTCCAGTAGGGGGCATCGCATACGGGACGCCCAGATATTGCTCCACGGGGCCCAGGATCTCACTGGGCAGCGCCACCCTCAATCCACGCAGCTTCCCGTAGTTAGTGGTGACGGTGGTGTATTGTGCTTGCTGACAAATGACGAGAGTAACTCCCCAAATCAAAGCGAGGATCTGAAGGATCATTCTGGTAGTGAGCAAACGTGCAAACATGCTGAGAGAAGGAGGTATCCACGTAATCCTTACAACTGCAAATCTGTTAATCCAAAGCCAGAGCAAACGTGTGACGAATCCTCAGGCGAGCTTTTTCCATTCCTCCTGATGGTGTGTCGGAGCTGCGGCTCTCCTGCTCACGGTGTCTTCCATGTTTCCTGTTTCCTGATTTAATTCCAGTCAGATTGATCTGCCTGTGGGAGAGAGAAATCATGATTTACACCCTAAGTCCTCGAGCAGAAACAGAGATAAAAACACTTAAACCAGACTGATGGTTAGCTAGTCTAGACCAAGTCAAGACACCTTTATTTCTGTAGCGCTTTGTGTCAAAGCAGCTTCACAGTAATAAACATGAAAAGCTGCAAACTTCTTCACTGCAAAAAATGTTCTTCCTCAGTATTTTTGTCTTGTTTTCCAGTACAAATATTTAAACATTCTATAGACATGGGGGTTTGCTGTTCTTTTGACTCATGCTAGCAGACTACCAAGTGTTAAAATATGATAAAAACAGGTCAACATGTGCAAGCATCATGTTAACAACATGGTAAATACTGTAAGCATCACCTAGCTACGTGCTAAAAACATGCTAGCAACATCTAGCATTAAAACATGCTAGCATAATGCTAAAGAAATGTTAACTGTTAGCATTATGTTAAACATTAACATCTTGATAAACTACATGCTTGCAAAATGGTAATTGTTTTAACATCTTGCAAACAACATGATAATCATGTTATTATGATGCTAGAAACATGCTAATTATGTTAGCATAATGCTAACAACATGTTAACACTGCCTAGCTAAGTGCTAAAACGCATTAACATGCGTTAACAACATCTAGCATTAAAACATGGTAGCATCATGTTAACGACATGATAACTGTTAGCATTATGCAAAACATCTAGCATCATGTTAAACTACATACTAACAATATGTTCATGTTAACATCTTACAAACAATTCAATTCAATTCAACAAACAACATGCTAATCCTGTTAACATGATGCTAGAAACATACATGTTGTTACCATCTAGTTTAACATGATGCTAATATGTTTCACATTATGCTAACACAGTTATCATATCGTTAGCATGATGTGACACATATTAGCATTATGTTAAACTACATGCTAGCAAAATGCTAATTGTGTTAACATCTTGCAAACAACATGCTAATACTGTTAACTCAATGCTAAAACATGTTAATTGTGTTAACATTATGATGACTTGTTAATCATGGTAACACATGCTAGCATTATACTAATGACAAGATAACCGTTAGTATAAGCAAAACATATTAGCATCTTGTTAAATTACATGTTAGTAACATCGTAATTTTGTTAGCTTAATGCTAGAAACGTCCTAATTGTGTTAACATTATGATAATGACTTGTTAATTGTGTTAACAAATGCTAGCATCATGTTAATGACAAGATAACCATTAGCATATGGTTAAACATATTAGCATCTTGTTCAACTACATGTTACTAAGATGCTAATACCGTTAGCTTTATGTTAGAAACTTGTTAATTGTGTTAGCATTATGATATTCACTTTTGTTAATCATGGTAACACATGCTAGCATCATGCTAATGACAAGATAACCGTTAGCATAAGATAAACATATTAGTATTTTGTTAAACTTTTAGCTTAATGCTAGAAACATGCTAATTGTGTTAACATTATGATATTGACTTGTTTATCATGTAACACATGCTAGCATCATGCTAATGGCAAGATAACCGTTAGCATACGGCTAAACATATTAACATCTTGTTAAACTACATGTTAATAACATGGTAATACTGTTAGCTTGATGCTAGAAACATGCTAATTGTGTTAACATTATGATATTGACTTGTTTATCATGGTAACACATGGTAGCATCATGCTAATGACAAGATAACCATTAGCATATGGCTAAACATTAACATCGTGTACATGGTAATCCTGTTAGCTTGATGCTAGAAACATGCTAATTGTGTTAACATTATGATATTGACTTGTTAATCATGGTAACACATGCTATCATGCTAATGACAAGATAACCATTAGCATATGGCTAAACATATTAGCATCTTGTTAAACTACATGTTAGTAACATGGTAATCCTGTTAGCTTGATGCTAGAAACGTGTTAATTGTGTTAACATTATGATATTGATTTCTTAATCATGGTAACACATGCTAACATCATGCTAATAACAAGATAACCGTTAGCATGAGGCTAAACATATTAACATCGTGTACATGGTAATCCTGTTAGCTTGATGCTAGAAACATGATAATTGTGTTAACATTATGATATTGACTTGTTAATCATGGTAACACATGCTAGCATCATGCTAATGACAAGATAACCATTAGCATACGGCTAAACATATTAGCATCTTGTTAAACTACATGTTAGTATCATGGTAATCCTGTTTGCATGATGCAAGAAACGTGTTAATTGTGTTAACATTATGATATTGATTTCTTAATCATGGTAACACATGCTAACATCATGCTAATAACAAGATAACCGTTAGCATGAGGCTAAACATATTAACATCGTGTACATGGTAATCCTGTTAGCTTGATGCTAGAAACATGATAATTGTGTTAACATTATGATATTGACTTGTTAATCATGGTAACACATGCTAGCATCATGCTAATGACAAGATAACCATTAGCATACGGCTAAACATATTAGCATCTTGTTAAACTACATGTTAGTATCATGGTAATCCTGTTTGCATGATGCAAGAAACGTGTTAATTGTGTTAACATTATGATATTGATTTCTTAATCATGGTAACACATGCTAACATCATGCTAATAACAAGATAACCGTTAGCATGAGGCTAAACATATTAACATCGTGTACATGGTAATCCTGTTAGCTTGATGCTAGAAACATGATAATTGTGTTAACATTATGATATTGACTTGTTAATCATGGTAACACATGCTAGCATCATGCTAATGACAAGATAACCATTAGCATATGGCTAAACATATTAGCATCTTGTTAAACTACATGTTAGTATCATGGTAATCCTGTTTGCATGATGCAAGAAACATGCTAATTGTGTTAACATTATGCTAGCAACATGCTTATTGTATTAGCATCATGTTACCAACAAGCTAATCATGTTAGCATTCGTTTTTGCAGTGATCATGTTATTATTTAACACTCTTTTAGGTTCAGAGAAAATACATAAATATAGAGAGATACACACTAGTTTTTTACAGAGCAGGGATGCATTAAACTGATTATTTAAAAAAAATATTTTGGAATTGGTGAGTGACTTCTTACAAATATCTTCAAGATATTAGGATATTATTAAGATCACAATATTAAGTTTAATTACTCTGAGAATTGCTTTAAAAATAATCTCCTGCTGATCAAAAAGTTTTCTTGGTTCAACAAATCAAGCTGGACACACACACACACACACACACACACACTCACACACACTAAAGGCTGGATCTTAATGTCGCTGGTCATTAATAAACACCAGCCAGGTGTTTTACTATAGAAAAAACACAGATGAGATCTCTTTAATATCTCAAAAAGACCACGGGAATCTCACGTCTCTCACAGCAAAACCTAGCTATGGTGATCCGTGTGTCAACTAACATTCATTTCAATGCCAAGTAATGCCAAACCGTAGTACGTGTGTGTGTGCCGATGGAACGGCAGGTCCGAGGCTGTGAGGAAACACACTCCACTCTGTGAAATGAATGAAACGTCCAGGCTCTCTAATAACACGGGCCGTATAAATCTGTCTGGCTCATTCATTGGTCGTCTCTGAGCGCTCAAAGCCATTAACAGAGCTGTCAGCCAGACATCTGCAGCGGTTAGCAGGATCTGTCTGTGGGCGTTCAGCAACACGGCAAACACACGACGGGATATAATCTTCAGCAGATATCAAGGCTTGCTTTCAGAGGACGCATCTTGAATATGAATATATTAAGTGAAATCAAATTAAATAAAAATTAAATGCAATAACAAAATACTTTTTTTATAAAATCCACCTTGAATATAAAGATATTAAACATAAACAACAAGAGAAATAAAGTTAAATAAAAATTAAGTGCAAAAACAAAATACACTTTTTCAGAAAATCCATCTTGAATATAAAGATATTAAACAACATGAAACAAGAGAAATAAAATTAAATAAAAATGAAATGCAAAGACAAAACACTTTTTTAGGGAAATCTATAGGCCTATTAAATATAAAGATATTAAACATAAACAAGAGAAATAAAATTAAATAAAAATGAAATGCAACAACAAAATACAATTTTTCAGAAACAAAAATAATCTTGAATATAAAGATATTAAGCATAAACAAGAGAAAACAATGAAATAAAACTAAATACAAATGAAATGCAACAACAAAATACACTTTTTTTTCAGAAATCCACCTTGAGTATAAAGATATTAAATATAAACAACAAGAGAAATAAAATTAAATAAAAATTAAATGCAAAGACAAAATACACTTTTTTTTTTAGAAAATCCATCTTGAATAAAAAAGATATTAAACGTAAACAAGATAAATAAAATGAAATAAAAATTAAATGTAATAACAAAATGCACTTTTTTGGGAAAATCTATAGGCCTATTGAACATAAAGATATTAAACATAAACAAGAGAAAACAAGTGAAATCAAATTAAATAAAAATTAAATGCAAAGAAAAAATCTATTTTGAATATAAAATATTAAACATAAAAAAAGAGAAAACAATTAAATAAAAATTAAATGCAATAACAAAATACACTTCTTCAGAAAAAAATCAATCTTGAGTTTAAAGATATTAAACAGACAACAAGAGAAACAAAACTAAATAAAAATTAAATGCAAAGAAAAAATACATGTTTTCAGAAAATGTATAGGCCTACTGAATATAAAGATATTAAACATAAATAAGAGAAATAAAATTAAATGCAATAACAAAATAGACTTTTTCAGGAAAAAAAATCATCTTGAATATAAAGATATTAAACAAACATCAGAAAACAAGTGAAATAAAACTAAATGAAAATTAAAGAAAATACACGCCAAGATTCTCTTCCAACAAGCCTGAATATCAAACGTGTTTCTCTGGTAAATGTCTTGCTTTAAGGGTGTTTGTACAGGTCAAAAAGCGTAAAGAAGCTGAAGAAATGTTCACATTTGAGTTGAGCATTTGCTTTCCTGCATTAAAGGAGAAAAACATCCCATAAACTACGACTGAGCTTTAATGACTGTAATCCAGGCAGAATTAAAGAAGGTTCTGTACAGTAGATCGCATCAAGCTCTAATTCAATATTCAGGAAAATAATAATCTCCCCTTCAATTCCAACAAACACAAAACTTTTAATTAGTTTTCACACGTTGTTCTTGGCAGGTTCGGACGTGTCACAGTTTCCACATCATCCCTTCTCAAACAGATCCTTCCTTTCAAAACTCTCAGCGCTGTGTATTTGCAGTGAATGTGCTGCACGTCACAGTCGACCGAGCCAAACCAGCGTTTGAGCTCAAACAAACCTGTCCAGCTTTAACATGTTTGATCAGCCTGTGTGTGTATGTTTCTGCAGCTCAAACAGGCGCTCGCAACACCGAGGTCAAGGGTTCGACTCCTAGGGAATGCATGTAAACTATGGAAGCATATGGGTAGCAATATTCAATTTGAAATGCAATATGCAAATTAGCAGTGTTTCTCTATTTAAATGTACATTTTCCATACCAAATGCGCAACGTTTAGAGCAAAATGCTAATGCAAATTCAATAATATAATATAAATTTGCTATTTTCTACATTTAAACATATAATTTAAACATATGTTTTAACATTTTATAAATTGCAAAATGAAAATGTATTACAGAAAAGATTAGATATGTTTAACATGTTCAAGCAAAAACTGTAGCAAAATGATCATTTAAATGTTTTTTTTTTTTTTACATTTACACACAATTATGACAGGATTGCATTTTCATTATATGTCCCGCAATGAATGTCGCAAAATTCAATGTGGAATTGAAAATGCAACTAGTCTAGGAAATAGCTCCAAGTTCCATTTGGTATGGAAAATGTACATTTAAATACAGAAATGCATTGCCGATTTGCATATTCCATTTCAAATTGAATATTGCTACCCATATGTTTCCATAGTAAACCTTCAATGCAACGGATAAAAGCATCTGCCAAATGAATGAGTCCCAGTTGAGATGCATGTCTTTTCCAGGATTTTTACTGTGCATTTATACTTCATTTCTAGCCAAAGCCGCATGCTGCCATCTTTTCTCATGGACCGAGTCAATCAGCTGAGCCATAAATGTCATGTTACAGTGGTGTAATTACAGCTTCTGCCAGCAGATGACATCTGCTCCACACAACCAGACCAACCCTCAGAAAGAAACGACTCAAAACTTCCCAGAATGTTATTATGTGTTCCTAATGCATGCAACACAGATCAATATGCATTTGCACATCATTTTAGGACCTATTCTGCTTTTTCCCATCTTCATCTGTCTTTAGTGTGTGATGTTCCAGCTCTTCTCTCTATCAGTGTCAGTGTTTCTGAACTCCTGAAACGCCTCCATTGTAGTCTTAAGTTTTCTATCGGGAACAAACAAGTCACAATATTCCTCATTTAAATAATTCATAGGCAGAATAAAGGGGCGGGGCCTGGTTGAGTTAGTTAGTAGTGTGTTGAAACTGGTGGTTATGGTAAGGGGCGGGGCATTTCCTAAACACCAATCACAACACACTGCTCCAGCCGACCAATCAGAGCACATTGTGCTTTTCAGAAGGAGGGGCTTCATAGAGACAAGAACTAAACAGAGCGTTACTGACAGACTGGGAAGAGAGGAGCCGCAACAATGGAGAATATGAGGAAATAATCAACATTCAAGCAGGAAAACCTGCTCTAGTAGAGCCAGAAACAACAGCAAGAGTTTGGCAATAAAAGATCCTCTTTAAAGCCCTGCTTTGTGAAGCTTAAAATAGACATTCTGTCTGTATTTACTCGCCTTCATGTTGTTTCAAACACGTTTTTTTTTCTCTGTGGAAAACAAAAAGATAAATTCTGAAGAATCTTCTTCTATTTTATCCAAACAACAAGCTCTCAAATATCATTCTCATTGTTTTTTAGATTTGTTTTGAATGTTTAATCGCACATTGCTAGTAAATTTCACAATCAATTACAAAGAAATGGCAAGTAACACATTGAATTAAAGGCACAATATGTCATTTTCCGTCTCTTATTCAGAACAAAGGCGTGTCTTGACTCCTTGATTGGGCGGAGCTTTTATTCTGTCAGGTAACACAGCGCTGTTTTATCATATTACACACATCTGAGTGTGTTAAAGTTATGTTATAATGCTACTCTGTGCGTTCGCTCGCGCTGCTATGAGACTCTTGTTCACACTGCAGTGAGCGAGATCATATTAGACATAGTAAAACATGGTACTCGCGGTAAATCAAGAACACCAGATTTAAACAATAAGACTAACTGTGTTGAGCTGTATAATAGGGAAGGGGACGATTACCGGTTTCACGATAAACCATGATAAAATGTACTGATGGTTAGTATTATCCTTTAAAATGTAATTATTATTAAAATCGTGTTTGATTATCGCGATTTTGAAAACTCGTGGTAAATCCTGTCCAGTCAGCATCAGTCTGACGCAGGCGTTGTTTTTTGAACGAGAAGAAATGGCGGAAGGCAGTGACAGCGCTCGGGAGATTTCTCAGCCTTCTAAAAGGACCAAATCTGAGGTGTGTCATATTTTGGCTTTTAGAAAAGTCCTGAGGGAAACTTAATCTCGGATTGTCACCCTGTCTGCAGAACAAGCAAAAAGAAAGTCTGCAATAGGGAGAAACACTTCAAATCTGCCGAGTCGTCTTCGTGACCATCACACACTGATGTACAGGGAACGCAAGGCAAGTGGACTTTGACCTCAATACCAAAACTACGTCTGGGAAATAACTGACGAACAATTTCAAACAAGACTGTGGGGTGACATTTAAGGGATAATAATGTATATTCATTGTACACTTATTACTTTTTTTTTTTTTTTACCACATAAATAATTACGGGGACATATTGAATTAAGATTAATGTTTTAAATCTTGCCTTATTATAAATCCATTTTGTACAGCGCACAAAACAATCGTCCAGACAAGATGATCACAACAATATTATAGTAGTATTAATAGTAAAGTCCTCTGATTTCATTTTAAATACAATTAAAAACGGAGACGCAAGACGGCAAGTTGCATCTGAATGAAACGAGAGCGCGCGTCCGTTGTGATGCGTGGATGTGCGCTGTGTGTTATAATGCGTTGCTATTGACGACGGTCATTATAAGGAAGGAAATGCCACAGAATAGAATCTTGCTTATAAAAGTGCACAGAGCTGCTTGTTTTATTTGTTGTTTTTCAAATATAAAACTTGTTAAAATGTTTTCAGTGTGTGCATCAGTTCTTTTTGAACACTTTCATCTCATTTTAACAAAACTGTGATAATATTGATAATCGTGATATAAAATTTTCATACCGTCCCATGCCTACTGTATAACAATGATTCGTTTTCTGTCCATGAATAATCTAAACAGTTGCTCACCGTCTAATAAAACACATCATATATTAAAGTGTCTTTGGTGTTTCCATGGTTTCTACAAAATAAAACCGGAGGGTAACGCGGGTATGATGTCATTGATAGGCGACGCACACACGGTCCGTGTCCTGGTTAAAATTGTTGATTTCTCTGGATTTAAACATTCTTGGAAACATTTGGGATAATGTACACAAGTCAACAAAATATATGTGACCCTGGAGCACAAAACCGGTCATGCGTCTCATGGGTATATTTGTGGCAATAGCCAACAATACATTGTATGGGTCAAAATTATACATTTTTCTTTTACGCCAAAAATCATTAGGATATTAAGATCATGTTCCATGAAGATATTTTGTAAATTTCCTACCGTAAATATATATATAAAAAAAATGTATTATTAGTAGTAATATGCATTGCTAAGGACTTCATTTGGACAACTTTAAAGGAGATTTTCTCAATATTTATATTTTTTTGCACCCTCAGATTCCAGATTTTCAAATAGTTGCATCTCGGCCAAATATTGTCCTAACAAACCATACATCAATGGAAAGCTTATTTATTCAGCCTTCAGATGATGTATAAATCTCAATTTCGATTTTTATGACTGGTTTTGTGGTCCAGGGTCACATATAACACTGTTCTAGTGGTTTTAGGATATTTTAATCCAAAAATCTTACATATTGTGCCTTTAAACATGAACTTTTAAAGTAGAAAGACTGAAACAGTGTATTTGGAGCTTGACAATGGAAAAATGAGATGAGGACATTTTTTCAAAGTAGCATACAGGTTTAGACATTATGATGTGAGAATATTAACATATTTTTCATTTTTTTTTTTTTGGTGAACTTTCCTTTTAAAACTCTGCTGTGGCTGTTCTTTTGTGCTGCTTTCAGAAGCGTCTCCCTGCGGTGGCTTTTAAACTCTATTCCTGTCTGCTGGAGCTGTTTGTCCGTGATTTTTGAGGCTGTTTCTCTTCTTGACACGTTCAATAATGATGCACATCATGTTGCAATGCACATCATCAGACATCATTTACTGCTGACAAATGCGGCTGATTCGCAATCAAACTAATGCATCTCATCCTCTTTCATATAGCATTTCTGTTACTTTGTGCACCGTCTCACCTGGTGGGGAACAAATAACCAATTCTGTATCTGATCACTATAGAATTATGGGAATTACATTATGCATTAATGGCAATGCATGCAACCCATGTGTGTTTGTAACCTTCAAACCCCATTTTAACCATCTAAATTGACTCATAATTCTGCCTTCTTTTTAAAGACAATTTTTGAAAACATGGCTGAAAAAAGTGGTGATGCACCAAGCACATATTGAAGAATAGATGTGCAACTCTCTCAAACATCATTTTGAAGGAAAATGTGAATGCTTCTATTCTTATAATGTATTAATCATCCATGCATCAGATATAATTGGGTCTCTTTGCATTAAAGCACAGGCCGTTCCATACAAGTCACCAGTTAATATTGGGGTTCTCAAGCATCATCTACATCTTAATAAATAGGACGAGCTGAAGCGCCTAATATTTAAGATTTCTGCCAAATGCATGACACATTATAAGCTGTGCAATCGATGTGAATGTGTAAAGTAGGTTATTAAACCCCTCACAGATCTCACCTGCTTCACCCGTTACTGCGTTACTGTCCTGCGACTAACAGCCTCAATAAACACACTCTTTACGAGGTAGAAAATTGACAGAAACATAGCGATATAGTCGAAAATATGGCTATGTTTTCCATCAGTCATGCTGTTTTCGTGACTCAAACGATCTATATGATGATGCATAGAAAGTCGAGAAAAATCTGAGAGGAAAAAGACCGTCTTCATCGCACAGATATAGCCTATGCATGCATGCAACCTGCGGGTACATTTAAAATGCATAACCAGGCACAGCTGCTTACCTTCACAACGGCCAAACCTGAGGTTAAAGAAACCTTAAATCCGAGAGATCCAGAAAACAGAGCGTCCGAACGAGCAAAAGATGCGGACACTGACGCCAGCGCGGAAAATCTCCATATTCATCGATTCCTCAGAAAAGGCAGGAAAAAAACGTCCTTGCATCAGTGAAAAGCGCGCAGATAATCCCGCACACAATAATCTCGATGCTCGGATCGATTCCAGCGTCTTCATGTGTGTGTGTGTGTGTGTGTGTGTGTGTGTCGCTGGATTCAGCTCTATTGGTTTTGTGTCGAAGGAGAACCTCAGCGGCTGCGGATCGACTGCATGAAACCTCAAGGAGAGATTTACATGAGAAAAATGGAGAAGTTCAGAAATGACAGGACACTCTGTCAAACGAGCCTTCAGAAAGTGTTATAGCGAGACACACCTAATGTTCACGACAGGATGGAGAAAGGTTGACAAAAATGTGTTCTAAGAACGTTCCCATTAACACGTCGTTTCTGAATGTTCGCAGTTTTGAACATTCTATTTTAGAATTTTTGCAAACATTATGACAACGTTACTTTTGAATGTTCTCTGAACGTTCTGAAACATTTGAAAAACATCAGAAAAAATAAGTGTAAATACGTTTTTGTGTTAATAATGTTGTGTTAGTAACGTTGTGAGAACGTTTGTTTATAACTTTAAGAAAACGTTGCCAGAACGTTTTGGAAACGTTCCCTGTATAGCTGGATCACAACCAGCCAAAATGAATTGGAATTCAGATTGCAATATGAATTAGAATTACCATGGAATTAAAGTCCCCATGAAATCTAAATGAAGTCTTTTGGCTTTTAGTATGAATATGTTAGTCTTACTGTTATCTGTAAACTAGTGCGCTCCAAAACAATGACGAAATTCACATTTAGAAGATAGAAGCGTTCAAAATGTACAGTCTCTCACTTCCACCAATATGGATCAGTGATTTTGATGACATCACTCTGCACTTCAGCTTCTCATCAGATTTTCTGTCCAATCAAAAGCTCTCTAGAATCTGAAGCCATTTTAAACAGACGCTGAAGCTACGGCTGAAATCAGTCACTTGTTCACACAGTTACTATTTTCTACATGGTGCACTATAAGGGGATAGGGAACGATCAGACAGTGCACTATATAGGGGATAGGGAACGATCAGACAGTGCACTATATAGGGGATAGGGAACGATCAGACAGTGCACTATATAGGAAATAGGGAATGATCAGACAGTGCACTATATAGGGGATAGGGAACGATCAGACAGTGCACTATATAGGGGATAGGGAACGATCATACAGTGCACTATATAGGGGATAGGGAACGATCATACAGTGCACTATATACGGGATAGGGAACGATCATGCAGTGCACTATATAGGAAATAGGGAATGATCAGACAGTGCACTATATAGGGGATAGTGAACGATCAAACAGTGCACTATATAGGGGATAGGGAACTATCAGACAGTGCACTATATAGGGGATAGGGAACAATTCAGACAGTGCACTATATAGGGGATATATAGGGGATAGTGAACAATCAAACAGTGCACTATATAGGGGAAAAGGAGCGATTCAGACAGTGCACTATATAGGGGATAGGGAACAATCAAACAGTGCACTATATAGGGGATAGGAAACGATCAAACAGTGCACTATATAGGGGATAGGGAACTATCAGACAGTGCACGATATAGGGGATAGGGTACGATTCAGACAGTGCACTATATAGGGGATATATAGGGGATAGTGAACGATCAAACAGTGCACTATATAGGGGATAGGGAACCATCAGACAATGCACTATATAGGGGATAGGGAACGATCAGACAGTGCACTATATAGGGGATAGGGAACGATCAGACAGTGCACTATATAGGGGATAGGGAATGATCAGACAGTGTAAATATGCTTTCCATTTGCCGAATGAAGTCTGGTTTCACGTTGGTGTCAGTGAACCGCTGCAGCTCCGGTCCAGAGATACGATAGCAGAGAGCGGATCATGTGATCGACTCGACTCAGACCAGGAAATGTATTGGACCTGTTTGAATTCTGCATAGAATGCTGTATTTTAAAGCGATATGGAGGAGATCAGGAGGAGAAACTGTTAGAGATTAGTAGGAAACTGCAGCTTTACCAAGCTCAGCGGCTCTGGCCGAGCTGTGATATAAACTAAACGCTACTGGCTGTTTTAAAAAAGGGGAGGAGCTGTCCTCCTGTCTTAGTGGAAATAACGTCAACACACTGAATAACGCTGCACGTTTCAAGGCACTTCCTTCAGTGGGACTTTAAATTCAAAGAAATTAATTAAACTGGTTTTGATTAATTTAAGGCATAATTCACCCAAAAATAAAAATGTCGTTCAGAACCTGAATCTGTGCACACAAAAGAAAGTGTTTTTGCCCATACAATGAAGGTCAATGGGTCTCAAAATATTGCTTTAATAATACATTTCATTTTTTAATAAGAATTGACCATTGACCATGCGTAAGCACTCGTCTCATCCGAGGTCTGCAGAAGAGCATCTCTGATGTCCAGCCTTGAAGCAGACGGGCTACAGCAGAAGACACACTGCTGACGCTCCTGTCAGATAGGAACAGCAAACTGAGGCTACAGTTCACACCGGACTGCCAAAACTGGACAATAGAAGACTGGAAAAACATTGCCTGGTCTGATAAGTCGGATTTCTGCTGCAACATTCAGATGACAGGATCAGAATTTGGCATAAACAACATGAAAGCATGGATCATCCTGCCATGTATCAATGGTTCAGGCTCCTGGTAGTGATGTAATGGTATTTTTTGGCACACTTTGGGCCTCTTAGTACCAATTTTGGCATCATTTAAATGCCACAGCCAAACTGAGTATTGTTGCTGACCGTGTCCATCCCTTTATGACCACAGTGGACCATCTTCTGATGCCTACATCCAGCAGGATAACACATGTCAAACATTTTAGTTGGACATTGATCTAACATTTTTTAAATGTTACTACTTGTTTCAGAATGTTCAGAGAGAATTCAAATGTAACATTTCCAAAATGTTTGCAAATGGAATGTTCCCTTAAAATGTTTTAAAAACATTTTAAAAAACTGGTTTTGAACATTTAGAGAACATTCAGACAACGTTTTCATAACTTGTTCTTAGAACATATTTTTGTTAGCTGGGGAAGAACCATTTTTGATTCCCCAGTGTTCAACCATTTCTTTCTTAGTGTAAAGAACATTTAAATAATTAAAAAACCCATTGATGTTCTTCAAGGAACCATAAATGCCAATAAAGAACCTTTATTTATTTTTTTAGAGTGTACAGTACATTGACCAAAAAGCCTTATTTTATCAATTCAGGACAATTGAGACATTTTCCCCAGTCATCTCCATGGCAAAAAGTGTCCCAGTTTACCTGAATTCACCCTAAATCATGACTGTATATCATGGAAAATGTGGAAGAGTAAACGTACTTGTGCTGTGATGAGAGGAGATGCACTTCAAATGACCCCTGAGTGGGACACGAGGACAGAAAGGCAGGCCCGGCTGATTGATATGTCATCCCTGACATTAGGTAGGAGGTTAAATTAGTTATTGAACCAGCTGCAGGCTGATATCATCTGTTTAACAGTCTGGACAGCCAGACAGATGATTGCATAGATCATATGAGCATCCTGATACATCAAACAGTGTCACTTGCAAAAACACAGATTTAACATGCATGGTTGTTACTGCCTTTTATCTAGTATTTTTGTCTTGTTTTCCAGTACAAATATCTAAACATTCTTAATTCAAGAGCTACTGTAAAACAGAATTTCCATCTGTGAGGTGCAGTGTTCTCTTCACAGATTTGATGTTTGCTCTTTTTATCTTGACATCTAGATTATTTGCATCACTGACAGGTAAGCGTTATCTGAATTCAAAGGTGTTGGTTGTATTTTCGACATGCATTTGTGTTCTCTCAGAAGTATATGGAAGCTTGCTTTTGCCACGGAACAAAAGATGAAAAAGGTAATTGCTGATTTTTATCTTGCAATTCAGATTTTTTTATATCTCACAATGTTTTGGGGGAAAATTCGTATTTAAGGGTTTATAAACACAACTGCTAGAAATAAAGTCTGAACTGTGAGTTTATATCTCGCAATTCTGACTTTTTTTCTCAGACCTCAACCCTCTTTTGCAATCAGCATTAGGGACGTGTCCACTCATGATGGGGGAGGAGAGTGATCCAATCAGCAGTAGGGGGCGTGTCCACTTATGATGGGGGAGGAGAGAGAGTGAGCCAGTCAGTAGTAGGGGGCGTGTCCACTTATGATGGGGGAGGAGAGAGAGTGAGCCAGTCAGTAGTAGGGGGCGTGTCCACTCATGATGGGGGAGGAGAGTGATTCAATCAGCAGTAGGGGGTGTGTCCACTCATGATGGGGAGGAGAGAGAGTGACTCAAACAGCAGTAGGGGGTGTGTCCACTCATGATGGGGAGGAGAGAGAGTGAGCCAATCAGCATTAGGGGGTGTGTCCACTCATGATGGGGGAGGAGAGAGAGTGAGCCAATCAGCAGTAGGGGGTGTGTCCACTCATGATGGGAGAGGAGAGAGAGTGATTCAATCAGCAGTAGGGGGCGTGTCCACTCATGATGGGGGAGGAGAGAGAGTGAGCCAATCAGCAGTAGGGGGTGTGTCCACTCATGATGGGAGAGGAGAGAGAGTGATTCAATCAGCAGTAGGGGGCGTGTCCACTCATGATGGGGGAGGAGAGAGAGTTGGGCCAATCAGCAGTAGGGGGTGTGTTCACTCATGATGGGAGAGGAGAGAGAGTGATTCAATCAGCAGTAGGGGGCGTGTCCACTCATGATGGGGGAGGAGAGAGAGTGAGCCAATCAGGAGTAGGGGGTGTGTCCACTCATGATGGGAGAGGAGAGAGAGTGATTCAATCAGCAGTAGGGGGTGTGTCCACTCATGAGGGGGGAGGAGAGAGAGTGAGCCAATCAGCAGTAGGGGCGTGTCCACTCATGATGCGGGAGGAGAGAGAGTGAGCCAATCAGCAGTAGGGAGCATGTCCACTCATGATGCGGGAGGAGAGAGAGTGATTCAATCAGCAGTAGGGGGTGTGTCCACACATGATGGGGAAGGAGAGAGAGTGAGCCAATCAGCAGTAGGGGGTGTGTCCACTCATGATGGGGGAGGAGAGAGAGTGAGCCAATCAGCAGTAGGTGGTGTGTCCACACATGATGGGGAGGAGAGGGAGTGAGCCAGTCAGCAGTAGGGAGCGTGTCCACTCATGATGCGGGAGGAGAGAGAGTGGTCCAATCAGCAGTAGGGAGCGTGTCCACTCATGATGCGGGAGGAGAGAGAGTGAGCCAATCAGCAGTAGGGAGCGTGTCCACTCATGATGCAGGAGGAGAGAGAGTGATCCAATCAGCAGTAGGGGCGTGTCCACTCATCATGCGGGAGGAGAGAGAGTGAGCCAATCAGCAGTAGGGAGCGTGTCCACTCATGATGCAGGAGGAGAGAGAGTGATCCAATCAGCAGTAGGAGCGTGTCCACTCATGATGCAAGAGGAGAGAGAGTGATTCAATCAGCAGTAGGAAGCGTGTCCACTCATGATGCGGGAGGAGAGAGAGTGATCCAATCAGCAGTAGGGGTGTGTCCACTCATGATGTGGGAGGAGAGAGAGTGAGGCAATCAGCAGTAGGGAGCGTGTCCACTCATGATGCGGGAGGATTCTCCATTATGCCACCTGATGGAGTTTTGGTTCCTTGCCACTGTCGCCTTTGGCTTGGCTTGCTCAGTTGGGGACACTAAAATTTTCAACTAAATATTCAAATAAATTTTCAACTAAATTACTGATCTGCCCGCATTGACACTATATGATAATTGAAATGAGCTGGATAACATCAACGTTTTCTCCAGAGCGGCTGTACAGCCGAATCAAATTCTGTATTATTTTCCTGTTTAACACTGTGAAGCTGCTTTGAAACAATCAGCATTGTAAAAAGCGCTATATAAATAAAGGTGACTTGACTTGACTTGAGGAGAGAGAGTGATCCAATCAGCAGTAGCCAATCAGCAGTAGCCAATCAGCAGTAGGGAGCGTGTCCACTCATGATGCAGGGAGGAGAGAGAGTGATTCAATCAGCAGTAGGGGGCGTGTCCACTCATGATGGGGGAGGAGAGAGAGTGAGCCAATCAGCAGTAGGGGGTGTGTCCACTCATGATGGGGGAGGAGAGAGAGTGAGCCAATCAGCAGTAGGGGGTGTGTCCACTCATGATGGGGGAGGAGAGAGAGTGAGCCAATCAGCAGTAGGGGGTGTGTCCACTCATGATGGTGGAGGAGAGAGAGTGATTCAATCAGCAGTAGGGGGCGTGTCCACTCATGATGGGGGAAGAGAGAGAGTGAGCCAATCAGCAGTAGGGGGTGTGTCCACACATGATGGGGAGGAAAGAGAGTGATTCAATCAGCAGTAGGGGGCGTGTCCACTCATGATGGGGGAAGAGAGAGAGTGAGCCAATCAGCAGTAGGGGGTGTGTCCACACATGATGGGGAGGAGAGGGAGTGAGCCAGTCAGCAGTAGGGAGCGTGTCCACTCATGATGCGGGAGGAGAGAGAGTGGTCCAATCAGCAGTAGGGAGCGTGTCCACTCATGATGCGGGAGGAGAGAGAGTGGTCCAATCAGCAGTAGGGAGCGTGTCCACTCATGATGCGGGAGGAGAGAGAGTGAGCCAATCAGCAGTAGGGAGCGTGTCCACTCATGATGCAGGAGGAGAGAGAGTGATCCAATCAGCAGTAGGGGCGTGTCCACTCATGATGCGGGAGGAGAGTCATTCAATCAGCAGTAGGGGGCGTGTCCACTCATGATGGGGGAGGAGAGTGAGCCAATCAGCAGTAGGGGTGTGTCCACTCATGATGGGGGAGGGGAGAGAGAGAGAGAGAGAGCAAGAGGGAGATTTGAAGAAAGCCTGTAGAAAGTGATGGCTAAGAGAGACATTACAAAAGAGAAAAGGTCAGAGGAATATCAGAAGGGTTATGATCAGGCAAGAGCTTTAGGACCCGCGTTAATATTAGAAAAGCTTTGCAGCGCTGAGCCTGAAAACGGGCACAGAGGTTGTGTTGTTTTTGCTCTATGTGAGTAACACTGGTTTGTGCATTTTGGGGGCGGAGCAATGAAGGGAAGGATGTGTCTGTTTGGGTTTATTTCAAATATCAACAGTGTTTCTCAGAAATCACTTACTGCACCTTTAACATCAAAAAGCACGTCTTAACCCCTGTGAACTTTCCCATCTGTGCTTTTATGGGATTGCGGTCTCACGCTAATTTGCCCTGTTTTGTAAATCTGGCCCATAAACTCTCAATTGCGAGTTATAAAGTCAGAATTGTGAGATTAAAAGAGAAAATCGCAATTACCTTTTATATTCTGTGGCGGAAGCTTCCATAGAATTATGCTTTAACTGAGACAAACAAACCAAATCTTCAAAGATGATCCTGTCTGCAGAGAGTCAAAAGCTGTTATTAATAAAGTGCAACAAAACATAGAGCAAAGCAACTTGTTAAATTCTTAGACATAGTGATCATCAGACTCTTTCCTCCTCTGGACGCCATGTTCTCTGATCAGTAGTCTGAAGGCACGGCGTGTCCAAGGTGCCTTTCCTCACACTGATCTCGCTCACGTCTGCTGAAGCACCTCCACAGGAGCAGACGCCGGCTGTTTTTAAACATCTCCACCGCTTCGTCGCATCACATCATGCTGTTCAGATAAAGATGATATTTCTCATGCACTTCAACGGCACAGGATTTGCGCACAGAGACGTGAGGTCTTTTCCAGCACGTCGCTTTATCAACCCTCACCCGCTAAGAATGAACTCAAACAGATCAACATTGCATTACAGCATTAGGAAACACAGGGGGCACCTTGGGAAAGACATGTTTCACATTACTAGAGTTCAAGCTCGGCTTTAAAGGCTGGATATTGTGGGACTCCGTTGTTTTCCAATAAATAAAAGACACAACAAGCCTGGAGTTATTATGAGCTGTATTCATGTGATTTTCACATAGAGTCAGTGACAACTGTGAACAAACTGTTTCATTAAGAAACAATATTTCCCCCTGGAACTGGTTTTCTGGGGCATTTTTTGAACATCATATACAAAAGTAGCTATAAATAATGCACAAGATTTCAGAACACAATAAATGCTCTGCAGAAACACTTTACAGAGGCACTAAACCATCACTAGAGGCTTAAAATAGAGTATATTAAAATATGCTTTATATATATATATATATATATATATATATATATTAGGTTAGGTTAGGTTAGGTCAACTTTATTATCCCCAAGGGGCAATTTGTTTCACAGCCAGCAGTAATCCATACAATCAGCAAAAACAATCAAACACACAAGACACGACACACAAGAGCAAAAAAAAAATTATCAGATCATTTATCTAAAATAATTAAAAAATCTAATGGCAGCTGGTACAAAGGAATTTTTAAATCTATTAGTCCTACAAAGTGGTAAATAATATCTGCGATTATGTTATATACATATATTATGGTGAACTATTCCTAACTTTTGACTGCGTGTGTACGTGCGTACGTGTGTGTGTAGTACCGGTCAAAAGTTTGGAGACATTACTATATTTAAATGTTTTTGAAAGAAGTCTTTTGCTCATCAAGCCTGCATTTATTTGATCAAAAATACAGAAAAAACAGTAATATTGTGAAATATTATTACAATTTAAAATAATGGTTTTCTGTTTTAATAAACTTTAAAGTGTAATTTATTTCTGTGATCAAAGCTGAATTTATCATCATTACTCCAGTCTTCAGTGTCACATGATCCTTCACAAATCATTCTCATATGAGGATTTATTATCAAACAGTTTTGCTGCTTAATATTTTTTAATAACCTTAATAAACATTAAAAAATAACAGAATTTATTCAAAATAGACATATTTTGTAACATTATATACTAACGTTCAAATGTTTGGGGTCAGTCATTTTTTTTCTTCCTTTTTTTGAAAGAAAATAATACTTTTATTCAGCAAGGATGTGTTATAAAAAAAAGTGATAGTAAATATTTCTATTTTAAATAAATGCTATTCTTTTTAACTTTTTATTCATCAAAGAATCCTGAAAAAAGTATCACAGGTTATAAAAAAAATATTAAAAAAGCATTAATAATAAATCATTATATTAGAATGATTTGTGAAGGATCATGTGACACTGAAGACTGGAGTAATGATGATAAATTCAGCTTTGATCACAGGAATAAATTATATTTTATAGTATATTAAAATAGAAAACCATTATTTTAAATTGTAATAATATTTCACAATATTACATTTTTTTCTTTATTTTTGATCAAACAAATGTAGCCTTGATGAGCAAAAGAGACTCTTTCAAAAACATTTAAAAATCTTACCGACCCCAAACTTTTGAATGGTAGTTTATTTTTAATCATAAGGTAATTTAATCATAAAATGACTATTGTTTTGCATTATAAGCAGTTATTGCATGTTTATATCTTGGAAATGCACATTTGCTTGAGTTGTGATGCAGATAAAAACCCTCTCTTTCTGAAGACGCTGCTGTAGTTTCTTGAACAGCTTCATGTCTTTTGTAATGCGTCTAAAAATGGAATGGTTTCCATTTGAATTTTATCTTGATTATTTCAAACTATTAAGCAGCCAAATCTCACTCAGGTAATTGGAAACACTGTTCATGCAGTCTTTCCTATTCAGAGCATTGACTAATGTAGGAAGGACTAGATTTTATCAATAAGGAATTAATTGGATGATGAAATTCGATGGTCTCTATATGACAGGTGGTTATAAAACAAAACAACATACAAAGTGTTTTCTTCAGAATAACCACGATAATACCACGACTGCATTTGAGTAAATAGCATCGATTTTAATTCCTTGTTCATTTTAAACAAATCATGCGTCTTCCCAGCTAAAAACGAAAGAAAATCACTAGTTTATATTATACTGGCTCTATAAGTGCAGGGCCTTTAACTAGCGCTTCCATGAAAATGTTCATCAACAGTGGAATTTAGAGGATCAAAGGAATAATGTTAAATTTGCAGGGAATCTAATTTTATATGTACTTGATCCTGTCGGCGCTCTGTTTCGAGGCTTTAAAGCATTTCGAGCCTGAAGGGAGATGAGGTGTGCTGGCTTGGAACTGAATTTTCTCTTTCGGGATCAGTTCACATTAAAGAAAAAGCCTTTATTTTCTCTCCGTTCTCGTCCAATACATGCAAGAAGATTACAGATGCTTTAATGTGTTTGAATCCACACGATTCCACACAAAGACCTAAATAGAAACGCCTCAGGGATGAATGAAAATGACTCGGGGACAGTTCATTCATTCTCACATTCACTCTCTGCGAGTGAGGCTTTCTCATTTAATCGAATCCAGTAGTTAAAATAGCACTTTATGCATGTTTCCATCCTTACTGTGAATGATCTGATGCATGTTATTGACAACAGGGGGGAAATCTTTCACCGGAACTGAAAATATTGGAATTGAAATAGATAAAGTGTAAATAAATAAACACTTGTTATATAAACACAAACAAAAACAATAAACACATCTATCCTTCCTGGGATGGTGCCGCTCTTCTCTCTAGTAATTTGGTACATAGTCTTAGAGCTAAACCTTGACTAACTGGGGCTCAGGTCAGGAAGCAGACGGACTGGCTTACCCGACCGCCTGCTAGCTGTCTCACGTCACAGAAGTCAGATAAATCCCAGCACATAGAGACTCTTTCACCTAGATATTATCACATAGAGACTGTGTCTGTTCCACGAATTAGTAAATACAAAAAACCATCAAAATCATTCAACGGTAAAAATTTAATTGATGTCCAACAAATAAATAACAGATATAATACAGATGATCAAATAATAAAGCTCGGGCTGCTGAATATTCGATCCCTTTCCTCAAAAGCGCTTATTGTTAATGATATGATTACAGATCATAACCTAGATGTGCTGTGTTTGACAGAAACCTGGCTAAAACCTGATGATTACATTACTTTAAATGAGTCCACCCCCCAAGATTATTGTTATAAACACGAGCCGCGTCTGAAAGGTAAAGGGGGAGGTGTTGCTGTAATTTATAATAATATCTTCAGTATTACTCACAAGTCTAGTTTCAAATATAATTCCTTTGAAGTTTTGCTGCTTTATGTAACGTTATGTAGTGAAATCGATAAATCCCGTTTGACATTTGTGCTGGCTACTGTATACAGGCCACCAGGGCACCATACAGACTTTACCAGAGAATTTGCTGATTTTCTATCAGAGTTAGTACTGGCTGCAGATAAAGTCCTAATTGTTGGTGATTTTAATATCCATGTAGTCAATGAAAAAGACGCACTGGGATTGGCATTTAGAGACATTCTAAACTCTATTGGAGTAAGGCAACACGTGTCAGGACCCACTCATCGCCGTAATCATACGTTAGACCTAATACTGTCACATGGAATAAATGTTGATACCATTGAAATTCTGCAGCAGAGCGATGACATCTCAGATCATTACCTAGTATCATGTACACTTAATTTAGCAAAGGCTGCAAAGCCGTCCCCTCGCTTTAAATATGGCAGGACTATCACTGCTGCGACTAAAGATTTTTTTGTAAATAATCTTCCTCATCAGTTTCATCTCCTCAGCATCCCAGATAGCCTAGAGGAACTCGATGTTGCAACAGAAACTATTGACTCTCTCTTTTCCAGCACTTTAGACACAGTTGCTCCCCGGCGCTTAAAGAAGATTAAAGAAAACAGTCCAACGCCGTGGTACAACGAGCACACCCGGGCCCTTAAAACAGCAGCCAGAAAAATGGAGCGCAGCTGGAAGAAAACAAAACTAGAAGTTTTTCTCATTTCGTGGAAAGAGAGCATGATTGCATACAGAAAGGCCCTAAAAACTGCTAGATCTGCTTATTTCTCGACTCTCTTAGAAGAAAACAAACACAACCCTAGGTATTTATTCGATACAGTGGCTAAATTAACCAAAGATAAAGCTTCACCTTCTGATGTTTGTAAACAGCACAGCAGTAATGACTTTATGAACTTCTTTACCTGTGAGATTGATAATATTAGGAAAAAAATTATAACCATGCAGCCGTCTACTACAGTATCACATCAGACAGTGCATTGTAGTGTCACTGAGGAAAAATTACATTCATTCACTGCTATAGGAGAAGAAGAATTGGCTAAACTCGTTAAATCATCAAAATCAACAACATGTATGCTCGACCCCATACCGACTAAACTACTAAAAGAGATGCTTCCAGAGGTCATAGATCCTCTCCTTAATATCATTCATTCATCCTTGACATTAGGATATGTACCGAAAACTTTTAAGTTGGCTATTATTAAACCACTTATTAAAAAACCGCAACTTGATCCTACAAAATTAGTCAATTACAGGCCAATCTCAAATCTACCCTTTCTGTCAAAAATACTAGAAAAGGCAGTGTCCTCACAATTATGCTCCTTTTTAGAAAGAAATGGTATCTGTGAGGATTTCCAGTCAGGATTTAGACCGTATCATAGTACTGAGACTGCTCTCATCAGAGTAACAAATGATTTACTCTTATCATCTGATCGTGGTTGTATATCTCTATTAGTGTTACTCGATCTTAGCGCTGCATTCGATACTATCGACCACAATATTCTTTTGAATAGACTCGAAAATTATGTTGGCATTAGTGGAACTTCATTGGCATGGTTTAAATCATACTTATCTGACCGTTATCAGTTTGTAGCAGTAAATGAAGAGATGTCACACCGAACACAAGTTCAGTATGGAGTACCGCAGGGCTCAGTGCTAGGACCGTTGCTTTTCACCCTGTACATGCTACCACTGGGAGATATTATTAGGAAGCATGGTGTTAATTTTCATTGTTATGCTGACGATACTCAGCTCTATATTTCTTCACGCCCTGACGAAACTTACCAATTCACAAGATTAACAGAATGCATAGCTGATATTAAAAATTGGATGACTAGTAATTTCCTGCAACTTAATTCAGAAAAAACTGAATTTTTAATCATTGGACAAAAAAACTCCACAAGTAGTAACCTAGAATACTGTCTAACACTCGATGGCTGCTCTGTCAAGTCCTCGTCGTCAGTTAGGAACCTGGGTGTGCTCTTTGATACCAATCTCTCATTTGAAAGCCACGTTTCTAGCATCTGTAAAACTGCATTCTACCATCTTAAAAATATATCTAAATTACGGCGCATGCTTTCAATGCAAAATGCTGAACAGTTAGTTCATGCGTTCATGACCTCAAGGCTAGATTATTGTAATGCTCTACTGGGTGGTTGCCCTGCCCGCTTAATAAATAAACTGCAGCTGGTCCAAAACGCAGCAGCTAGAGTTCTTACTAGAACCAGGAAGTATGACCATATTAGCCCGGTTCTTTCAACACTGCATTGGCTCCCTATTAAACATCGTATACATTTTAAAATCTTGCTGATTACTTACAAAGCACTAAATGGTTTAGCGCCCCAGTACTTGAGCGAGCTCTTAACGCATTATACTCCATCACGTTTATTGCGGTCTCAAAATTCTGGCCAGTTGATAATACCTAGAATATCAAAATCAACTGCAGGCGGTCGGTCCTTTTCCTATTTAGCACCTAAACTCTGGAACAGTCTTCCTAGTATTGTTCGGGAAGCAGACACACTCTGTCAGTTTAAATCTAGACTAAAAACACATCTCTTTACTATGGCATACACATAAAACATTTTTAATTTCTGTTATTCAAATCAGTTAAATGATTGTTTTAGGCTGCATTAACTAGGTCAGCCGGAACCGGGAACACTTCCCATAACACCTGATGTACTCGTTACATCATAAGAAGAATGGCATCTACGCTAATGTTAGTCTTTCTGTTTATCCCGAGGTTTACTGCAGTCGGCCGGATCCGGGCCGTATCCAGACCAGATGGTGGACCTTAGCCTGGACATGACGACCATATCCCTGAAGTGTCTGTAGAGACAATAGTGTCAATTAAACTCCCCCCTGTAAATGCCGCATCGACACGACATCCTAATTAAACCCGTCCCCGGCGTGACAACTCCAATCTTTCGAATAATCCTACGAATATCTATTTATCTAATATGACTTCTGACCTGTAATGTTGCCAGAATCATAATCATACACTATTTGTTCGTCGGCCAGAGGAGAACTGGCACCCCGACTGAGCCTGGTTTCTCCCAAGGTTTTTTTTTCTCCATTCTGGCCCTGAAGGAGTTTTGGTTCCTTGCCACCGTCGCCTTTGGCTTTTGGCTTGCTCAGTTGGGGACACCTAAATTTCAATTATATTACTGATCCGCCCGCATTGACACTATATGATAATTGAAATGAGCTGGATGACATCACCGTTTTCACCAGAGCGGCTGTACAGCCGAATCAAATTCCGTTGCATTATTTTCCTGTTACCACTGTGAAGCTGCTTTGAAACAATTGCCATTGTAAAAAGCGCTATATAAATAAAGGTGATTTGATTTGATACTGTATATAGGCCACCAGGGCACCATACAGACTTTACCAGAGAATTTGCTGATCTTCTATCAGAGTTAGTACTGGCTGCAGATAAAGTCCTAATTGTTGGTGATTTTAATATCCATGTAGACAATGAAAAAGACGCATTGGGATTGGCATTTAGAGACATTCTAAACTTTATTGGAGTAAGGAAACACGTGTCAGGACCCACTCATCGCCGTAATCATACTTTAGACCTAATACTGTCACATGGAATAAATGTTGATACCATTGAAATTCTGCAGCAGAGCGATGACATCTCAGATCATTACCTAGTATCATGTACACTTAATTTAGCTAAGGCTGCAAAGCCGTCCCCTCGCTTCAAATATGGAAGGACTATCACTGCTGCCACTAAAGATTGCTTTGTAAATAATCTTCCTCAACAGTTTCATCTCCTCAGCCTCCCAGATAGCCTAGAGGAACTTGATGTTGCAACAGAAACTATTGACTCTCTCTTTTCCAGCACTTTAGACACAGTTGCTCCTCTGCGCTTAAAGAAGATTAAAGAAAATAGTCCAACGCCGTGGTACAACGAGCACACCCGGGCCCTTAAAACAGCAGCCAGAAAAATGGAGCGCAGCTGGAAGAAAACAAAACTGGAGGTTTTTCGCATTTCGTGGAAAGAGAGCATGATTGGATACAGAAAGGCCCTAAAAACTGCTAGATCTGCTTATTTCTCGACTCTCTTAGAACAAAACAAACACAACCCTAGGTATTTATTCGATACAGTGGCTAAATTAACCAAAAATAAAGCTTCACCTTCTGATGTTTTGTAAACAGCACAGCAGTAATGACTTTATGAACTTCTTTAGGTGTAAGATTGATAATATTAGGAAAAAAATTATAACCATGCAGCTGTCTACTACAATATCGCATTAGGCAGTGCATTGTAGTGTCACTGAGGAAAAATTACACTCATTCACTGCTATAGGAGAAGAAGAATTGGCTAAACTTGTTAAATCATCAAAATCGACAACATGTATGCTTGACCCTATACCGACTAAACTACTAAAAGAGATGCTTCCAGAGGTCATAGATCCTCTTCTTAAAAAGTTGGCTGTTATTAAACCACTTATTAAAAAACGCAACTTGATCCTACAGAATTAGTCAATTACAGGCCAATCTCAAATCTACCCTTTCTGTCAAAAATACTAGAAAAGGCAGTGTCCTCACAACTACGCTCGTTTTTAGAAAGAAATGGTATCTGTGAGGATTTCCAGTCAGGATTTAGACCGTATCATAGTACTGAGACTGCTCTCATCAGAGTTACAAATGATTTACTCTTATCATCCGATCGTGGTTGTATCTCTCTGTTAGTGTTACTTGATCTTAGCGCTGCATTCGATACTATTGACCACAACATTCTTTTGAATAGACTCGAAAATTATGTTGGCATTAGTGGAATTGCATTGGCATGGTTTAAATCATACTTATCTGACCGTTATCAGTTTGTAGCAGTAAATGAAGAGATGTCACACCGATCACAAGTTCAGTATGGAGTACCGCAAGGACCGTTGCTTTTCACCCTGTACATGCTACCACTGGGAGATAACATTAGGAAGCATGGCGTTAGTTTTCATTGTTATGCTGACGATACTCAGCTCTATATTTCTTCACGCCCTGACGAAACTTACCAATTCACAAGATTAACAGAATGCATAGCTGATATAAAAAATTGGATGACTAGTAATTTCCTGCAACTTCATCCTGAAAAAACAGAGTTTTTAATTATAATTAAAGAATGGCATCTACGCTAATGTTAGTCTCTCTGTTTATCCCGAGGTTTACTGCAGTCAGCCGGATCCGGACCGTATCCAGATCAGATGGTGAACCTGCGCCTAGACATGACCAACGCATCCCTGAAATGTCTGCAGAGACCGTGTCAATTAGACTCCCCCTGAAATTGCCTCATCAACACGACATCCTCAATAAACCCGTCCCTGGCGTGATGACTCCGATCTTTTCGAATATTCCTATCTAATAATTGCCTCATCGACACGACATCCCAATATACCGTCTCCGGCGTGATGACTCCGATCTTTCGCATATTCCTATCTAATAATTGCCTCATCGACACGACATCCTCAATAAACCCGTCTCTGGCGTGATGACTCCCATCTTTCAAATATTCCTATCTAATAATTGCCTCATCGACACGACATCCTCAATAAACCCGTCTCTGGCGTGATGACTCCGATCTTTCGAATATTCCTATCTAATAATTGCCTCATCGACACGACATCCTCAATAAACCCGTCTCTGGCGTGATGACTCCCATCTTTCAAATATTCCTATCTAATAATTGCCTCATCGACACGACATCCTCAATAAACCCGTCTCTGGCGTGATGACTCCGATCTTTCGAATATTCCTATCTAATAATTGCCTCATCGACACGACATCCTCAATAAACCCGTCTCCGGCGTGATGACTCCGATCTTTCAAATATTCCTATCTAATAATTGCCTCATCGACACGACATCCTCAATAAACCCGTCCCTGGCGTGATGACTCCGATCTTTTCGAATATTCCTATCTAATAATTGCCTCATCGACACGACATCCCAATATACCGTCTCCGGCGTGATGACTCCGATCTTTCGAATATTCCTATCTAATAATTGCCTCATCAACACGACATCCTCAATAAACCCGTCTCTGGCATGATGACTCCCATCTTTCAAATATTCCTATCTAATAATTGCCTCATCGACACGACATCCTCAATAAACCCGTCTCTGGCGTGATGACTCCGATCTTTCGAATATTCCTATCTAATAATTGCCTCATCGACACGACATCCTCAATAAACCCGTCTCTGGCATGATGACTCCCATCTTTCAAATATTCCTATCTAATAATTGCCTCATCGACACGACATCCTCAATAAACCCGTCTCTGGCGTGATGACTCCGATCTTTTGAATATTCCTATCTAATAATTGCCTCATCGACACGACATCCTCAATAAACCCGTCTCCGGCGTGATGACTCCGATCTTTCAAATATTCCTATCTAATAATTGCCTCATCGACACGACATCCTCAATAAACCCGTCCCTGGCGTGATGACTCCGATCTTTTCGAATATTCCTATCTAATAATTGCCTCATCGGCACGACATCACAATATACCGTCTCCGGCGTGATGACTCCGATCTTTCGAATATTCCTATCTAATAATTGCCTCATCGACACGACATCCTCAATAAACCCGTCTCTGGCGTGATGACTCCCATCTTTCAAATATTCCTATCTAATAATTGCCTCATCGACACGACATCCTCAATAAACCCGTCTCTGGCGTGATGACTCCGATCTTTCGAATATTCCTATCTAATAATTGCCTCATCGACACGACATCCTCAATAAACCCGTCTCCGGCGTGATGACTCCGATCTTTTCGAATATTCCTATCTAATAATTGCCTCATCGACACGACATCCTCAATAAACCCGTCCCTGGCGTGATGACTCCGATCTTTTCGAATATTCCTATCTAATAATTGCCTCATCGACACGACATCCCAATATACCGTCTCCGGCGTGATGACTCCGATCTTTCGAATATTCCTATCTAATAATTGCCTCATCGACACGACATCCTCAATAAACCCGTCTCTGGCATGATGACTCCGATCTTTCAAATATTCCTATCTAATAATTGCCTCATCGACACGACATCCTCAATAAACCCGTCTCTGGCGTGATGACTCCCATCTTTCAAATATTCCTATCTAATAATTGCCTCATCGACACGACATCCTCAATAAACCCGTCTCTGGCGTGATGACTCCGATCTTTCAAATATTCCTATCTAATAATTGCCTCATCGACACGACATCCTCAATAAACCCGTCTCTGGCGTGATGACTCCGATCTTTCAAATATTCCTATCTAATAATTGCCTCATCGACACGACATCCTCAATAAACCCGTCTCCGGCGTGATGACTCCAATCTTTCAAATATTCCTATCTAATAATTGCCTCATCGACACGACATCCTCAATAGACCCGTCTCCGGCGTGATGACTCCGATCTTTCAAATATTCCTATCTAATAATTGCCTCATCGACACGACATCCTCAATAAACCCGTCTCCGGCGTGATGACTCCGATCTTTCGAATATTCCTATCTAATAATTGCCTCACCGACACGACATCCTCAATAAACCCATCCCTGGCGTGATGACTCCGATCTTTTAGAATATTCCTATCTAATAATTGCCTCATCGACACGACATCCTCAATAAACCCGTCTCCGGCGTGATGACTCCAATCTTTTCGAATATTCTTATCTAATAATTGCCTCATCGACACGACATCCCAATATACCGTCTCCGGCGTGATGACTCCGATCTTTCGAATATTCCTATCTAATAATTGCCTCACCGACACGACATCCTCAATAAACCCGTCCCTGGCGTGATGACTCCGATCTTTTAGAATATTCCTATCTAATAATTGCCTCATCGACACGACATCCTCAATAAACCCGTCTCTGGCGTGATGACTCCGATCTTTCGAATATTCCTATCTAATAAATGCCTCATCGACACGACATCCCAATATACCGTCTCCGGCGTGATGACTCCGATCTTTCGAATATTCCTATCTAATAATTGCCTCATCGACACGACATCCTCAATAAACCCGTCTCTGGCGTGATGACTCCGATCTTTTCGAATATTCCTATCTAATAATTGCCTCATCGACACGACATCCTCAATAAACCCGTCTCCAGCGTGATGACTCCAATCTTTTCGAATATTCCTATCTAATAATTGCCTCATCGACACGACATCCTCAATAAACCCGTCTCTGGCGTGATGACTCCGATCTTTCGAATATTCCTATCTAATAATTGCCTCATCGACACGGCATCCTCAATAATCCGGGCCGTATCCAGATCACATGGTGGACCTGCGCCTAGACATGACCAACGCATCCCTGAAATGTCTGCAGAGACCGTGTCAATTAGACTCCCCCTGAAATTGCCTCATCGACACGACATCCTCAATAAACCCGTCCCTGGAGTGATGACTCCGATCTTTTCGAATATTCCTATCTAATAATTGCCTCATCGACACGACATCCCAATATACCGTCTCCGGCGTGATGACTCCGATCTTTCGAATATTCCTATCTAATAATTGCCTCATCGACACGACATCCTCAATAAACCCGTCTCCGGCGTGATGACTCCGATCTTTCGAATATTCCTATCTAATAATTGCCTCACCGACACGACATCCTCAATAAACCCGTCCCTGGCATGATGACTCCGATCTTTTCGAATATTTCTATCTAATAATTGCCTCATCGACACGACATCCTCAATAAACCCGTCTCCGGCGTGATGACTCCGATCTTTTCGAATATTCCTATCTAATAATTGCCTCATCGACACGACATCCCAATATACCGTCTCCGGCGTGATGACTCCGATCTTTCGAATATTCCTATCTAATAATTGCCTCATCGACACGACATCCTCAATGAACTCGTCTCTGGCGTGATGACTCCGATCTTTCAAATATTCCTATCTAATAATTGCCTCATCGACACGACATCCTCAATAGACCCGTCTCCGGCGTGATGACTCCGATCTTTCGAATATTCCTATCTAATAATTGCCTCATCGACACGACATCCTCAATGAACTCGTCTCTGGCGTGATTACTCCCATCTTTCAAATATTCCTATCTAATAATTGCCTCACCGACACGACATCCTCAATAAACCCGTCCCTGGCGTGATGACTCCGATCTTTTAGAATATTCCTATCTAATAATTGCCTCATCGATACGACATCCTCAATAAACCCGTCTCCGGCATGATGACTCCAATCTTTTCGAATATTCCTATCTAATAATTGCCTCATCGACACGACATCCCAATATACCGTCTCCGGCGTGATGACTCCGATCTTTCGAATATTCCTATCTAATAATTGCCTCATCGACACGACATCCTCAATAAACCCGTCTCCGGCGTGATGACTCCGATCTTTCGAATATTCCTATCTAATAATTGCCTCACCGACACGACATCCTCAATAAACCCGTCCCTGGCATGATGACTCCGATCTTTTCGAATATTTCTATCTAATAATTGCCTCATCGACACGACATCCTCAATAAACCCGTCTCCGGCGTGATGACTCCGATCTTTTCGAATATTCCTATCTAATAATTGCCTCATCGACACGACATCCCAATATACCGTCTCCGGCGTGATGACTCCGATCTTTCGAATATTCCTATCTAATAATTGCCTCATCGACACGACATCCTCAATGAACTCGTCTCTGGCGTGATGACTCCGATCTTTCAAATATTCCTATCTAATAATTGCCTCATCGACACGACATCCTCAATAGACCCGTCTCCGGCGTGATGACTCCGATCTTTCGAATATTCCTATCTAATAATTGCCTCATCGACACGACATCCTCAATGAACTCGTCTCTGGCGTGATTACTCCCATCTTTCAAATATTCCTATCTAATAATTGCCTCACCGACACGACATCCTCAATAAACCCGTCCCTGGCGTGATGACTCCGATCTTTTAGAATATTCCTATCTAATAATTGCCTCATCGACACGACATCCTCAATAAACCCGTCTCCGGCATGATGACTCCAATCTTTTCGAATATTCCTATCTAATAATTGCCTCATCGACACGACATCCCAATATACCGTCTCCGGCGTGATGACTCCGATCTTTTGAATATTCTTATCTAATAATTGCCTCATCGACACGACATCCTCAATAAACCCGTCTCTGGCGTGATGACTCCGATCTTTCAAATATTCCTATCTAATAATTGCCTCATCGACACGACATCCTCAATAAACCCGTCTCTGGCGTGATGACTCCGATCTTTCAAATATTCCTATCTAATAATTCCCTCATCGACACAACATCCCAATATACCGTCTCCGGCGTGATGACTCCGATCTTTCGAATATTCCTATCTAATAATTGCCTCATCGACACGACATCCTCAATAAACCCGTCTCTGGCGTGATGACTCCGATCTTTCGAATATTCCTATCTAATAATTGCCTCATCGACACGACATCCTCAATAATCCGGGCCGTATCCAGATCAGATGGTGGACCTGCGCCTAGACATGACCAACGCATCCCTGAAATGTCTGCAGAGACCATGTCAATTAGACTCCCCCTGAAATTGCCTCATCGACACGACATCCTCAATAAACCCGTCTCTGGCGTGATGACTCCGATCTTTCGAATATTCCTATCTAATAATTGCCTCACCGACACGACATCCTCAATAAACCCGTCCCTGGCATGATGACTCCGATCTTTTCGAATATTTCTATCTAATAATTGCCTCATCGACACGACATCCTCAATAAACCCGTCTCCGGCGTGATGACTCCGATCTTTTCGAATATTCCTATCTAATAATTGCCTAATCGACACGACATCCCAATATACCGTCTCCGGCGTGATGACTCCGATCTTTCGAATATTCCTATCTAATAATTGCCTCATCGACACGACATCCTCAATAAACCCGTCTCTGGCGTGATGACTCCGATCTTTCGAATATTCCTATCTAATAATTGCCTCATCGACACGACATCCTCAATAATCCGGGCCGTATCCAGATCAGATGGTGGACCTGCGCCTAGACATGACCAACGCATCCCTGAAATGTCTGCAGAGACCATGTCAATTAGACTCCCCCTGAAATTGCCTCATCGACACGACATCCTCAATAAACCCGTCTCTGGCGTGATGACTCCGATCTTTCGAATATTCCTATCTAATAATTGCCTCATCGACACGACATCCTCAATGAACTCGTCTCTGGCGTGATGACTCCGATCTTTCAAATATTCCTATCTAATAATTGCCTCATCGACACGACATCCTCAATAGACCCGTCTCCGGCGTGATGACTCCGATCTTTCGAATATTCCTATCTAATAATTGCCTCATCGACACGACATCCTCAATGAACTCGTCTCTGGCGTGATTACTCCGATCTTTCAAATATTCCTATCTAATAATTGCCTCATCGACACGACATCCTCAATAAACCCGTCTCCGGCGTGATGACTCCGATCTTTCGAATATTCCTATCTAATAATTGCCTCACCGACACGACATCCTCAATAAACCCGTCCCAGGCGTGATGACTCCGATCTTTTAGAATATTCCTATCTAATAATTGCCTCATCGACACGACATCCTCAATAAACCCGTCTTCGGCGTGATGACTCCAATCTTTTCGAATATTCCTATCTAATAATTGCCTCATCGACACGATATCCCAATATACCGTCTCCGGCGTGATGACTCCGATCTTTTGAATATTCTTATCTAATAATTGCCTCATCGACACGACATCCTCAATAAACCCGTCTCTGGCGTGATGACTCCGATCTTTCAAATATTCCTATCTAATAATTCCCTCATCGACACGACATCCCAATATACCGTCTCCGGCGTGATGACTCCGATCTTTCGAATATTCCTATCTAATAATTGCCTCATCGACACAACATCCTCAATAAACCCGTCTCTGGCATGATGACTCCAATCTTTCAAATATTCTTATCTAATAATTGCCTCATCGACACGACATCCTCAATAAACCCGTCTCTGGCGTGATGACTCCAATCTTTTCGAATATTCCTATCTAATAATTGCCTCATCGACACGACATCCCAATATACCGTCTCCGGCGTGATGACTCCGATCTTTCGAATATTCCTATCTAATAATTGCCTCATCGACACGACATCCTCAATAAACCCGTCTCTGGCGTGATGACTCCGATCTTTCGAATATTCCTATCTAATAATTGCCTCATCGACACGACATCCTCAATAATCCGGGCCGTATCCAGATCAGATGGTGGACCTGCGCCTAGACATGACCAACGCATCCCTGAAATGTCTGCAGAGACCGTGTCAATTAGACTCCCCCTGAAATTGCCTCATCGACACGACATCCTCAATAAACCCGTCCCTGGCGTGATGACTCCGATCTTTTCGAATATTCCTATCTAATAATTGCCTCACCGACACGACATCCTCAATAAACCCGTCCCTGGCATGATGATTCCGATCTTTTCGAATATTTCTATCTAATAATTGCCTCATCGACACGACATCCTCAATAAACCCGTCTCCGGCGTGATGACTCCGATCTTTTCGAATATTCCTATCTAATAATTGCCTCATCGACACGACATCCCAATATACCGTCTCCGGCGTGATGACTCTGATCTTTCGAATATTCCTATTTAATAATTGCCTCATCGACACGACATCCCAATATACCGTCTCCGGCGTGATGACTCCGATCTTTCGAATATTCCTATCTAATAATTGCCTCATCGACACGACATCCTCAATAAACCCGTCTCTGGCGTGATGACTCCGATCTTTCGAATATTCCTATCTAATAATTGCCTCATCGACACGACATCCTCAATAATCCGGGCCGTATCCAGATCAGATGGTGGACCTGCGCCTAGACATGACCAACGCATCCCTGAAATGTCTGCAGAGACCGTGTCAATTAGACTCCCCCTGAAATTGCCTCATCGACACGACATCCTCAATAAACCCGTCCCTGGCGTGATGACTCCGATCTTTTCGAATATTCCTATCTAATAATTGCCTCACCGACACGACATCCCAATATACCGTCTCCGGCGTGATGACTCCGATCTTTCGAATATTCCTATCTAATAATTGCCTCATCGATACGACATCCTCAATAAACCCGTCCCTGGTGTGATGACTCCGATCTTTCGAATATTCCTATCTAACAATTGCCTCACCGACACGACATCCTCAATAAACCCGTCCCTGGCGTGATGACTCTGATCTTTCGAATATTCCTATCTAACAATTGCCTCATCGACACGACATCCTCAATAAACCCGTCCCTGGCGTGATGACTCCGATCTTTCGAATATTCCTATCTAATAATTGCCTCATCGACACGACATCCTCAATAAACCCGTCTCTGGCGTGATGACTCCGATCTTTCGAATATTCCTATCTAATAATTGCCTCATCGACACGACATCCTCAATAAACCCGTCTCCGGCGTGATGACTCCGATCTTTCGAATATTCCTATCTAATAATTGCCTCATCGACACGACATCCCAATATACCGTCTCCGGCGTGATGACTCCGATCTTTCGAATATTCCTATGTAATAATTGTCTCATCGACACGACATCCTCAATAAACCCGTCTCCGGCGTGATGACTCCGATTTTTCGAATATTCCTATCTAATAATTGCCTCATCGACACGACATCCTCAATAAACCCGTCCCTGGCGTGATGACTCCGATCTTTCGAATATTCCTATCTAATAATTGCCTCACCGACACGACATCCTCAATAAACCCGTCCCTGGCGTGATGACTCTGATCTTTCGAATATTCCTATCTAATAATTGCCTCATCGACACGACATCCTCAATAAACCCGTCCCTGGCGTGATGACTCCGATCTTTCGAATATTCCTATCTAATAATTGCCTCATCGACACGGCATCCTCAATAAACCCGTCTCTGGCGTGATGACTCCGATCTTTCGAATATTCCTATCTAATAATTGCCTCATCGACACGACATCCTCAATAAACCCGTCTCTGGCATGATGACTCCGATCTTTCAAATATTCCTATCTAATAATTGCCTCATCGACACGACATCCTCAATAAACCCGTCTCCGGCGTGATGACTCCGATCTTTCAAATATTCCTATCTAATAATTGCCTCATCGACACGACATCCTCAATAAACCCGTCTCTGGCATGATGACTCAGATCTTTCAAATATTCCTATCTAATAATTGCCTCATCGACACGACATCCTCAATAAACCCGTCTCCGGCGTGATGACTCCGATCTTTCAAATATTCCTATCTAATAATTGCCTCACCGACACGACATCCTCAATAAACCCGTCTCCGGCATGATGACTCCGATCTTTCGAATATTCCTATCTAATAATTGCCTTATCGACATGACATCCCAATATACCGTCTCCGGCGTGATGACTCCGATCTTTCGAATATTCCTATCTAATAAATGCCTCACCGACACGGCATGATGGCCAGAGGAGAACTGGCACCCCTACTGAGCCTGGTTTCTCCCAAGGTTTATTTTTCTCCATTATGCCACCTGATGGAGTTTTGGTTCCTTGCCACTGTCGCCTTTGGCTTGGCTTGCTCAGTTGGGGACACTAAAATTTTCAACTAAATATTTAAATAAATTTTCAACTAAATTACTGATCTGCCCGCATGGTCACTAAATGATAATTGAAATGAGCTGGATAACATCAACGTTTTCTCCAGAACGGCTGTACAGCCGAATCAAATTCTGTTGCATTATTTTCCTGTTTAACACTGTGAAGCTGCTTTGAAACAATCAGCATTGTAAAAAGCGCTATATAAATAAAGGTGACTTGACTTGACTTAAACAAAATGTATCTTGGATTATTTCCACTACTCTGAAACAACATGTTGACAACTGGCCAGTGCATGAAAAAACAATGAGATGAGACGGGACGGGACGGGACGGGACGAGACGAGACGAGATGATGAGAAGAGATGAGATGATGAAACAAGACGAGATGATGAGAAGAGATGAGATGATGAAACAAGATGAGATGATGAGAAGAGATGAGATGATGAGAAGAGATGAGATGATGAAACAAGATGAGATGATGAGAAGAGATGAGATGATGAGAAGAGATGAGATGATGAAACAAGACGAGATGAGAAGAGACAAGATGATGAGAAGAGATGAGATGATGAGACGAGATGAGATGATAGGACGAGACGAGATGGGACGAGATGAAGGGGACGAGGCGAGGTGATGAGACGAGACAAGACGAGATGATGAGACGGGAAGAGATGGGACAAGACGGGATGGGATGGGATGGGATGGGATGGGACGGGATGGGAGGCGATGGGATGGGATGGGATGGGATGGGAGGGGACGAGGCGAGATGGGACGAGGCGAGGCGAGATGATGAGACGGGACGAGGCGAGATGATGAGACAGGACGAGAAGGGACGAGGCTAGATGATGGGACCAAGGTTATTTTCGTAAACGAAAACTAAAATTAAGACTAAAACTATTGGTCAAAAAACATTTTCGTAAAATGAAATAAAGTAAAAAAATCATAATAAATGAAAAACAAACTAAACGAAACTAACAACAGTTACTGAAAAACTGACTGAAATAAAATTATAATTAGCAAAAATAAATATTCGTTTTCGTAATTAATAAGCTCTTTGCTTCGCATTTATTTGGTTCTTTGTTCAATCTCTCAGACCATTATTTTATTTTTATTATTAAGATGTCTGCACAAGAGTTAACTCTAATCTGTGCAAACATTAAACTTTGCTGAAATTAAAAATCTTGCTTTGGTCTACACTGGAAGTGTTCTGGTAACTCTGCTAAACTATAATTACTAAAACTGAAACTAAATATATAAAAACTAAATAGAAATGTGTTCACAAAATAAAAACTAAACTAAAACTAGCAAAACAATTTATGAAACTAACTAAAACTAAACTGCAATTTATAGCAAAACTGAAAACGATATTAAAATAAAAACTAATTTAAAAATGCAAAACTATAATAACCTTGGATGGGACGGGACGGGACGGGACGGGACAGGACGAGGCGAGATGATGAGACGAGATGATGAGGCAGGACGAAATGGGACAAGATGGGACGGGATAGGACAAGAAGAGACAGGAAGAGACAGGATGAGACAGGACGAGACGGGACGAGACGGGGCGAGGCAAGATGATGAGACAGGACGAGACGGGACGAGGCAAGATGATGAGACAAAATGAGACGGAAAGGGATGAGGCGGAAAGGGACGAGACGGAAAGGGACGGGACGGGACGGGATGAGAGTGGACGAGACGGGACGAGACGAAGGCGAGACGGGACGAGACGAAGGCGAGACGAGACGAGACGAGACGAGACGAGACGATGAGACGAGACGAGATGAGATGATGAGAGGAGACGGGACGAGATGAGACTAGACGAGATGATGAGACGAGACGAGACGAGATAAGACGAGATGATGAGACGAGATGATGAGACGAGACGGGACAGGATTTGATGAGACGAGACGAGAGGGGACGAGATGGGACGAGATGAGACGGGACGGGACGAGTCTGGACGAGAGGTGATGAGACAAGAGGGGACGAGACGAGACGAGAGGGGACGAGATGGGACAAGTCTGGACGAGAGGTGATGAGACGAGACGGGATGGGACGGGGTGAGAGGGGACGAGACGGGACTAGAGGGGACGGGACGAGGCGAGACGAGACAGGACGAGATGATGAGATGAAACGGGATGGAATGGGACGGGACGAGACGAGAGGGGATGGGACGGGACGGGACGAGACAAGAGAGAAGAGATGAGAGGAGACGGGACGAGACGAGAGGTGACGGGAAGAGAGGGGACGAGACGAGCCTGGACGAGAGGGGACGAGACGGGACGAGACAAGAGGAGACAGAGGGGATGAGATGAGATTTGGATGAGATGAGATGAGATGAGATGAGATGAGATGAGATGAGATGGGGGGATAGGATAGGATGGATGGATAAGTGGAAGGATGGAAGGAAGGATGTAAGGAAGGGTGGGTGGATGCATGCAAGGAAGGAAGGAAGGAAGGAAGGAAGGAAGGATGGATGGATGGATGGATGGATGGATGGATGGATTGGATTGGATTGGATTGGGTGGATGGAAGGAAGGAAGGAAGGAAGGAAGGAAGGAAGGAAGGAAGGATGGATGGATGGATGGATGGATGGATGGATGGATGGATGGAAGCAAGGAAGGAAGGAAGGATGGATGGATGGAAGGAAGGAAGGAAGGAAGGAAGGAAGGAAGGAAGGATGGATGGATGGATGGATGGATGGATGGATGGACGGATGGATGGATGGATGGAAGCAAGGAAGGAAGGAAGGCAGGAAGGATGGATGGATGGATGGATGGAAGCAAGGAAGGAAGGAAGGAAGGACGGAAGGAAGGAAGGAAGGAAGGAAGGATGGATGGATGGATGGATGGATGGATGGATGGACGGATAGATAGATAGATAGATAGATAGATAGATAGATAGATAGATAGATAGATCGATCGATAGATAGATAGATAGATAGATAGACGGATAGACATGTTCTCAGCGGTGCTTGTCTTTGACCAAAGCATAACGTGTTCACATTGATTGCAAACACACAGAATATCAAGCACACATGGCAGAGGAAGGTTGGTATTGATGTCTCACAATGATAAACTAGCCAAGAATATGCTGAACAGGAGGGGTGACCTTTCCTTACTGGAGAACGGGCACAACTGGCCCGCCACGGAGGGGAAAACGGCAAGGCCAGGAATGTGTCGTCATAACGGAGCACTGGAAGGTGCCAGGAGCGGGATGAATCAGTCTTGTGAATCACAGCGTCACTGCCAGCACAGAAATAGAAGCAGCCCAAGTTCTGACCTGAGAACATCCACCGAATGACCAATGCTAGTGACCTGCAGAGATGGGGTGATTACTTCACAAACGCATCCTAATACAACATATGCAATACTTACAAAAATACAAAACATCTGGAAAATTTAAGAATTTTATTTCCAGGATTGATGACACAAAACAATTTTGTAATTAATTTATTAATATTAGTGTTCTAGTTTTACTGTGAAAATGATGCAAAATATTCTTGCTCATTGTATGCGTTTTCCTTGTACAATCGAAAATAAAATAAATAAATAGATAAATAAATAAATACATACATACATAAACATTTAATTGTAATTTTTTTCATGAACTATCATTTTTTATTATTCATATTGCTTTTAGAATTATTATTTTTGAACAAACTCATTTTTATCATTCATATCACTTTCAGAATTATAATTTTTGCACAAATTACACTATATTGCCAAAAGTTTTGGGACGCCTGCCTTTACATGCACATGAACTTTAATGACATCCCATTCTTAATCCGTAGGGTTTAATATGGAGTTGGCCCACCCTTTGCAGCTATAACAGCTTCAGCTCTTCTGGGAAGGCTTTCCACAAGGTTTAGGAGTGTGTTTATGGGAATTTTTGACCATTCTTCTAGAAGCGCATTTGTGAGGTCAGGCACTGATGTTGGACGAGAAGGCCTGGCTCGCAGTCTCCGCTCTAATTCATCCCAAAGGTGTTCTATCGGGTTGAGGTCAGGACTCTGTGCAGGCCAGTCAAGGAAGGGGCCGTCCCCAAACTGTTCCCACAAAGTTGGGAGCATGAAATTGTCCAAAATGTCTTGGTATGCTGAAGCATTAAGAGTTCCTTTCACTAAGGGGCCAAGCCCAACCCCTGAAAAACAACCCCACACCATAATCCCCCCTCCACCAAACTTTACACTTGGCACAATGCAGTCAGGCAAGTCCCGTTCTCCTGGCAACCGCCAAACCCAGACTCGTCCATGGGATTGCCAGACAGAGAAGCGTGATTGGTCACTCCAGAGAACACGTCTCACTGCTCTAGAGTCCAGTGGCGGCGTGCTTTACCCCACTGCATCCCACGCTTTGCATTGCACTTGGTGATGTAAGGCTTGGATGAGCTGCTCGGCCATGGAAACCCATTCCATGAAGCTCTCTACACACTGTTCTTGAGCTCATCTGAAGGCCACAGAAGTCTGTGGGGTCTGTAGCTATTGACTCTGCAGAAAGTTGGTGACTTCTGCGCACTGTGACCCTCAGCATGCGCTGACCCCGCTCTGTGATTTTACGTGGCCTATCACTTCGTGGCTGAGTTGCTGTTGTTCCCAATTGCTTCCACTTTGTTATAATCCCACTAACAGTCGAGCGTGGAATATTTAGTAGTGAGGAAATGTCAGGAATGGACTTATTGCACAGGTGGCAACCTATCACAGTACCACGCTTGAGTTCACTGAGCTCCTGAGAGCGACCCATTCTTTCACAAATGTTTGTAGAAGCGTCTGCATGCCTAGTGCTTGATTTATACACCTGTGGCCATGAAGTGATTGAACACCTGAATTCAGTGATCTGGAGGGGTGTCCCAATACTTTTGGCAATATAGTGTATATCATTTTTATCATTTATATTGCTTTCAGAATTATCATTTTAGCATGAACTAATTTTTATCATTCATATTGATTTGAAAATGATCATTTTTGCACAAACTATCATTTTTTCATATCACTTTCAGAATGATAATGTTTGCACAAACTATCATTTTTATCATTCATATCGATTTCAGAATTATCATTTTTTGCACAAATTATAATTTTTATCGTTTATATTGATTTGAGAATTATAATTTTTGCACAAACTATCATTTTATCATTCATATTACTTTAAGAATGATCATTTTTGCATGAACTTATTTTTATCATTCATATTATACTTTAGGAATGATCATTTTTGCATGAACCCATTTTTATCATTCATATTACTTTAGGAATGATCATTTTTGCATGAACTCATTTTTATCATTCATATCCTTTCATATCCATCGCCTTTTTATTATTCATATTGATTTCAGAATTATAATTTTTGCACAAACTCATTTTTATCATACATATTGATTTGAAAATGATCATTTTTGCACAAAATATAATTTTTATCATTTATCACTTTCAGAATGATAATTTTTGCACAAACTATCATTTTCTGATTCTGTATAATGCTGATGATGACAGTTTACAAATCTGTTTACAAATTTCAATTCCCTTTCTTTAAATGAACATATCCACACATTATTTACTCAAAATTTATACACAAAATGTCATAATCTATTGGTAAGACTCATAATCTATTGTCAAGACTGACACACTTCTGTTAACGGATGAATCAAGGCTCAGTTATCGGCCGATACTGATCATCTCTAACTATTCAAATACTGCAGATTTATGAATCAGCCTGGCCAATACAGTATATACTGCTGTGTCACTAGTGCAAACATAAATATTCCTCTTGCATGACAGTGTTTATGTTAATGTGTGTGTGAGTGTGTGTTCATGCTCTGCTGCCTCAGTGGGACACACTGTGTGTATCAATTAGACGTCGGCCCGGTCTGGCCTTGTAAAGCCTCAGGAAAACGTGTTTGACATTCATAAAGCATCCTCTGCCATATGAATCATTCATAGTCACCTCAATGTCACCTTCACAACAGACCTGACCAAACACAACATGAAGACACACGGCAACAGCTCAAATGCACATAAATCACACAAACGGCCTGTTTCTTCCTCTAAACGAGCGAGCCGCTCACTGCTGTATCTGCATTAGACTGACCGAGGCGGAGCGCTGCTGATGTGGACGTGCTGAACTGAAGAATATGAGGGTAATACAGCGGCCGTCCACAGGCTGTCGCCAGCGCAGAAACATCCTGCATACATAACATCTGTGAGCTGAGGAACAGGCTTATGACACTGAAAACAAACATTTAGAGAGTGTAAAACCAGACATTCTCTCAGCAGAGAGAGAGTTTGTTAGGTTGAGGTTGTTAATCAATGGTATCTGCTTCTGTTGAAGCCGTCAGATCGCATTATTTCAGCTTTGTTTTAAAATAATCATGTTTAACAGTGGAGTTCATGGTGAAAAACTACATTACCCATGATGAATGGGTAAAATTCCACCAATCAGAGTCAAGCCAAAAGAGCTTGTTAGCTCCGCCCACTCCCATGAATCACCAATCTCTCTATGCTCTTAAAATACTTAAATATTTGTGTATATTGAATATCTTACAATAAACTTAAAATATATTGTTATATATAATCAGCATTTTTAAATGAGAAGTTTTATATTTCTCCATTTTATTTATTTTGCTGATGTCATTCGCAACGCTTCCTGAGATTGTAGTTCTTTCCCGCACTGAAGCCGTTAAGTTCACAGTCTTTTGTCCGATTTTCAAATACTTTTTTGCAAAGTTTGTAATGTTGTGATTTTCCTCTTATAACTCTTTAACAAAGACTGTTTTGAAATCCCTATGGATATGGAAAAATGAAAAGTGTCAGTGATGATATTTTCTGTATAGACCAATTCTTAAAGTGTTAAATCATGCTAGCAATGTGTTAATTCATGATAGCAATGTGTTAAAACCTGTTAATTTATGTTAGCAATGTGCTAAATCGAGCTACGAACATACTAATTCATGCTAGCAAAGTGTTAAATCATGTTAGCAATGTGATAAAACATGCTAGCAACATGTTAATTCATGCAAACAAAATTCTGCAACAAGCTAATGTATGCTAACAATGTGTTAAAACGTTAAAATGCTAATTAGCATTAGCAATGTTAATACCTGCTAATTCATGCTAGTAAAATACTAATGCTAACAAAGTGTTAAATCATGCTAACAATGTGGTACAAGATGCTAGCAACATGCTAATCCATGTTATCAATGTTAAAACATACTAGCAACATGCTAATTTATGTTAGCAATGTGTTAAAACATGTTAGCATTATGCTAATTCAAGTTAACAACATGTTAATTGATGCTAATGTTTTAAAATGCTAATTCATGCTAGCAGTGTGTTAAAACATGCTAATTCATGCAAACAAAATTCTGCAACAAGCTAATGTATGCTAACAATGTGTTAAAACGTGTTAAAATGCTAATTAGCATTAGCAATGTTAATACTGCTAATTCATGCTAGCAAAATACTAATGCTAACAAAGTGTTAAATCATGCTAACAATGTGGTAAAAGATGCTAGCAACATGCTAATCCATGTTATCAATGTTAAAACATACTAGCAACATGCTAATTTATGTTAGCAATTTGTTAAAACATGTTAGCGTTATGCTAATTCAAGTTAACAACATGTTAATTGATGCTAATGTTTTAAAATGCTAATTCATGCTAGCAGTGTGTTAAAACATGCTAATTCATGCTAGCAGTGTGTTAAAACATGCTAATTCATGCTAGCAAAGCGCTAAAACATCCAGCTTCATTGGGATCATCATTTTCTCCAGAGCGGCTGTACAGCCGAATCAAATTCTGTTGCATTATTTTCCTGTTACCACTGTGAAGCTGCTTTGAAACAATCGGCATTGTAAAAAGCGCTATATAAATAAAGGTGACTTGACTTGACTTGATTAAAACATGCTAGCAAAATGTTAAATTGATGTTAGAAAAGTGTTAGAACATGTTAGCAAGATGCTAATTCATGCTAGCAACCTGTTTAAACATGCTAGAAAAACATGTTAATTCATGCTAGTAATGTTTCCTCTCTTTCTCTCTTTCTTTCTCTTTCCACTTTAGTAAATTTAAAGTTTATAAAACTTTCATACGGCTTTGTCAAGCCAACATCAAAGTTTGTCCTAAACAAACTTTACTCATCTAGTTTTATATATGATTTAATTTAATCTTATATTACTTTTTAATAATATAGATAAATATAAACATTATTATTGTTGTTGTTATTCAGTCATACTGGCATATAATCACAAAACTTTGGCCGAATTGTTTAGCACCAACAAACAAACACAGCAAATTTTATTTGCAATTGCAATTTTTGACAGAAAATAAAAATAAATAATTGAAATTAGATTTCTTCCCCAAATCGTGCAGCCCTACTTGTACCTTTGTTTTGTGTGTTTTCCAATTTTCAACTTTTTGATTTTGATCTTAAGTTGTAATTGTGAAAGTTACTGTTAATGATATTAAACATGTTAAACACTGTATTTAACTGATTTATGAGGAGACAGACGTGTGAAAGAAACTACATTTCCCATCATTCTCTGCGTCTGCACATGAACAATAAAACTCACAGAACAAGGATCATTTACACACCCATTGGTCCCTGTTCAGAAGTGAAAAGCGAGAGAAATTAAACCGTCCATCAAATATAAACAAGCACAATAGTCATGCGTTGTGGACAGAACGGTTGTCCACAAAAACCACACTAGTGTGTCATCCTGTGTTAGACAAGAAAGAGTCAATGTGTAAAATGTTCAAGTTCAGTCTGTAGTGGCTAAAACTGAACACACAGCATAATATCGGCTCGCTCAGCAAACAAAGACAGTTGTGTGGCGGTAATATTTTTAGCAACTTTTCCCAGCAAATGACTGAAAAGCAGAGCTGTTAATTGACTGCTATCATAACCTCTCAGGGCAGCTCACGTTAACTCCAAAATCTAATTAAATGTGAGGAAACTAGCACCCTGACATCTCGCAAATGGATCTGAGTATGTTCTCATTTGCATGATTATAATAATAGCAATCTCTGACACTAATGCATGCATGGAATATTTCAAGGCAGTCATTAGAACTTATTTGAAGAACAGAGCAAATTAATTTTAAAAGGAGGTAAAGGGATGGAGAATTAGATGACGATGGCTGTGAGTGTTTTTATGACCACGTTTCATGTCACATTTTAAAGGGGACATATTATGCAAAATTCACTTTTATAAGGTGTTTGAACACAGATGTGTGTCCACAGCGTGTGTAAACAACCAGCCTATAATGGTAAAAATCCACCTAATACTTTTTTTATAATCCCCATTAATCATTATCAATCTCTCATATAACGCGCGGCCTCATATTTCCTCCTAAGGGAAGCCCCGCCCATGACTGTTGATGATTGGCCCTTTTAGCAGAGACACGCCCCTGAGTGAGAAGCACAGAGACGCCATTTCCGTTTACTCGCTGTATCAGCGCTCGAGTATTACAATGTCTGCGCCAAAAACATTACTAATGTTCTGTTGTTGATGTACCAATGAACATACGAGTCTCACAGACTCCCAGCATCTGAGCTACTGAGGACACCCCTCGCTAGAAATTTTACGTTCCCAGATCGATCTCAGAATGTCTCCGCTGGTGTCAAGGACATCACCTAGTAACGTTTCCAGAACTTTCATGATGAGTTCTTTAAAGGGTTCGGGACGTTATTTGGCGGACCTTCAAGGAACATTCAGGACGTTCTGGGAATGTTTACAGGACCATTACTATAGGACGTTCCCTCTAGGTCTCTACACTACATTCCCATAACGTTTGCAGGACCTTTAGGGGACCAACCTACAATGTTATTTTTTGGTCCTATTTAGGTCCTTCATCACGTTTACTGAATGTTTTCAGAACATGTGTGTGTGAATCAATGTACACTGGGCTGCTTTGCTAAAGAGGATCAGTAAAACACCAGATTTGCACAAAAGTTGTTTCTCAAAGATGGATCAACACCAACTCTTCGTGATCCAACTCCATATCCAGAACATGTAAGTACTGCACTTTATAATGTGTGTGTTTGCAAATGGCCTTTCTGAATGTGCTAATGTGGCTAAAGCTACCATTGTCTCTTACTGTATTCACAGAGACCAGAGCTTGTTATTTTTACCGCTTACACAATTTCAGAAGCGCACTTTTATTACTTCTTAAAAGTAAAACTAATGACATAGCTCTGATCTCTGTGAATACAGTCAGAGGCATAGTAACTTTAGCCACATTAGCCGTCAGCGTCCTAACCAGCACATTCACAAAGGCCATTTGCGTACATTCACAAAATATAACGTGCGGTACTTGTTCTGGATATCAAACAGTTGGTATTGATCCATCTTTGAGAAGCAACTTTTGTGCAAATCCTGTGTTTTACTGACCCTCATTTGCAAAGCAGCCCAGTGTACATTGATTCACACACACATGTTCTGAAAACATTTATTAAACGTGATGGAAGGACCTAAATAGGACCAAAATAACATTCTAGGTTGGTCCCCTAAAGGTCCTGCAAACGTTATGGGAATGTAGTGTAGAGACTGAGCACTGAACAAGATATGTTGCAGCGCAGTCCCGAATGAAACGCCCCCATCTGACTAACAGGGAACCGTATGGGAACGTCCTGTTAACATCCCAAATGTCCTCTTTGTAACGTTGCCATGTGACCATAGAATAACCAAAATGGAACGTCCCCCTGAAGTCATAAGGAACCTTGAACTGCAGCACTTTCATAACCAAATGAGGACGTTTTAGGAACGTCCCTAATGTTCTGTAAAGGTTCAGGATTTTTGTCACCTTTAGAGAACTTTTAGGGAACGTTGCATAAGGTCATGAGAATGTCCCCTCCTACGTGGGACTGTGGGTGAATTTCATTTTTGAAGGAAATGTGCCGAAGAATGTCGGTAAAATGTTATATATTTGTGCAAATCATTTTACGCATGACTTCTTCACCAACGAGGGTCAGTTCAACGTTGGATTCGTGAAAAATTTGTTTCTGAAGGATGGGTCAATACCATCGCTTCGAGCTCTAACTTCATATCCAGAACAAGTGAGGATGGCACTTCATATTCTGTGAATGTTTGCAAATGTCCTTTCTGAATGAGCTTTCTAAAATTCTGTACAGCTAATATGGCTGTATTCACAGAGACTAGAGCTGTGTCGTTAGTTTTATCTCGAAAACGCTCACCGTCTGCGTAATTCATAAACGCACATTTATTATGCATTGTATAGTGACGGATGTGTTACATTCCCACATGAGCACCTATACAACAATTTATAGATTAACATGACGGTACGTGCTAGTCGATGAGTTGAATCAACGTAACTCCACAACAACTAACGTTACATAAATGATCCACTAACCATTCAGTCTAAAAAGCATCAAGCTCTTCCTGAGTCTCTCATCTGTGTCGACTCCGGTTCAAACATGTACGGCTGCTCCACAACTGGTTATTTCTGACATTTTAGCTGAGTGAGATTTGCCTATTTTGTTGTTGATGGAGTATCCAAAGCTCTTGTAAAGGATCCGCCCTCTTCTGGAAGCGGGGCGGAGAGCAGCAGCTCATTTGCATTTAAAGGGACACACAAAAACAGTGTGTTTTTGCTCACACCCAAATAGGGGCAAATTTGACAAGCTAGAATAAATGATCTTTCGAGCTGAAACTTCACAGACACATTCTGGGTACACCAGAGATTTATATTACATCTTGTGAAAAGGGGCATAATATGTTCCCTTTAATAAATGGAAACAAGGCCCAAAGAATTAGTGCATATCTATCTATCTATCTATCTATCTATCTTTCCATCTATAAGACATTCTGAACAGCCTCTGCGGTCTGATGTAAATCGAGTCTGCTCCTTTAGTAAACAGCAGACCGGTGATTGACTTGTTTGTGAACGTAACACGCTCATGAATATTTAATCAATCTGCAGATATATCTGTGGTAGGTTTTGGATTTTCTTCATGTTAGACAATGTAAATCTATCATATGAGAATTTGTATGATTTTTCCATGTCTGTTTGTTCATCATCTGTTAAACAATGAGTTGCTTTATGCACTTAAAACTTAAAACGAATTATTGCCCGGAGCACTCAAACACGACTGCGCCCCAAATACCACTTAAATTGCTTGGTCAAAGAGTAGAAATGAGATTAAGAAGAAATGGGTTGTTCACTTCTGGGTTTCCAGGTTGTTCTACAGCTATTAGTTTGATCAGAGCTTTATCAGTATGCATGCTGCTTTATTATAAGTATACAACAGTCTCCATGCATGCATTAACCTGGCTCATTCCTGTTATACAACACATTACATTCATGTCTAAACATACACTGAAAAAAACTGGTGTATGACTTACTTTTTCCTCTCAGAAATTACAAGTAAATTTCACAAACAATTATAAAGAAACTGCATGTAACAGTAAACTAAATGTGAAATGTTTAAGTAGAAAGACATAAATAGTATATTTTATTGTAAAACATACAATAATTGTTGTTTTATTTACAGCTTGAAAAATCCTAGCAACACCCTAGCAACAACTCAGAACTAAAACCACCCAGAACATCCCAAGCAATGCCCTAGCAACCACCCAGAACACCCTAGTATCATACTAGCAACCACCCAGAACTAAAACGACCCAGAACACCCTGGTATCACCCTAGCAATGCCCTAGCAACCACTTAGAACACCCTAATATGATTCTAGCAACCACCTAGAATACACCAGTATCACCCTAGCAACCACCTAGAACACTCTAGTATCATCCCAGCAACACCCTCATTCCAGCAACCACACAGAACAAAAACCACCCAGAACACCCTAGTATTGCCCTAGCAACCACTCAGAACACCCTAGTATCATCCTGTCAACCACCTAGAATACACCAGTATCATCCTAGCAACACCCTCATCCCAGCAACCACACAGAACTAAAACCACGCATAACACTGCAGTATCACTGTAGCAATGCCCTAGAAACCACTCAGAACACCCTAGTATCACCCTAGCAACACCCTAGCAACCACCCAGAATACATCAGTATCACCCTAGCAACCACCCAGAACTAAAACCACACAGAACATCCCAGTATCACCCTAACAATGCCATAGCAACCACCCCCTAGTATCATCCTAGCAACCCCACAAAACTAAAACCACCCAGAACACCCCAGTATCACCCCAGCAATGCCCTAGCAACAACTCAGTATCACTCTAGCAATGCCACAGCAACCACTCAGAACACCCTAGTATCACCCTAGCAATGTCCTAGCAACAACCCAGTATCACTCTAGCAATGCCACAGCAACCACTCAGAACACCCTAATATCACCCTAGCAATGTCCTAGCAACCACCCAGAACCCCCCCCCCCCCCCCAGTATCACCCTAGCAACCACCCAGAACACCCTAGTATCATCTTAGCAACACCCTAGCAACCACCCGGAACTAAAACCACCAAACACTAAAATAGCAGTTTCTCATAAAACATACTCCAGCAATCTTTTTTTATTTACAACTTCACGAAAAAGAATTTTTCACAGTGCACTGGATAAAATATTAAACTCACAAACTGGAGAAGTTTTGTGCTGATGTGAGCCTCTGCAGTGAAAGACATCCTCATCGATACACATCACAGTAAATTACAACATACTAATATTGCATAATAATTTAGTAAAGTTACAGAGCTAAATGGTCTTCTGCACAGAAACGACCGTCTCATCTATCAATACTCTGAGTGAAACTGAACACTAAAGTTCAAACGGTTGGTTTATATCAAATCAGTCTGAGCGCCAGACGTTTGATTAACACTCCAAACATGCTGCATTATTTTTATCTCAGATTGATTAGAGCCCTTTACTCGAGAGAAACAGACCCTTAAACCGACATCACTCACCAGAAATCCATGAGTTCTGAGACACGTATGATTGATTAAATGGAACTATAGCTTAGACTGGAGGAAGGTTGATAAATGTCTCCTGTGTGTGAAAAATATGCTGAAAATGTACAAATGGTCATAAGCAATATTCAACACATCAGTCAAAGCTCACCTGTGTAAAGGCTTTTCCATACGAGCAAAAGCTGATCATCTCAAAAAGTGCTTCATAATCATGAATTTCAAATAAATGAAGAGGTTTATTTCTCCAGGAAGAAACGTACAGATCACATACTAGAAAATGATGCTCTTCCTCAGTGTTTCTGTCTTGTTTTCCAGCACAAATATCTAAAAATTCTGAAATCAAGACACATTTACTGGAGAAGCAAAATGACTGAAGATATTAAAGGAAAAAAAATCTAAATGAACAAATATCTGGCAATAGGGTCAGAAAAATAAACTTAATTCAAAGGGAAAACAAGTTTATTTTTCTGACCCCATTGGCAGATATTTGTTCCTGTTTTAGGCAAAAATGTACTTAATTTTGATAAATTTTTCAGTAAATAAGACTTCTCCAGTAAATGTATCTTTATTTAAGAATTAATAAATGCTAAAAACATTGTTAGTTCATGTTAGTTTATGCATGAACTAATGTTAATGAATGAGACTTTATTGCAAAGTGTTACCATAATAATAATATTAATAATAATACATTTCATTTAAATAAAAAATGAAACACTTAGTAAAAAAGATGAAATATTTTATGTTTACCTGCATGTCATGTGGCCATTAACCGTCATCAAAGAACCACAAACATGCAAATGTGTCGTTAAATTTGTGAAATATTAATTTAAAGTATCAGAGGGGACTTCAAGTAAATATTTCACCTCTAAGTGGTTCGCAAAACCTGATTTCACCAAGTGCAACATGTTCCAGGATCAACATTTCAATCAACCAATCAGATTGAGGGACAAGTTTACAGTTTTTTGTCAATTTTAGGCTTACAACTAGGGTTAGGTGCTTCTGTATATACATACTTATTTTAGGGATAAGTTACGGGTTGGTTTAGGGGTAAAGATATGGTTATAATTAAATTTTCGGACAGGAATGTTGTTCCAGGGTCAGACAGGAACGCGTCTAACTTGGCAAAATCAGGATGTGCAAGTGGTTCGGCTGGCATAAGGTTGGGAAATTTTGTGTTAGAGAATGCAATGTTCAAAATGCACATAAAACGCAAGTTATGACTTTGTCAGATTGCATTATGTTAGCAAATCATGAAATTACCAAAATGTACAGATAAATGCAGCTGGCCCTTTGTGTGTGAGCTGCACAGACTGTAAAATGCCATTTACAGCCTGGACGTCCAACACGGACACGCGTGTCTATGAGCTTTGAGCGAGTTCTCTGAGGAAAGTGGCAGCCAACTCAGCAAAAACACCACGGCAGAGAGAACGATTTATCGATTGCACAATTCCCATCTGCACAGCTTTCACGTTTTAACTGAACGCAAGGAAAAGGTAAAAGGCCCATCACATGTGGAGAGAACCGTTAAAGCACCGGACACAAAATCAAATCAGCAATAAACTACATTTGCATTTCAATCTAGAACACTCTATAAAACCGTGGTTTAATATGGAAGCTTGTTTCTGTTAAAGGGGTCCTATAATGCCCTTTTTACAAGATGTAAAATAAGTCTCTGATGTCCCCAGAGTGTGTCTGTGAAGTTTTAGCTAAAAATATCCCATTTTTTATAGCATGTCAAAACTTTTTGAGGGTGAGCAATAATGCACCGTTTTTGTGTGTGTTCCTTTAAATGCAAATGAGCTGCTGCTCCCGCCCCCTTTCAGGAAGAGGGCGGAGCTTCAAGAGCTCGTGTTAGCAGCTCCGATTACCTCACGCAGACACACACTGAAAATGTCAGAAACTGTTCAGCCTTTTATGTTCAAACCGGAGTCGAACAATGATGGAGAGACTCAAGAAGAAGTGACAACATGTAGAATGAGACAGGACGTTTCTGAAGGGTTAGTTGATGAATTTATGAGTTAACTATCTTCAAGTCATTGATTAGCATATTCTGTCATGATAATCTATAAATCGCTGGTGTGGGAACTGTTGTGAGATGCACAGAGCCAGAGAATATCTGCTGCATGAAGAGAGAACAGGTATAGTTTAGTTTAATTACGGTTATAACTTATGTTGTCATTTTGCTTTATGACATACTATTGCATTTGTGTTCGTACACTGTAAAAAATGATTGTGATTTTAACGGTAAAAGACTGTAAAAATGCAACAGTTAAAAACAGTTAACTGGTTAACAAAAAGTTTCCATACTATATATACGGTGAATAACTGTAATAGATCTAACCTTACATTTAATGATCTAACCGTACAGTAAAATACCGGTAAATTTACAGTTTTTGGAAGTGAAAAAGAACAAGTCGTTGTGTAATTTACAGTGAAAAACCATAAATTGACATTCCCAGAATTCCCTGTGTGACACTTCACATTTGATGTATTTTCGTTGAACTGTTTCTTCTTAGTTTTTTCTAATCAGTTATGTACATTAGGGTTTATGTTACATTTAATGTTGTTAAATGAATGTTTATTGCATTTTTAATTTCATGTGTGTTACTATGATGGTGTTTAGTGTTTGTGTGAATGACTGTGCACCCTCTATATATTAGTATTGTCCTCCTAAAAGCTTTGATTCATCATGTGACTCTCATCTCCACTGTGATTGGTGGTTGTCAGTATATATCAAAGGTACATAACATATATTAGTATTTCAATAAGTTGGTAATTTAACATTATATCAGTTAATGAAATACGGTTATTTACTGTAAATTTAACTTAAATCTGTAAAACCTAAAATGCTGCTACCGTATTTTTTACGGTTAAGTTCTGGCAACCACAGCTGCCGTTTTTTTACCGTAAATTTTACGGGGATTTTTTTTACAGTGTACTGTATTGCAATAAATGTGAAAGACGGATGACAGCTTGAGCGACTCCCAAATGTGCTCGACTACAACAACTCTTCCTCTTCTCAACATGTTCCCGGGGGCGGGGTTTATGTAAATTCTAGGGTTAGTGATGTCACTAACCCGTGAAGAAGCTCGTTGTAGTCCCTACCAGCCGTTTGTTGTAGTCCTTAAAAAGCGATTTCTGTAAAAGAAAATATCTTGCTTTGCTTTGAACTTTGAGCGTCGTAACTTTGCAGATGTTATTGCCAGGGCGGAGTCCCGGTGAATGACATCAACAGACTCGCGTCTGAAGTCACTCATTCACGTGAGGTTGCTGTGCTGCGCGGTCACGAAACTTCATTTGCATGCGTTTGTAAGCATTGTGGTGTTAAAACAAGTAATTTTAAGCCTTTGAATCGCAGTCAGCAGCGAAAGACGACTCATTTCTCCATTTGCGCGAGAGACTGTTTCTGACCGCAGTCAGAGACGCAGACACAAACGCTTCTCACAGAGCGTGTGCGTTTAAACTAGTTATATTTGCCACTTTATTGGCCTCGAACGGTTATATATACATACGTATGTGTCAAAATGCCCATCTTTGCAAATATCCTCGTAAACACAGTCATTTATGTCTTAAATGAAAGTAAACTGAGAAAGAGAACGCAAGTGTTACAGTATAATGGACCCAGAGCCATAGACAAACCCTTAAAGCAACAGTGTCTCATTTTCCTGCTGTCTGTCATTCATATTAATCAAACAGCAAAATAGAGAAAATCTCTCACTACTCTTGACTAATCCACTTATGTAACTTTAATCAGAGTAAATATATATTTCATTTACACAATTAAGACAGTGCAGTGTTTTTATACATATGATTAATTTATACAATGCATAACATTTATTATTTATTTGTTCTCCTGTAGTTTTTTTTGTCCTATTGCTTGTAATTACTTTCTTATTCTTATTTCATCACTAACTGTTTACTTGCCTTCAGTGAGCTTGAGTTTTATTTATTTAGGCTAGTAATTTTTTGTGATATTGACATTGGTGACAAGTGAAGTGTATATGGTATCCAAAATGTTGATCTCATAAAATCCTTATTTAAAGCAAAAATAACTATATCATGATAAATAGCCTATTATTTAACGTTTATTGTGATATAAGATGTTGGGGGGGGGGGTGTCACCTTTTTAACCCCTGATGAGTTTGCACCCCTGAATGTGAAAAACATAATAATGATGCACACTATATACATGCATTCAGATGAACCCGAATATAAACACAACGTGATAAAATTGTTAAGTTTCCTTTATAATGGTTTTCTATGGAAAAACGCTTAAAGACAAACTTATATTATGGGTTCATTTGCTCGCCTGCATATAGTATGCATTATCAATAAGGTGTATATTGAATTTGGTCTTTTAATATCACTGTCTTACTGCATTAGTACAAAACTGGCAAAAAATGACTGGCAGGCAATGGAGGAAAGCCTTGTTTTGACGTCACAATGAAACGCTGAATGAGTGTTTATTTCAGTGTGAGCATGTTTTACTGAGCGTCAGCATGAGTGTGTAGAGATTCAGCATCCTCTGCTGGTCAAAGAAGAGCATTTAATGGTGAAATGATTCACTGTTAAAGTCTCCATGAAATCATTTTTAATGAAATATTGCAATGTTTATTAAAAATTCATAATCTTGAATCAGAATTATAGGTTCAAATATACTGTATTTGAAAGCATAAAAGCAACTGTATGTTTTTACATATTTTTATGGAAGACCATTTCTGCCACATAAGGGAAAAAATCACGCTTTTGTAAATCATAATTATGAGATTCTAACTGACATACTAAATCAAAATTATGAGAAAAAAAAGAAATTATGACATAAAAAGTCAATATATTACATACCAAGTCATAATTTTGCCTTTTTATTTCATAATTATAACACTAGAGTCAAAATTATGACATACAAAATTAAAATTATGACAAAAATGTTAAATTCTTTTTAATCCCATAATTTAGATTTTTTGTTATAATTATGACATAAAAAGACAAAATTATGACTTACTACGTAATATTTTGACTTTTATATCATAATTTTGACTTTTTTAGTATGTTAATTATTTTTTTGTAATAATTTCAGCTTTTATCTCAACTGAACAAATGTCAAAATTAGGACTTAGGGTGTAATATTTTGACTTGTCATAATTTTGACTTTTTATCTCATAATTATGACTTAGTATGTCAATTATGATTTCTTGTAATAATTTAGGCTTTTATCTCATAATTGACCAAATGTCAAAATTATGACTTAGTATGCAATATTTTGACTTAGAATGAATCAGTTAAGTGAATGATTCGATAAATAGTATATAAAGGCAGTCACATGTTTCCTTTTTAAATGAATCAATGTTTTAGAACAAATCGGTTTGGTGAATGATATATAAATCTTATATAAGGACATTGCTATAATGAAAAGATTCACTCGGAGCCTCCTACTGGTGTAACGATGAAACTTACAGAAAGAGTCACTGCCAAATCCCCACCACTAATGCATCTCATGCAGGGGCGCCGCTAGCAATTTTGGGCCCTATGAAAGAATATGAGGTTGGGCCCCCTACTGCACCAAACATACAAGCCAACCTAGCTATCCAAAATCTTTGTCTGCAATTTAATAATACTGACCTATTAAGCTCCGCTCGCTCAACCCAGAATGCCCTTTCATTCAATGCTGGTTCAAAAATATGTGAAATAAGTAGGGCTGCCCCCGACTAAAGTTTTTTCTACTGGACTAGTTGTTCATTTAAGCCATTAGTCGAATAAGCACTTTTATTAATTTAATTACATAAATCTATATACTGGAGAGAATTCTAAACCATAATGAGCGTTTACGTAATATATTAGCCTATTCCGCACTCAAAGCGTACGCATAAAGCTTGCCACAAAGAACCGGCAAAAGTAATGATTATGAATGTGTTGAAAATAGCAAGGAGACATTTGAATTGTTTATTAATAAACTAGTGTTTTCTGTGTCAGTGTCGGCTGCAAAGATGAAGTTGACGATGCAGACTCGCCATCTCCGCAGTGAACGCGCGAGAGAAATGCATATTTCATACGGATTACATAATCATAGAGTAGCCTATTTCTTTTAGTTTTGAATTGTTTCATTCAAAAGTATACATTTCTATAGAGAAATATGTCATGTCTGTGAGGCAAGTAGTAGAGTTTTGGTTCACTTATGAGATGCGCTCTAGTTCTGCAATGCAGGTGATCGCGCCGGCGCCTCCATGTCATGATTATTGTCTGCTATATTTGCTTCTTATTTATTAAAACCAGGCAATTGGCTGATGAAACATTGATTAAAATTAAGATACAATTTATTCCAAACGAAATTCACTTTAAAGAAAGGCTTTCTACAAAACAAAACTTATGAAGTGGACAAAATCATGTCTGACCCACTCCATGTCTCAACATATTGCGCATCTTATGATGTGTCCTATCTCATGCTGTTCACTTTTCATAATCAACATAGATGACATTAAAAAATAACATTATAATATTTAAACAAAAATATGAAACTAAATACATTTTCTTAATGGCTACAACAAGTATAGTAGCCTACAGTACAGAGAAATTTCATGTCGGAGTGGGATTTGAGCGTCATTTTACTGGTAAGCGTGAGCGGTTCATGAGTGGAGCGTTTTGCCGGATTTTGTCGGAAATGCAGAAATAAGCTATAATTTTGTTTTATTTGTAACTCTTTGGTAGATTATATATTTATTTCTATTACATTACTACTAGTACTGTTACTACTAATAAAACCGATCTCTGGGGGCCCCAAAAGTGTGTGGGCCCTTAGAATCGTTCTAACTTCCCCTCCTTAGCGGCGCCCCTGATCTCATGTATAAATATAAAATAACTATGGTACAATAAATATTAATACGTTTTTTGCCAAAAAAAAAAAAAAAAAAAAAACAAGGAAGGAAGGAAGAAAAATAAAGAATTGGAGGAAGAAAAATTAAATGTCAGCCAACACTGCAGGTCAAGAAACTGAGATTATTGTGCAGAGAGTATTTTCTCTCTATTATGGTTCATTATTCAGACATAATGCATACAAAATTCAACTTGTCACAAACAAAAATCAGCAAAAACAATATAAACACAGAATTATAAGCAGAAAATACAAACTGCTGTGGACACGACAGGGATAATAATTCACACTAAAATTAAAATTCTGTCATTATTTACTCAACCAAGGTGAATAAATCATATAATAAAGAAGCTCGGACATTCTGCCTAACATCATCTATTGTGTTTGATGAAATAAAGCATTAGAAGAACATACAGGATGAGGATAAAAAAGCTTTTTGGTGAATTATTCCTTTAAAGCCTGTGAACGTGTGCAGCACGACAGATGGCGGGAGACCTTTGATGAGAACAACCATCTTCTGATAAATACTTCACATCTGTGCCTGTTCTGTGTGCCATTCTGGAGAAAACTCTCACAAACGAAGCGTATGTGCCAGACCTGATCACTCACGTCACCTTCAGAAGACACCGTCTGACCTCGAAAACAAACGGGCCTGTGGAAATATTCCCTCATTCATTATGGGCTGAAACATTCCCAACTCAAATCTGAGAACATGAACCAGTCAAATGTTTGGAATAATTATGATTTTCTGATGTTTTTGAAAGAGTTTCTTCTGCTCACCAAAGCTGTGTTTATATGATTAAAAATACTGTAAAATAGTGAAATATTACTCCAATGTAAAACAGCTGTTTTCTATATGAATATATAGTAAAGTGTAATTTATTCCTGTGATCAAAGCTGAATTTATCATCATTACTCCAGTCTTCAGTGTCACATGATCCTTCAGAAATCTTTTGACCGGTAGTGTTGTGTACAAACACAGTCTGTGAGACTTCATCAGTGTTTGTATCATAATCACGAGGAATCATTCATGATTTGCAGTTTGTTGAGAATCAACCGTGAGCACTAGCAGTGACTCTTGTCTTAGTAAAAAGCACTAATAAGGCTCCACGCTGTTAAAACACCCAATCCGCAGGGAATCGTCTACACACAACAGATTACACTCAACTAACGCTGGCATGGATTTCTCTCCAGCTTGTGTATTATTTATTGAAATCATGAAAGGATAGACATGAACTCTAACAAGACTATAAAACCGTCACTCAGTGAACATTCATCACAGGTTTTCTTGGCAGTCGGCTCTGCGTTCTCCTCGTCCTAACCTTTCTGATTTATAGACACGCCTCATGAAGCCAGCGACACTTTAGCATCAGAACTCCTTAAAACCGCAAACCATAAAATATACATGCTTTAAAAAAACACCGTACTGGAGTAAATGAGGCCCAGTGTGATATTTACCCCATCCATCTCAGACCACCCAAGATCTCACGGGTTCAGACGCACTTCTGCTTCTGCTCAACATAACACAATCATATCTGTGTGGAAGACCATTCCTGCCACATCAGAGGACGAAAACATGCTTTTGTGAATCAGAATTATGACATAAAAAATTGTAAATGACATACTAAATCGTAATTATGACATTAAAAGTATAAATATTACATACAAAGTCATAATTTTGACTTTGTATCTCATAATTATGACATTAGACTCAAAATGATGACATACAAAATTGAAATTATGACATAAAACGTTTAAATCATGACTTTAAAAGTCATAATTATGACAAAAAGTCATAATTTTGACTTTTTACCTCATAAGTTCTACAAACCCGATTCCAAAAAAGTTGGGACACTGTACAAATTGTGAATAAAAAAGGAATGCAATAATTTACAAATCTCATAAACTTATATTTTATTCACAATAGAATATAGATAACATATCAAATGTTGAAAGTGAGACATTTTGAAATGTCATGCCAAATATTGGCTCATTTTGGATTTCATGAGAGCTACACATTCCAAAAAAGTTGGGACAGGTAGCAATAAGAGGCCGGAAAAGTTAAATGTACATATAAGGAACAGCTGGAGGACCAATTTGCAACTTATTAGGTCAATTGGCAACATGATTGGGTATAAAAAGAGCCTCTCAGAGTGGCAGTGTCTCTCAGAAGTCAAGATGGGCAGAGGATCACCAATTCCCCCAATGCTGCGGCGAAAAATAGTGGAGCAATATCAGAAAGGAGTTTCTCAGAGAAAAATTGCAAAGAGTTTGAAGTTATCATCATCTACAGTGCATAATATCATCCAAAGATTCAGAGAATCTGGAACAATCTCTGTGCGTAAGGGTCAAGGCCGGAAAACCATACTGGATGCCCGTGATCTTCGGGCCCTTAGACGGCACTGCATCACATACAGGAATGCTACTGTAATGGAAATCACAACATGGGCTCAGGAATACTTCCAGAAAACATTGTCGGTGAACACAATCCACCGTGCCATTCGCCGTTGCCGGCTAAAACTCTACAGGTCAAAAAAGAAGCCATATCTAAACATGATCCAGAAGCGCAGGCGTTTTCTCTGGGCCAAGGCTCATTTAAAATGGACTGTGGCAAAGTGGAAAACTGTTCTGTGGTCAGACGAATCAAAATTTGAAGTTCTTTTTGGAAAACTGGGATGACATGTCATCCGGACTAAAGAGGACAAGGACAACCCAAGTTGTCATCAGCGCTCAGTTCAGAAGCCTGCATCTCTGATGGTATGGGGTTGCATGAGTGTGTGTGGCATGGGCAGCTTACACATCTGGAAAGGCACCATCAATGCTGAAAGGTGTATCCAAGTTCTAGAACAACATATGCTCCCATCCAGACGTCGTCTCTTTCAGGGAAGACCTTGCATTTTCCAACATGACAATGCCAGACCACATACTGCATCAATTACAACATCATGGCTGCGTAGAAGAAGGATCCGGGTACTGAAATGGCCAGCCTGCAGTCCAGATCTTTCACCCATAGAAAACATTTGGCGCATCATAAAGAGGAAGATGCGACAAAGAAGACCTAAGACAGTTGAGCAACTAGAAGCCTGTATTAGACAAGAATGGGACAACATTCCTATTCCTAAACTTGAGCAACTTGTCTCCTCAGTCCCAGACGTTTGCAGACTGTTATAAAAAGAAGAGGGGATGCCACACAGTGGGAAACATGGCCTTGTCCCAACTTTTTTGAGATGTGTTGATGCCATGAAATTTAAAATCAACTTATTTTTCCCTTAAAATGATACATTTTCTAGTTTAAACATTTGATATGTCATCTATGTTGTATTCTGAATAAAATATTGAAATTTGAAACTTCCACATCATTGCATTCTGTTTTTATTCACAATTTGTACAGTGTCCCAACTTTTTTTGGAATCGGGTTTGTACTTTTTAATTCCATAATGACTAAATATGCCATAATTATGACTGTCATAATTTTGACTTTTTGTCATAATTTCAACTTTTTATCATAATTATGGCTTTTTAATCCTATAATGAATAAGTGTTCCTTAATTCTGACTTTCATAATTTTGACTTTTTGTCATAGTTATGAAATAAAACGTCAAAATTGTGACTTAGTATGTAATATTACTTTTGTCATAATTTCGACTTTTTATCTCATAATTATGACTTTTGAATCCTATAATTCAATGTAATAATTTAGACTTCTATCTCATAATTAGGAAAAAACACAAATTATGACTTTTTATGTCATAATTAAGATTTGGCAAAGCATTATTTGGCAGAAATGGGCTTCCAATCCATATATTTGAGACATGACAACAATAGTGGATAATTTTTTCCCTCAATTGAATATTTTTTTTAGGATAGTTTCACCTTTTCATGCCAATTTATTGCACAGACACAAACCTTAAGACTAGAAACACACACCTAAACATTTCCAAGTTCATTTACACACATTGACACTATACACAGGGACATGTTGTCACACTGGGGTAGTGCAATTAAAGCAGTTTGTAATAAAATTATAGTTTGAAGAACAGAATTCACTAAACTAACGCAAAGACAGACAATCTTAAACCATCTAAAATGATGATCTCACAGACTGAAGTGCCCAAAAATCCTCTAAAACCACCAGTGAACCCACTTAGGCTGGATTAAGTGAACAAAAGTGATAACAACAGCATGTTTAATGAATATTTACCTTCAAAAAGGAGCTGCGCTTGAACTTCTGGGAACACTTTGGAGTGACTCAAACGAATCGGTGAATCATTTCTATTGAACCGGTTCATTGTCCGAAAAGATTCATTAAAAAGAATCAGCATGAGAAGCGTCACTGGCTTCTCCTGACCACTAGGGGTCAGTGTTTGCGTGTCTAACACACTTCAGACACTAAAACACCAACATATTCAGACTGAGAGGAAGTTCATTTGGCTGTTCTGCCAACACTGAATAAACATTTGAAAGTAATGTGAATTTACGGACAGTGATTACCAAAGTGAAGGAAATCATCAACAATAACAATAACAAACGCTATTTTAATTGTTTGTTTTTGGATATGTTCTATTATAGCTTCATGCTCACACAACTATGAATTTATAATAAAAACATCTGAGTCAATATTGAGACTTTGTTTGCAGATAATTGTGTATTAGCAAAAATGAGCTCAAAAAGTAACATTCCCATAATAAAAAAATTATAAAACATTCCCTTTATGTGTTCTCTAACGTTCACATAACCGAGAAAACTGGATGTTCTGAACATTCAGAAATAATGTTTTTAATGGAAATGTTAGTAAAATGCTCTTAGAACATATTTTTGTTAGCTGGGAAACCAAATTAAATGTTAATTATACAGACATTAGAAGTTAATGCATAGTTTTGCCATTCAAAAGTAGGAGTATATGAGAATAAAAAGCACTCAAGCTAGTTTTTTTCACACGAGGAAGCAGAATGCCTCATGTTCCACAAGACAAAATATAGTCTGGATAAAGCCTATCAGATTTCCCTACTGGAATATTCCTATATTGGATTATCCGCAGGAGCCTGGGAAGCTGGGCAATAACACGGGCTACTTCTTGACCTCGTGAAGTGGTTAATGTCACGCCACTGAAACTCTGAGATGTTCCTCCTGCGCTGAAGCTCAGCTGGTGATCCGGGAGCGACACGAAGATCACGTCTCCATCTGATTCCAGCATCTATGAAAACACACTTCAGAGTGTGTTGAATGAGCTGCACCCCTGAGCTATAATGTGGAAATGTTCAGCTTTATCTAGTCTAGACTTTAAGGTTTGTGTCTGTGCAGAAATGTATGGAATCTTGTTTCTGCCACGGAATTTAAAAAAAAAAAGGTAATTGTGACTTTTATTTCTCACAGTTCTGAGTTTACATCTCGCCGTCTCTTAATTCTGAGTTTACATCTCGCCGTCTCTTAATTCTGAGTTTACATCTCACCCTCTCTTAATTCTGAGTTTACATCTCGCCGTCTCTTAATTCTGAGTTTACATCTCGCCGTCTCTTAATTCTGAGTTTACATCTCACCGTCTCTTAATTCTGAGTTTACATCTCACCGTCTCTTAATTCTGAGTTTACATCTCACCCTCTCTTAATTCTGAGTTTACATCTCGCCGTCTCTTAATTCTGAGTTTACATCTCACCCTCTCTTAATTCTGAGTTTACATCTCGCCGTCTCTTAATTCTGAGTTTACATCTCGCCGTCTCTTAATTCTGAGTTTACATCTCACCGTCTCTTAATTCTGAGTTTACATCTCACCGTCTCTTAATTCTGAGTTTACATCTCACCCTCTCTTAATTCTGAGTTTACATCTCGTCGTCTCTTAATTCTGAGTTTACATCTCGCCGTCTCTTAATTCTGAGTTTACATCTCGCCGTCTCTTAATTCTGAGTTTACATCTCGCCGTCTCTTAATTCTGAGTTTACATCTCGTCGTCTCTTAATTCTGAGTTTACATCTCGTCGTCTCTTAATTCTGAGTTTACATCTCGCCGTCTCTTAATTCTGAGTTTACATCTCGCCGTCTCTTAATTCTGAGTTTACATCTCACCCTCTCTTAATTCTGAGTTTACATCTCGCCGTCTCTTAATTCTGAGTTTACATCTCGCCGTCTCTTAATTCTGAGTTTACATCTCGCCGTCTCTTAATTCTGAGTTTACATCTCGTCGTCTCTTAATTCTGAGTTTACATCTCACCCTCTCTTAATTCTGAGTTTACATCTCGTCGTCTCTTAATTCTGAGTTTACATCTCGCCGTCTCTTAATTCTGAGTTTACATCTCGCCGTCTCTTAATTCTGAGTTTACATCTCGTCGTCTCTTAATTCTGAGTTTACATCTCGCCGTCTCTTAATTCTGAGTTTACATCTCGTCGTCTCTTAATTCTGAGTTTACATCTCGCCGTCTCTTAATTCTGAGTTTACATCTCGCCGTCTCTTAATTCTGAGTTTACATCTCGCCGTCTCTTAATTCTGAGTTTACATCTCGCCGTCTCTTAATTCTGAGTTTACATCTCGCCGTCTCTTAATTCTGAGTTTACATCTCGCCGTCTCTTAATTCTGAGTTTACATCTCGCCGTCTCTTAATTCTGAGTTTACATCTCGTCGTCTCTTAATTCTGAGTTTACATCTCGCCGTCTCTTAATTCTGAGTTTACATCTCGCCGTCTCTTAATTCTGAGTTTACATCTCGCCGTCTCTTAATTCTGAGTTTACATCTCGTCGTCTCTTAATTCTGAGTTTACATCTCGCCGTCTCTTAATTCTGAGTTTACATCTCGCCGTCTCTTAATTCTGAGTTTACATCTCACCCTCTCTTAATTCTGAGTTTACATCTCGCCGTCTCTTAATTCTGAGTTTACATCTCGCCGTCTCTTAATTCTGAGTTTACATCTCGCCGTCTCTTAATTCTGAGTTTACATCTCGTCGTCTCTTAATTCTGAGTTTACATCTCGCCGTCTCTTAATTCTGGGTTTACATCTCGCCGTCTCTTAATTCTGAGTTTACATCTCGCCGTCTCTTAATTCTGAGTTTACATCTCGCCGTCTCTTAATTCTGGGTTTACATCTCGCCGTCTCTTAATTCTGAGTTTACATCTCGTCGTCTCTTAATTCTGAGTTTACATCTCACCGTCTCTTAATTCTGAGTTTACATCTCGTCGTCTCGGAATTCTGAGTTTACATCTCGTCGTCTCTTAATTCTGAGTTTACATCTCGCCGTCTCTTAATTCTGAGTTTACATCTCGTCGTCTCGGAATTCTGAGTTTACATCTCGTCGTCTCGGAATTCTGAGTTTACATCTCGTCGTCTCTTAATTCTGAGTTTACATCTCGTCGTCTCTTAATTCTGAGTTTACATCTCGTCGTCTCGGAATTCTGAGTTTACATCTCGTCGTCTCTTAATTCTGAGTTTACATCTCGTCGTCTCTTAATTCTGAGTTTACATCTCGTCGTCTCTTAATTCTGAGTTTACATCTCGTCGTCTCGGAATTCTGAGTTTACATCTCGTCGTCTCTTAATTCTGAGTTTACATCTCGTCGTCTCTTAATTCTGAGTTTACATCTCGTCGTCTCTTAATTCTGAGTTTACATCTCGCCGTCTCTTAATTCTGAGTTTACGTCTCGTCGTCTCGGAATTCTGAGTTTACGTCTCGTCGTCTCGGAATTCTGAGTTTACGTCTCGTCGTCTCTTAATTCTGAGTTTACGTCTCACCGTCTCTTAATTCTGAGTTTACATCTCGTCGTCTCTTAATTCTGAGTTTACATCTCGCCGTCTCTTAATTCTGAGTTTACATCTCGCCCTCTCTTAATTCTGAGTTTACATCTCGCCGTCTCTTAATTCTGAGTTTACATCTCGCCGTCTCTTAATTCTGAGTTTACGTCTCGTCGTCTCGGAATTCTGAGTTTACGTCTCGTCGTCTCGGAATTCTGAGTTTACGTCTCGTCATCTCTTAATTCTGAGTTTACATCTCACCGTCTCTTAATTCTGAGTTTACATCTCGTCGTCTCTTAATTCTGAGTTTACATCTCGCCGTCTCTTAATTCTGAGTTTACATCTCGCCCTCTCTTAATTCTGAGTTTACATCTCGCCGTCTCTTAATTCTGAGTTTACATCTCGCCGTCTCTTAATTCTGAGTTTACATCTCGCCGTCTCTTAATTCTGAGTTTACATCTCGCCGTCTCTTAATTCTGAGTTTACATCTCGCCGTCTCTTAATTCTGAGTTTACGTCTCGTCGTCTCGGAATTCTGAGTTTACGTCTCGTCGTCTCGGAATTCTGAGTTTACATCTCGTCGTCTCTTAATTCTGAGTTTACATCTCACCGTCTCTTAATTCTGAGTTTACATCTCGTCGTCTCTTAATTCTGAGTTTACATCTCACCGTCTCTTAATTCTGAGTTTACATCTCGTCGTCTCGGAATTCTGAGTTTACATCTCACCGTCTCTTAATTCTGAGTTTACATCTCACCGTCTCTTAATTCTGAGTTTACATCTCGCCGTCTCTTAATTCTGAGTTTACATCTCGTCGTCTCGGAATTCTGAGTTTACATCTCGTCGTCTCGGAATTCTGAGTTTACGTCTCGTCGTCTCGGAATTCTGAGTTTACGTCTCGTCGTCTCGGAATTCTGAGTTTACGTCTCACCGTCTCTTAATTCTGAGTTTACATCTCGTCGTCTCGGAATTCTGAGTTTACATCTCACCGTCTCTTAATTCTGAGTTTACATCTCGCCGTCTCTTAATTCTGAGTTTACATCTCGCCGTCTCTTAATTCTGAGTTTACATCTCGTCGTCTCGGAATTCTGAGTTTACATCTCACCGTCTCTTAATTCTGAGTTTACATCTCGCCGTCTCTTAATTCTGAGTTTACATCTCGCCGTCTCTTAATTCTGAGTTTACATCTCGCCGTCTCTTAATTCTGAGTTTACATCTCGCCGTCTCTTAATTCTGAGTTTACATCTCGCCGTCTCTTAATTCTGAGTTTACATCTCGCCGTCTCTTAATTCTGAGTTTACATCTCGCCGTCTCTTAATTCTGAGTTTACATCTCGCCGTCTCTTAATTCTTAGTTTACATCTCGCCGTCTCTTAATTCTGAGTTTACATCTCGCGTCTCTTAATTCTGAGTTTACATCTCACCGTCTCTTAATTCTGAGTTTACATCTCACCGTCTCTTAATTCTGAGTTTACATCTCGCCGTCTCTTAATTCTGAGTTTACATCTCGCCGTCTCTTAATTCTGAGTTTACATCTCGCGTCTCTTAATTCTGAGTTTACATCTCACCGTCTCTTAATTCTGAGTTTACATCTCGCCGTCTCTTAATTCTGAGTTTACATCTCGCCGTCTCTTAATTCTGAGTTTACATCTCGCCGTCTCTTAATTCTGAGTTTACATCTCGCCGTCTCTTAATTCTGAGTTTACATCTCGCCGTCTCTTAATTCTGAGTTTACATCTCGCGTCTCTTAATTCTGAGTTTACATCTCGCCGTCTCTTAATTCTGAGTTTACATCTCGCCGTCTCTTAATTCTGAGTTTACATCTCGCCGTCTCTTAATTCTGAGTTTACATCTCGCCGTCTCTTAATTCTGAGTTTACATCTCGCCGTCTCTTAATTCTGAGTTTACATCTCGCCGTCTCTTAATTCTGAGTTTACATCTCGCCGTCTCTTAATTCTGAGTTTACATCTCGCCGTCTCTTAATTCTTAGTTTACATCTCGCCGTCTCTTAATTCTGAGTTTACATCTCGCGTCTCTTAATTCTGAGTTTACATCTCGCCGTCTCTTAATTCTGAGTTTACATCTCGCCGTCTCTTAATTCTGAGTTTACATCTCGCCGTCTCTTAATTCTGAGTTTACATCTCGCCGTCTCTTAATTCTGAGTTTACATCTCGCCGTCTCTTAATTCTGAGTTTACATCTCGCCGTCTCTTAATTCTGAGTTTACATCTCGCCGTCTCTTAATTCTGAGTTTACATCTCGCCGTCTCTTAATTCTGGGTTTACATCTCGCCGTCTCTTAATTCTGGGTTTACATCTCGCCGTCTCTTAATTCTGGGTTTACATCTCGCAGTCTCTTAATTCTGAGTTTACATCTCGCCGTCTCTTAATTCTGAGTTTACATCTCGCCGTCTCTTAATTCTGAGTTTACATCTCGCCGTCTCTTAATTCTGAGTTTACATCTCGCCGTCTCTTAATTCTGAGTTTACATCTCGCGTCTCTTAATTCTGAGTTTACATCTCGCCGTCTCTTAATTCTGAGTTTACATCTCGCCGTCTCTTAATTCTGAGTTTACATCTCGCCGTCTCTTAATTCTGAGTTTACATCTCGCCGTCTCTTAATTCTGAGTTTACATCTCGCCGTCTCTTAATTCTGAGTTTACATCTCGCCGTCTCTTAATTCTGAGTTTACATCTCGTCCTCTCTTAATTCTGAGTTTACATCTCGCCGTCTCTTAATTCTGAGTTTACATCTCGCCGTCTCTTAATTCTGAGTTTACATCTCGCCGTCTCTTAATTCTGAGTTTACATCTCGCCGTCTCTTAATTCTGAGTTTACATCTCGCCGTCTCTTAATTCTGAGTTTACATCTCGCCGTCTCTTAATTCTGAGTTTACATCTCGCCGTCTCTTAATTCTGAGTTTACATCTCGCCGTCTCTTAATTCTGAGTTTACATCTCGCCGTCTCTTAATTCTGAGTTTACATCTCACCCTCTCTTAATTCTGAGTTTACATCTCGCCGTCTCTTAATTCTGAGTTTACATCTCACCGTCTCTTAATTCTGAGTTTACATCTCGCCGTCTCTTAATTCTGAGTTTACATCTCGCCGTCTCTTAATTCTGAGTTTACATCTCGTCGTCTCGGAATTCTGAGTTTACATCTCACCGTCTCTTAATTCTGAGTTTACATCTCACCGTCTCTTAATTCTGAGTTTACATCTCGCCGTCTCTTAATTCTGAGTTTACATCTCGCCGTCTCTTAATTCTGAGTTTACGTCTCGTCGTCTCGGAATTCTGAGTTTACGTCTCGTCGTCTCGGAATTCTGAGTTTACGTCTCGTCGTCTCGGAATTCTGAGTTTACGTCTCGTCGTCTCTTAATTCTGAGTTTACATCTCACCGTCTCTTAATTCTGAGTTTACATCTCGTCGTCTCGGAATTCTGAGTTTACATCTCACCGTCTCTTAATTCTGAGTTTACATCTCGCCGTCTCTTAATTCTGAGTTTACATCTCGCCGTCTCTTAATTCTGAGTTTACATCTCGTCGTCTCGGAATTCTGAGTTTACATCTCGCCGTCTCTTAATTCTGAGTTTACATCTCGCCGTCTCTTAATTCTGAGTTTACATCTCACCGTCTCTTAATTCTGAGTTTACATCTCGCCGTCTCTTAATTCTGAGTTTACATCTCGCCGTCTCTTAATTCTTAGTTTACATCTCGCCGTCTCTTAATTCTGAGTTTACATCTCGCGTCTCTTAATTCTGAGTTTACATCTCGCCGTCTCTTAATTCTGAGTTTACATCTCGCCGTCTCTTAATTCTGAGTTTACATCTCGCCGTCTCTTAATTCTGAGTTTACATCTCGCCGTCTCTTAATTCTGAGTTTACATCTCGCCGTCTCTTAATTCTGAGTTTACATCTCGCCGTCTCTTAATTCTGAGTTTACATCTCACCGTCTCTTAATTCTGGGTTTACATCTCGCCGTCTCTTAATTCTGGGTTTACATCTCGCCGTCTCTTAATTCTGGGTTTACATCTCGCAGTCTCTTAATTCTGAGTTTACATCTCACCGTCTCTTAATTCTGGGTTTACATCTCAAAATTCTGTTTTTTTTTTTGCCATGAAATATTTTCTCTCACAAATTGTGAGATATAAATTTAGAAATGTGAGGAGATAAAGAAATTCTTTAATCTGTGGAGAAAATCTACCCTACCATAAAAATATGTGACAACTAGCCCCGCTCTCCTTCATGTCTTGTTTCGAGAAAGAAATTCCTCTGTAGATTTGAACCCCAAGTTAAACACTGAAACACAGAAGATGAAATGCTCTGTCTGTCCCACAAAAGAACATTAACAGAACTATTAAACTCAGAGATGGTTAGGCCCGTTATGGATCACATGCTTCAGATTGATTACATCTTTCCTCGACGTCTCCTTATGCTAAGTCCCAATTTGTTCCACTCGAAAGGGCTAAACCAAACTTTCAACTCAAATTGTCATTTTTCAATTGACTGTTTAGCTACTGCAGCGAGTGGCTGTATCCATCTTCTCTAGAAGAGCTCTTGATTGTCACATCCAGTTATTTAAATTGCCTTCGAGAGGCCAGGACCTGGAATGGAACAATATCCTTTGGCTTTGCTTCCCTGGCTCCGGTGCTTCTCATTTATTTTTATGCAGAGCTGAGACAGCGCTTTGGCACCTTTCCACCGTGAAGGTAGTCCAGAGGAGCCCGACTCCTGAAGCCGTACGATGAATCAGTCCATTACAGTTCAATAAAAGTGCACAATTGCTTCTTTCTGCTCCACTTGGCCACGATCGCACTTGGAGGGCCGGTGACGGGGGGTATGCGAGCGCCCGCTCAATAAAACCAAGTCATTTTGTTTGCTCGAGACAATATAGAGTGAAATAATGAAATGCTTTACTTCCAATTACAGCACAAGAGCTTTATTATAACCACAGGTATGTGTCCACATCCGTCCTTTAAAAGACTTCCAGAGGGGAAACCGTAAATGTCTTGAATCCTTTAGTCACACTAGCAGGATATTGAAGAAATGGCAGCCAGACAAACATTCATGACAGTATGTGTCATGCATAAGGACGTATCAGTGATGAAAAAGATGTACAAACTCTTTAAACAGCAAACAAAGCATCAAGGGATCTTGCGGAAACGCCAAGTATGACGGATTGAGCGGAGCGGGCGTTTTCAGTTCATTCCTATGGGAGTTGAGCTTCATGCTCTTGTGGTGAATTGTGGGATTGACACTGAGTCAAAGAAGGCGTTCCGCCACATAAAAAAATCATGCTTTTGTAAATCTCATAAAACAAACTTCAAAAGTCAAAAAAGTCGAAATTATGACATACTTAATCATAATTACGACATTTAAAAGTCTTCTTTTAGTCATAATTTCGACTTGTTATTTGACTTTTAAGTCATAATTTCACATTTTTATGTCATTAATTTGATTTAGTATGTTATAAATTCGCCTTTTTTTGTCTGTAACTTTCATCGTCATAATTTGGATTTATGTCATAATTATTGACTTTTTACATCGGAATTTCACATTTTTGTCATAATATCGACTTTTAATGTAATAGTTATGCCTTTTTATGTAAAAATTTTGACTTTTAATCTCATAATTATAATTTAGTATGTCATAATTTCCCCTTTTTAACATCATAATTATGACTTCTTAAATCATAATTTCAACTTTTGTCATAATTTTGATTTGATGTTTTTTTTATTTTTGAAGTCAGAATTTCATTCGTTTTTTAATGTCATAATTTTGCCTTTTTATGTCAATTTTGATTGTCATAATTATGACTTTTTACATTGGAATTTCACATTTTTGTCATAATATCGACTTTTAATCTCATAATTATAATTTAGTATGTTATAATTTCCCTTTTTTAACATCATAATTATGACAAGTCAGAATTTCAACTTTTGTCAAAATTTTGATTTTATGTTTTTTTAATGTTTTTTTTTATTTTTGAAGTCAGAATTTCATTTGTTTTTTTAATGTCATAATTTCGCCCTTTTTATGTCCATTATGACTTTTTAAATCAGAATTCTGATTGTCATAATTATGACTTTTTAAGTCAGAACTTCACATTTTTGTCATAATATCGACTTTTAGAGTCATAATTTCACCTTTTTAAGTAATAACTGACTTTTTATCTTATAATTAGGACTTAGTATGTAATAATTTTGACATTTTATCAATTGACTTAAGTCATAATTTCAACTTTTGTCATAATTTTGACTTTTTGACATCTTTTTAAGTCATAATTTCATTCGTTTTGTGTCATAATTTCAACTTTTTATGTCAATTGACTTAATTCTGAATGTCATAATTATGACTTTTAAAGTCGGAATTTCAAATTTTTGTCATAATATTGACTTTTCATCTCATAATTATGACTGTCAATTTCGCCTTTTAATCTCATAATTGTCTTATGTGTTCACCGTTTTTGGTTTATTAAGGTGAGACGGAAGCTTGAATAAAAAAATGAAAGTCATTTTTATCTCACAGTTCTGACTTTTTTGCGAAGATTGCAAGATATTGTATAAATTGCGAGATACTGTATAAACTTGCAATTCTGAGGAAAAAAAGTCAAAAAAAGTCAAAGAATTGTGAGATAATATTTGTAACTTTATGTTTTTATTCCATGCAGAAACAAGCCTCCACACATTAGTGAGTCTGCAGTATGAACTGAGCTGGTGATCATTCTGTTGTGTTGAAGGTCAAGACTGAAGAAGTTTCTGGACGTCAGGTCTTCTGCGCGTGAGATTGAACAGCGAGTGGCGTTGGGATGGAGCCAGTCTGATAATGGAGAGATTGGCTGCAGAACAGACCTGAAACACTGAGCTCAATATTTATCATCCATTACACCATATCCAGTATCACCATATTTATGTATCTGTCCTGAAATGGCTTAAAAATGCTTTTTTTCCAGTCAGAGGGACATTAATCATTGTCATTTATATACACTAATATAGCAATGCACGTTATTAACAGCAATATTTCCCTAGATATTTTACAAAACTATTTTACTATATGCCACAAAGCATATTTTGTTTTAATATACTGATGTTTATATCTGAGATACATAAAGATGAATATTGTGTTTATCGCCCAGCAGCATTCCAGATGAATTTGAGGGATTCTGTGAATCATTCAGTCATGAAGCTACAAACAGAGCCAAGATGGATCCTGATTTATCTGAGATTATGGGCAGTTTATGAAAGTATGATGGACATCTGTGACTCCTGGGTTTCTGTACTTGGAGGCGAAAGCTGCGTGACCTCAGAGAGACTGGATTAATGAGATCATATTTCATGCAAACAAATCACTTTCTAATGTACTCAGGTTTTCTGTGTTCCAAAAGTGCAGTGATGCCATAGAAGAACTGTTTTTGGCTCCGTAATTTCAGTGATCAGTTCTAAAAAGAACATTTTAATAATCCTTTTTCCACTATAAAGAACCCTGGAAAGGTTCCATGAGGTAAAGGGGATCTATTATGCAAAATTCACTTTGAACATAAATGTGTGTCGGCAGTGTGTGCACACAACCACCCTATAATGGTAAAAAGCCACTCACTTCTTTTTTTAATCCCCATAAATCATAAGCAGTTTCTCAGAATAAGCCGTTTGCAGTTTATATGCAATGTGACATCACATATACTTAGGCCCCGCCCACGACTACTGACGGACTACAGTCAAAGTAACATCCACATGGATGGCAGGACCCAAGGTTTCCCAGCAGAACATTGCCCAAACCATCACACTGCCTCCGCCGGCTTGCCTTCTTCCCATAGTGCATCCTGGTGCCATGTGTTCCCCAGGTAAGCCACGCACACACACCCGGCCATCCACGTGATGGAAAAGAAAACGTGATTCATCAGACCAGGCCACCTTCTTCCATTGCTCCGTGGTCCAGTTCTGATGCTCACGTGCCACTGTTGGTGCTTTCGGCGGTGGACAGGGGTCAGCATGGGCACCCTGACTGGTCTGCGGCTATGCAGCCCCATACACAACAAACTGCGATGCACTGTGTATTCTGACACCTTTCTATCAGAACCAGCATTAACTTCTTGAGCAATTTGAGCTCCAGTAGCTCGTCTGTTTGATCGGACCACACGGGCCAGCCTTCGCTCCCCACGTGCATCAATGAGCCTTGGCCGCCCATGACCCTGTCGCCGGTTCACCACTGTTCCTTCCTTGGAGCACTTTTGATAGATACTGACCACTGCAGACCGGGAACACCCCACAAGAGCTGCAGTTTTGGAGATGCTCTGACCCAGTCATCTAGCCATCACAATGTGTCCTTTGTCAAACTCGCTCAAATCCTTACGCTTGCCCATTTTTCCTGCTTCTAACACATCAACTTTGAGGACAAAATGTTCACTTGCTGCCTAATATATCCCACCCACTAACAGGTGCTGTGATGAAGAGATAATCAGTGTTATTCACTTCACCTGTCAGTGGTCATAATGTTATGCTTGATCAGTGTATATATACACTCACCTAAAGGATTATTAGGAACACCTGTTCAATTTCTCATTAATGCAATTATCTAATCAACCAATCACATGGCAGTTGCTTCAATGCATTTAGGGGTGTGGTCCTGGTCAAGACAATCTCCTGAACTCCAAACTGAATGTCAGAATGGGAAAGAAAGGTGATTTAAGCAATTTTGAGCGTGGCATGGTTGTTGGTGCCAGATGGGCCGGTCTGAGTATTTCACAATCTGCTCAGTTACTGGGATTTTCACGCACAACCATTTCTAGAGTTTACAAAGAATGGTGTGAAAAGGGAAAAACATCCAGTATGCGGCAGTCCTGTGGGCGAAAATGCCTTGTTGATGCTAGAGGTCAGAGGAGAATGGGCCGACTGATTCAAGCTGATAGAAGAGCAACTTTGACTGAAATAACCACTCGTTACAACCGAGGTATGCAGCAAAGCATTTGTGAAGCCACAACACGCACAACCTTGAGGCGGATGGGCTACAACAGCAGAAGACCCCACCGGGTACCACTCATCTCCACTACAAATAGGAAAAAGAGGCTACAATTTGCACGAGCTCACCAAAATTGGACAGTTGAAGACTGGAAAAATGTTGCCTGGTCTGATGAGTCTCGATTTCTGTTGAGACATTCAGATGGTAGAGTCAGAATTTGGCGTAAACAGAATGGGAACATGGATCCATCATGCCTTGTTACCACTGTGCAGGCTGGTGGTGGTGGTGTAATGGTGTGGGGGATGTTTTCTTGGCACACTTTAGGCCCCTTAGTGCCAATTGGGCATCGTTTAAATGCCACGGCCTACCTGAGCATTGTTTCTGACCATGTCCATCCCTTTATGACCACCATGTACCCATCCTCTGATGGCTACTTCCAGCAGGATAATGCACCATGTCACAAAGCTCGAATCATTTCAAATTGGTTTCTTGAACATGACAATGAGTTCACTGTACTAAAATGGCCCCACAGTCACCAGATCTCAACCCAATAGAGCATCTTTGGGATGTGGTGGAACGGGAGCTTCGTGCCCTGGATGTGCATCCCACAAATCTCCATCAACTGCAAGATGCTATCCTATCAATATGGGCCAACATTTCTAAAGAATGCTTTCAGCACCTTGTTGAATCAATGCCACGTAGAATTAAGGCAGTTCTGAAGGCGAAAGGGGGTCAAACACAGTATTAGTATGGTGTTCCTAATAATCCTTTAGGTGAGTGTGTGTATATATTATATAAACACAAACTTTTATGTTAGATGCGATTAAATCGCAACTAATGGATTTGACAGCACTAATTGTAATAAAAAATATTTTTCAAAATACTTTTTCAGTCTTCTTTAAACTTCCAAATGTCATTTTTTCGTAATTATTTAGCAATTTACTAGCAATTACTGAGTGAAAGTAAATCCTACTCCAATTTTTTTCAGTGTATTTATTGTTATTATTTTGTTCACACTAGGTGAGATTCATTCATTCAAAAACCCTTGAGTTTATGAGCCAGAGAAATATTGCTCATATCTCATCATAATAGCTTCAAACACACCGTCTGTGTTTTGTGTTAAATGGAGCTTGACGGACTGTTTTCATAAAGGTAAAATAAATGAAAGCGAATGTTTACACAGTTACAAATGCTTGTGTCCGCTCTTGCGTTAAAGAGGAAGTCTTGATGTGTTTTCTGGCTCTACTAGAGCAGGTTTTCCTGCTTGAATGTTGATTATTTCCTCATATTCTCCATTGTTGCGGCTCCTCTCTTCCCAGTCTGTCAGTAACGCTCTGTTTAGTTCCTGTCTCTATGAAGCCCCTCCTTCTGAAAAGCACACTGTGCTCTGATTGGTCGGCTGGAGCAGTGTGTTGTGATTGGTGTTTGGGAAATGTCCCGCCCCTTACCATAACCACCAGTTTCAACACACTACTAACTAGCTCAACCAGGCCCCGCCCCTTTATTCTGCGTATGAATGATTTAAATGAGGAATATTGTGTAGGAAATCACTATGAAAGATAGATGGATGAGCGGTCCGAGCCAATGCATGAGCAGCACCTTCCTATTCCTAAAGCCAGTGAATGAAGCCACTCAGATGAGCAGAGAAACGTCTTCAACAAACAGACAAGCAGATGGCCCGAAATCAACATAAAGCTGACAGTGGAAGAACATTTGGGGGTGAGAATGTGAGATCATGTTTCTGCTGGTACAGTTTGCATTTATCTTTAAAGGTTTGGCTGGTTAGTGACTGCATGTTTGGAACTAATTTGCAAGTAACTGATCAACTGACGTCTGACACTGAGCAATGAAAGGTCTTCTGTGTAGTCAACACAGAGGTATGCCAATAAATCAAACTGACATGTGCGCTCGGCTTCATCCTGAATGAGATGAGAAAACGTGCAGTGTCAAGTGTTTTGAGCGCTGCTGCTGGGACAAAGACGTTCAGCCCATATGCAAGACATTTGTTTGGGATAAACGAGAAGAAATGATGGGCTTGACAACCTGCACATCTGGATGCACTAACAGCTGAGCAGATGCAAGCTGTCGGCGTGAGTGAATGAATGAAGAAACTGACAATTCTCCGCCGAGTGACGGTCTTCTTTAAGTGGCGTGAAGGACAGAAACATATGAGACGCACCTGCAGCGTTCAGCACTGATGGAGGAGCACAGGGTCATGTGACTGATGGAGGAGCACAGGGTCATGTGACTGATGGAGGAGCACAGGGTCATGTGACTGATGGAGGAGCACAGGGTCATGTGACTGATGGAGGAGCACAGGGTCATGTGACTGATGGAGGAGCACAGGGTCATGTGACTGATGGAGGAGCACAGGGTCATGTGACTGATGGAGGAGCACAGGGTCATGTGACTGATGGAGGAGCACAGGGTCATGTGACTGATGGAGGAGCACAGGGTCATGTGACTGATGCAAACACAACTAAACACAGACCAGCATCAGAGTGAGCAGTATATATATATATATTTTTTAAGTAATTTTTAGTATTTAATATAGAATATTATTTAACATTAATAAACATTATTTAATTATATTAAATAAAAGATAAAAGTATGTAATATTTAATAAATACATTTACTATATAAAAATAATACAATCAAAAATCAAATATCCTGTTTTTATCTTGTTAATATTTAAAAAATTCAATAAACAGAATAAGCACTAAAAATAAAATAAAATAAAATAAAATAAAATAAAATAAAATAAAATAAAATAAAATAAAATAAAATAAAATAAAATAAAATAAAATAAAATAAAATAAAATAAAATAAAATAAAATAAAATAAAATAATCCAGTTACAGACTTTCGGACCGACTTGAAAAGTGACCAGTTGTGGTGGTTGTTTAACATATTTTTATTATTTAAAATAACATTACATTTTTTAGATAAAAGTTTAAATTATTAAATTAATATATTTAATAAATTAAAATGTCCTATTTTTATTTTATTATTTTAAAAGTTCAATTAACAGAATAAGCACAAAATAAAAAATAATGTAATTAATTTAATAAATTAAGTAAATTATTTCATATTCAATAAATTAAAATGTTATGTTTTTATGCTCTTAATATTTTAAAAGTTCAACAAACAGAATAAGCACTAAAAATAAAATAAAATAAAATAAAAAAAAAATAAAAAAATAAAAAATAAAAAATAAATAAATAAATAAAATAAAATAAAATAAAATAAAATAAAATAAAATAAAATAAAATAAAATAAAATAAAATAAAATAAAATAAAATACCAGTTGTGGTGGTTGTTTAACATTATTTTTATTATTAAAAATAATATTAAAATTATTAGATAAAAGTTTAAATTATTAAATTAATTGAATAAATTAATATATTTAATAAATTAAAATGTCCTATTTTTATCTTATTATTTTAAAAGTTCAATTAACAGAATAAGCACAAAATAAAAAGTAATTAAATTATTTATTTAATAAATTAAGTAAATTATTTCATATTTCATATTTTTATCCTGTTAATATTTTCAATAAGTTCAACAAACAGAATAAGCACTAAAAATAACATAAAATAATAAAATAAAATAAAATGAAATAAATAAAATTTCCCATTTGTATCTTCTTATTATTTTTAAAAGTTCAGTAAAACAGAATAAGCACAAAAATAAAATAAAAAATAAAATAAATTATTTAATAAATTAAGTAGATTATTTAATATTTAATAAATTAAAATGTCCTGGTTTTTATCCTTTGACAAAGAGAATAAGCACAAAAAAATAAATAAATAAATAAATAAATAAAAATCCAGTTTATAGACTGTCAGACCAACTTGAAGTCACCAGTTGTGGTGCTTGTTTAACATTAAAATTATAAGATAAAAAAATATATATATATTAAATAAATTATTTAATAAATTAATAAATTAAATCAATTAAAAAGTCCTGTTTTTATCTTTTTATTATTTTTAAAAGTTCAGTAAAATGGAATAAGCACAAAAATATATAAAAAAAAAATAAAAAAAAGATTAAATAAATTAAGCAGATTATTTAATATTTAATCAATTAAAATGTCCTGTTTTTATCCTTCAACAAAGAGAATAAGCACAAAAATAAAACAATAAAATAAGAAAATAAATAAATAAAATAAAATAAAATAAAATAGGTCTATATAGTGTAAAATTAAATAACTGCCAACACTGACTAAAGTTTTTAACAAACCAAAATAATAATTGATATTGTAGCTGCTCTGTTTTCTCTTTGGCAGTAATCATTCCTTTAATTAGCTTTAAACTTCAATCAAGGTAATTCAGAGTGTCTTGATGAATCCGAGTGACTCTCGTGTCCTTTACTGATGGATTCAGTGGCTCATAATTGAAATTAAACTCGAAATGAGTTTTGGGGTCAGACGGGCAGGTCAGTGGAGACGGTATCCTGTTATTAATGGAAACTCATACACAATTAGAGCAGTAAAATCTGCAGGGCTTCAGTCGACCTCGGAGTGGAACAAGGTCGTGTCGCGGATCAAATGTCACTCCGTCCTCCTGATAACGTGAAGTATGAGAGTCTGTCTAGCGCAGCCTGAGGAAAAGCCTGGGCTCATTTAGAGGAATTATTAGTAGTTGCTCATGCACTTAAAGTTTGATCAGATGCACCATTTTCACCTTCTGGACGATAAAACAAGTGAATAAAATCCCACAGTTTTGCATATCAAATATGGGTTATAGGGTTCATATAAGCTCAGGGTCGAGCACTTCTGCATGTGTTTCATCCTCCAGAGCGAGTGTACGTCAGTCTGTTTGTTCTGCTCACAATCTCTACAAAGTGTGAGCGCGACAACACACACACACACACACGTTATCTGTTGCATGTCCAGGTCAAAGACAAGCCCGTGTTAAGCAATGCGTTTACCCCTGACAACAGCAGAACAAAACAAGCTCATTTCTTTTATTATCATACTGTAATTACTTCCATGAGGTTTTCATGAAAACATCCCTCACATTCATAATGACTTTGAAAACCTGAAGAAATCAAATACACACTCTTGGCTGAACTTTACAACTTATAGTGACGAATTACAGGATCTCAGATGCATGTCATTTTTACCTAAAATATTATAAAACATTCATGTTTTATGTCAAATAACCATGATCATCTTATTTGGGAATGAATTAAATAAATAAATGAATGACCATTGGCCAAAAAACTGTAGTTTTCTTACTGTAAAAGAAAATCCATCTGTTGGAAAAACTAACTTAATGTGTTGTGTTTGGAAAAAAAATAAAAGGGAAAAAAGTGCATTATTTACTTTTGGAAACTGAAAACAAAACAAAACCAGTTTACAGTCTGTCGGACCGATTCGAAAAGTGACAGTTGTGGTGGTTGTTGAACATTATTAAAATTATTAAATAAATAATACATTTAATAAATTTAAAAAGTCCTGTTTTTATCTTCTTATTATTTTCAGTAGAACAGAAAAAAAATAAAAAAATAAAATATAAAGTAAAAATAAACACCATAATCCGTAAATTATGCCGTAAATAAACACCATAATCCCCCCTCCACCAAACTTTACACTTGACACAATGCAGTCAGGCAAGTCCCGTTCTCCTGGCAACCGCCAAACCCAGACTCGTCCATGGGATTGCCAGACAGAGAAGCGTGATTGGTCACTCCAGAGAACACGTCTCACTGCTCTAGAGTCCAGTGGCGGCGTGCTTTACCCCACTGCATCCCACGCTTTGCATTGCTCTTGGTGATGTAAGGCTTGGATGAGCTGCTCGGCCATGGAAACCGATTCCATGAAGCTCTCTACACACTGTTCTTGAGCTCATCTGAAGGCCACACGAAGTTTGGAGGTCTGTAGCTATTGACTCTGCAGAAAGTTGGCGACTTCTGCGCACTGTGACCCTCAGCATGCGCTGACCCCGCTCTGTGATTTTACGTGGCCTATCACTTCGTGGCTGAGTTGCTGTTGTTCCCAATTGCTTCCACTTTCTTATAATCCCACTAACAGTTGAGCGTGGAATATTTAGTAGTGAGGAAATTTCAGGAATGGACTTATTGCACAGGTGGCAACCTATCACGGTACCACGCTTGAGTTCACTGAGCTCCTGAGAGCGACCCATTCTTTCACAAATGTTTGTAGAAGCGTCTGCATGCCTAGTGCTTGATTTATACACCTGTGGCCATGAAGTGATTGAACACCTGAATTCAATGATCTGGAGGGGTGTCCCAATACTTTTGGCAATATAGTGTATGTTCTAAGAATGTTTTGCTTTTAAGTTATGAAAACGTTACTTCTGAATGTTCTCGGAACTTTCAAAACGTCCAGTTTTTTTTTAAATGTTCAAAAACATTCCATTTTGCAAACATATGAGAATGTTACTTTTGAATGTTCTGAACATTCCGAAACAAGCAGCAACATTTAAAACTGTTAGACGAACGTACAAAACACTTCAGGAAAAATATTCTGTGAATGATGTTTTTGTGCAAACTTCTTGAGAACATTATTAAAGACCAGATAACTTTGAACGTTGAACGAACATTCTATTAATGTTACTGGAAGAACCATTTCCTGTTAGCTGGGAAAGCACACAGAGCTAATAGACACGGATTAAAGGCCACTTTCATTTCACGCCGTCTTAAACTCCTAACTGACCTGCACTGCTGAAGGGAATGTAAGAGTAACCAATGTCACGCTTTCCCTGATTTGATCCTGAATCATTATATCCTCCATATCAACAGAAGCTCCAGGGGAACGAGGCACCTTGAGAACTCACACTGAACTCTCTTATAATACGTTTCCCATGAGGCCACGCTGTTGCCAAACGGGTCCGCGGGACCTGTTAGGGGTTTTGTGAAGTTCTGGCTGCTTTAAGACGTGAGAGCAGAGGTTCTTCAGATGAAGCCTGCTAGAACCATTACAGCGTCCTCAGGTGTTGTAAATGTCAAAGTGGAGTGTGTGAAGTGTGATCGGGGACAGTAAATGACGAACTCACATAAATATGAGCGTGCCAAAGGAATTCAGTGAATGTGGGAGTCACTGACCTTCACTGGAAGATGCAGGAGAGTTCAGGAGCTGCTGATGGGATTCACTGCAGGTCCAAAATCCATCCTGATGAGGACATTTAATTGTGTTAATTAGTTAGTATGGAGTCAAATATCTGTCTTGCTGACTCCAACACTAAGTATTATGAGTCCTACAGATACAGTAGCACTCACATCATGATCAGATATATAGATATAGATATATATCAGCTAGTTGCCAAGGAAACATTACTTGATTGAACATGACACAATAAAATTATTATTTTCAAACCAAAATAAATGACATGGAAAAAAGGACCTTCATGTAACAAAATAAATCTAAATAAATACATTTTTAATATATTTTCATTTATTTTAACTTGATGTACTAAAATAATTAAAACTATATAGACATGGTAAAAACAACTAATAAAAAAACTGTACAGACATTTAAAAAAAAAAAAAAGAGAAAAACACACCACAAAATTACTAAAACTTTAACTAAAATTAAAATGGAAAATATAAAAATAAAAACAAATTCTAACTAGTAATAAAAGCTATAATATTAAAACAACACTTTAATTAGTACTCCATTGATTAGATGAAAACGAAAAAGTTAACAAACTAAAACCATAAAAAAAATGTATATACAGTGGGGAGAACAAGTATTTGATACACTGCCGATTTTGCAGGTTTGCCCACTTACAAAGCATGTAGAAGTCTGTAATTTTTATCATAGGTACTCTTCAACTGTGAGAGACGGAATCTAAAACAAAAATCCAGAAAATCACATTGTATGATTTTTAAATAATGAATTTGCATTTTATTGCATGACATAAGTATTTGATCACCTACCAACCAGTAAGAATTCCGGCTCTCACAGACCTGTTAGTTTTTCTTTAAGAAGCCCTCCTGTTCTCCACTCATTACCTGTATTAACTGCACCTGTTTGAACTCGTTACCTGTATAAAAGACACCTGTCCACACACTCAATCAAACATACTCCAACCTCTCCACAATGGCCAAGACCAGAGAGCTGTGTAAGGACATCAGGGATAAAATTGTAGACCTGCACAAGGCTGGGATGGGCTACAGGACAATAGGCAAGCAGCTTGGTGAGAAGGCAACAACTGTTGGTGCAATTATTAGAAAATGGAAGAAGTTCAAGATGACGGTCAATCTCCCTCGGTCTGGGGCACCATGCAAGATCTCACCTCGTGGGGCATCAATGATCATGAGGAAGGTGAGGGATCAGCCCAGAACTACACGGCAGGACCTGGTCAATGACCTGAAGAGAGCTGGGACCACAGTCTCAAAGAAAACCATTAGTAACACACTACGCCGTCATGGATTAAAATCCTGCAGCGCACGCAAGGTCCCCCTGCTCAAGCCAGCGCATGTCCAGGCCCGTCTGAAGTTTGCCAATGACCATCTGGATGATCCAGAGGAGGAATGGGAGAAGGTCATGTGGTCTGATGAGACAAAAATAGAGCTCTTTGGTCTAAACTCCACTCGCCGTGTTTGGAGGAAGAAGAAGGATGAGTACAACCCCAAGAACACCATCCCAACCGTGAAGCATGGAGGTGGAAACATCATTCTTTGGGGATGCTTTTCTGCAAAGGGGACAGGACGACTGCACCGTATTGAGGGGAGGATGGATGGGGCCATGTATCGCGAGATCTTGGCCAACAACCTCCTTCCCTCAGTAAGAGCATTGAAGATGTTGTCGTGGCTGGGTCTTCCAGCATGACAACGACCCGAAACACACAGCCAGGGCAACTAAGGAGTGGCTCGGTAAGAAGCATCTCAAGGTCCTGGAGTGGCCTAGCCAGTCTCCAGACCTGAACCCAATAGAAATCTTTGGAGGGAGCTGAAAGTCCGTATTGCCCAGCGACAGCCCCGAAACCTGAAGGATCTGGAGAAGGTCTGTATGGAGGAGTGGGCCAAAATCCCTGCTGCAGTGTGTGCAAACCTGGTCAAGAACTACAGGAAACGTATGATCTCTGTAATTGCAAACAAAGGTTTCTGTACCAAATATTAAGTTATGCTTTTCTGATGTATCAAATACTTATGTCATGCAATAAAATGCTAATTAATTATTACAATTAATACATACAATGTGATTTTCTGGATTTTTGTTTTAGATTCTGTCTCTCACAGCTGAAGAGTACCTATGATAAAAATTACAGACTTCTACATGCTTTGTAAGTGGGCAAACCTGCAAAATCGGCAGTGTATCAAATACTTGTTCTCCCCACTGTAAGGAACATTATTATATGACCAACAGAGGACCATGTGGGAACGTTCTGTTACAGTCCCAAATGTCCTCTTTGTAACGTTGCTGTGTGACCATAGAATAACCAAAATGGAACGTCCCCCTATAAGTCATATAAGGAACCTTGAACTGCAGCACTTTCAAAACCAAAAGAGGATGTTTTAGGAACGTCCCTAATGTTCTATAAAGGTTCGGGATTTTTGTCACCTTTAGAGAACTTTTATGGAACGTTGCGCAAGGTCACAAGAACATCCCCTCCTACGTGGGATATTTGTGCTGGAAAACAAGACAGAAGTACTGAGGAAGAACATCATTTTTGCAGTGTATGAAATGCTTGAGTTAAAAACGGTCAATCATTTGCGTTAATGGGTTTGCAAGTAAACTTTGTCATCCTAACACAAAGAATGAAGTCTGTATACTTTCAGAAACTGGATAAAGTTTGGTTAATTATGAGACACTTTGCAAGTGTGTGTGTGTGAGATGCACTAAAATGTCCAGCATCTGAACTTTAGAGCCATCGTCCTTCACATCAGTGAACCGTTTCCAACCTCAGTCAGTTTTTCCATGTGTTTCCGTCCAGGTGATCAATTATTGTCTTATCTAGACAAAAGGAGGCTCGTTGTTAATCACACTCACACAGATCAAGTGCTGGAGTTCTGCTGGTGTGTGTGTGTGTGTGCAGTGAAAGCTCCCGTCCCTCCGTCCACTGGCACGTTTTTATGTTTCCCACTGAGGCTGTAAAGAAGCCGCTGGGAATGTCATGGAACGGAACATGTGTGGATATAACATTCCCAGATGAACAACTCCAACTTTAAGAGACAAACGTGTTTGGTCGCAGCTGCCAATTCCATGTGAATAACTGTTGATATCAATACACTTTATGAAATATAAAATGAGTTTCTGGAGGAAAACTGACAGGAAAAAAAAAAAACATCTAATAAAAAGTTTTCCTGGAACCAGACTCGGAAGTGCTCGTAAAAATGTAGTTGTTTTTGTGAACGTTTAGAGAGTTGGTGATTTTCTTAACACATTGTTATTTTCTTCATTACGTGAAGCTTTATTATTTTCAAAGAATGTGTTTCTTTCCCTTTCTGTGAATGTTCATGTTCCACAGATCTTCCAGTTTCTGCTGTAATACAAGTGAATCATCTTTACAATTAAATCCATTATTTTACTACTTATACATGTCTTCGTAACACATTGCATTTATCTTACATTTTTTGTTCTGGTTCGGTGTTATTTTAGTATTTAGTATTTGAGATACTATTATAGTTTTTATTAATAGTTTGATTTAGTTGAATTAGTGGCGACTGTCATGGCGGTCAAGCAAATCCACCATAGGTTTTAAAAATACTACTGTTTTTGTGTCACGGAATGTAGTTTTAACAGTTTTTTTAGGTGAGAATGTAGTTCTTTGGACCTCAAGTATGTTACTCATATATAAACATATATATAAGAGGAATTTGCCGCTGTCTCTCATGTAGATAGTGATTAAACATGAGATATAATTCATTTGGGGTATATCAAACGGGCAATCTTTGCTCCAGAGCAAATCGATTTTGGTTAAGGGGAAATTATGTTTCATAACTTTATATTTAGGCTATACTTACTGCATGGCCTACTAGAGCGCTGCTTTTGTACGTTTGGCTGAATTTTTTGCTTGTGTTTTGTTTCCTATTGTCTTTTATAATGGCCTTTGTTGTTAATTTAAATATTATTGTTCAATAAATATTATTTTATATAAATATGCAGTATTTGGTATTGAGAAAGGGTCCGTTAGTGATTGTGATATGGACTTCGGTGACAGTTTCATTATTACACCACTACTAATACGAGTGACTGGTTGTAAACAAGGAAGTTGTTTCAGCGCTGTCAATCTTTTAAAAGGACAAAGACAAAGATATCACTTTCCTCATCAGACATTCAAACTGATTTTTAATGGATATAATATTATGGACATTGAGCTGAAGAATGAATGCTATATCAGATCCAGGTAATACACTCGTTTAGTCGATCTCTCTCTTTCTCTCATAATACCATAATACTCTACATAATACAATAATCGTCAATGAAGTGACTCAGCGTTTCTTCGTTACTTGCTCTAAAGTGATGTTTCTGAATCGGTAATGGAGGCTCGGGCTCGACTGTCAAAATGTCATCTTGAGATGTGAATCAGTAGCGGAAGGAAGTAGTTCTGCACAAAAGAGATTTTAAAGACACTCCGTTGATTTTTCTTATTTATTTACTCCGTTGTGCCATTGATCTGTTGTATAAACGCATTAATCACAATCGTATCAGTGCGATATGACTGTATATCAGTGATTACCTACAGCCGAATCACAGCCGTGCTGATATACAGTCATATCGCACTGATAGTGTGATATTGCTCATTTATATATATATATATATATCCATATATATCCATTTTAATTTTAGTTTTGATATAGTATTTGATACACTGCCGATTTTGCAGGTTTGCCCACTTACAAAGCATGTAGAAGTCTGTAATTTTTATCATAGGTACTCTTCAACTGTGAGAGACAGAATCTAAAAAAATCCAGAAAATCACATTGTATGATTTTTAAATAATTAATTTGAATTTTATTGCATGACATAAGTATTTGATACATCAGAAAAGCAGAACTTAATATTTGGTACAGAAACCTTTGTTTGCAATTACAGAGATCATACGTTTCCTGTAGTTCTTGACCAGGTTTGCACACACTGCAGCAGGGATTTTGGCCCACTCCTCCATACAGACCTTCTCCAGATCCTTCAGGTTTCGGGGCTGTCGCTGGGCAATACGGACTTTCAGCTCCCTCCAAAGATTTTCTATTGGGTTCAGGTCTGGAGACTGGCTAGGCCACTCCAGGACCTTGAGATGCTTCTTACGGAGCCACTCCTTAGTTGCCCTGGCTGTGTGTTTCGGGTCGTTGTCATGCTGGAAGACCCAGCCACGACCCATCTTCAATGCTCTTACTGAGGGAAGGAGGTTGTTGGCCAAGATCTCGCGATACATGGCCCCATCCATCCTCCCCTCAATACGGTGCAGTCGTCCTGTCCCCTTTGCGGAAAAGCATCCCCAAAGAATGATGTTTCCACCTCCATGCTTCACGGTTGGGATGGTGTTCTTGGGGTTGTACTCATCCTTCTTCTTCCTCCAAACACGGCGAGTGGAGTTTAGACCAAAAAGCTCTATTTTTGTCTCATCAGACCACATGACCTTCTCCCATTCCTCCTCTGGATCATCCAGATGGTCATTGGCAAACTTCAGACGGGTCTGGACATGCGCTGGCTTGAGCAGGGGGACCTTGCGTGCGCTGCAGGATTTTAATCCATGACGGCGTAGTGTGTTACTAATGGTTTACTTTGAGACTGTGGTCCCAGCTCTCTTCAGGTCATTGACCAGGTCCTGCCGTGTAGTTCTGGGCTGATCCCTCACCTTCCTCATGATCATTGATGCCCCACGAGGTGAGATCTTGAACTTCCATTTTCTAATAATTGCGCCAACAGTTGTTGCCTTCTCACCAAGCTGCTTGCCTATTGTCCTGTAGCCCATCCCAGCCTTGTGCAGGTCTACAATTTTATCCCTGATGTCCTTACACAGCTCTCTGGTCTTGGCCATTGTGGAGAGGTTGGAGTCTGTTTGATTGAGTGTGTGGACAGGTGTCTTTTATACAGGTAACGAGTTCAAACAGGTGCAGTTAATACAGGTAATGAGTGGAGAACAGGAGGGCTTCTTAAAGAAAAACTAACAGGTCTGTGAGAGCCGGAATTCTTACTGGTTGGTAGGTGATCAAATACTTATGTCATGCAATAAAATGCAAATTCATTATTTAAAAATCATACAATGTGATTTTCTGGATTTTTGTTTTAGATTCCGTCTCTCACAGTTGAAGAGTACCTATGATAAAAATTACAGACTTCTACATGCTTTGTAAGTGGGCAAACCTGCAAAATCGGCAGTGTATCAAATACTTGTTCTCCCCACTGTATATGACTTTAGGGGGACGTTCCATTTTGGTTATTCTATGGTCACATGGCAACGTTACAAAAAGGACATTTGGGATGTTAACAGAACGTTCCCATACGGTTCCCTGTTAGTCAGATGGGGGCGTTTCATTCGGGACTGCGCTGCAACATATCTTGTTCAGTGCTCAATCTCTACACTACATTCCCATAACGTTTGCAGGACCTTTAGGGGACCAATCTAGAATGTTATTTTGGTCCTATTTAAGTCCTTCCATCACGTTTAATGAATGTTTTCAGAACATGTGTGTGTGAATCAATGTACACTGGGCTGCTTTGCAAATGAGGGTCAGTAAAACACAGGATTTGCACAAAAGTTGCTTCTCAAATATGCAGAGGTGTAAAGGGTACCTGAAAACCATACTTGACTAAAAGTACAGATTCCTTAGAGCGAAAATTACTCCATTACAAGTTACAAGCCACCAATCCCAATACGACTTGAGTAAGTCTTAGAGTATCTGATTTCAACAGTACTTAATTAGTTTACTCATACTAAATATAGGCTCAACGATGCACTAGTCCTCGACACCTGAGAGACATGCCAGTGAAAATAAGAAACTATTGATTTGTAAGATGAGAAATCATGTTTATTTTCTAAAATCAAAATAAAACTGAACATCTCAATATTGCAATAAATCAAGGTCGACACAACAGCCTCTTAAACATCTACAAACTCACATGTCTCAGTTACGCTCAAGTGCACAAAAAGGCCATACGTAAACCAATATCCTTCAGAAAGGTCTCGTCAATATAGCAGATAAATAAAATATTGTTAAGTAAAATGAAATAGTCAAAGTCTACTTGCACTGGATGTGCTGGTTTCATCATCGGCTGCAGTCATGAACTCATCTCATAAATCAACTGCGGTTCATCAACTCCCTGCTAATGCACTCGCATTCACTAAAAGTAGCCTTGATGACAAGTTTGGGTGAGTAAAGGCAAAACACACAAGATATAATACCTGGCGAATGCGATTTCGATTCTTTATAGCAGAAACAAACTGCTGCAGAAAAAGTTAGGTGCCATGCAAAATGTAATGTATAACTGCATTACTCTATTCTCTACAAATCTATTGGAGTAAAAAGTGCATTTACTTATTCATAAATGTAGTCAAGTAGAGACTAAAAATTGCTAATATATTTGATACTCAGTAAAACTACAAAGTAGCCAAAAAGATACTTAATACAGTAACTAATTACATTTACTCAAATACTTTACACCACTGCAAAGATGGATCAATACTAACTGTTTGTCCAACTTCATATCCAGAACAAGTACCGCACGTTATATTTTGTGAATGTACGCAAATGGCCTTTGTGAATGTGCTGGTTAGGACGCTGACGGCTAATGTGGCTAAAGTTACTATGCCTCTGACTGTATTCACAGAGATCAGAGCTATGTCATTAGTTTTACTTTTAAGAAGTAATAAAAGTGCGCTTCTGAAATTGTGCAAGCGGTAAAAATAACAAGCTCTGGTCTCTGTGAATACAGTAAGAGACAATGGTAGCTTTAGCCACATTAGCACATTCAGAAAGGCCATTTGCAAACACACATTATAAAGTGCAGTACTTATGTGTTCTGGATATGGAGTTGGATCACAAAGAGTTGGTACTGATCCATCTTTGAGAAACAACTTTTGTGCAAATCCTGTGTTTTACTGACCCTCGTTTACAAAGCAGCCCAGTGTACATTGATTCACACACACGTTCTGAAAACATTCAGTAAATGTGATGGAAGAACCTAAATAGGACCAAAATAACATTGTAGGTTCTGCAAATGTTATGGGAATGTAGCGTAGAGACCTAGAGGGAACGTCCTATAGTAATGGTCCTGTAAACATTTCCAGAACGTCCTACGTCCCCCAACCCTTAAAAAAACTCCACAAAATTACTTGTTTGGACATGAAACAAAAATATTTTCAAAGCAAAATAAATGGCATGAAAAATTACAAAATAAATGTAAATAAATGAATTCAAAGTCTCTTTAGAAAAATCTAAACGTACATTGCATGATGAAGTGCCCTAAATTAGGCCATTTCTGCCCTGCATTGTTTAAATACCAGACTAAAAGTCTCTCGTAAAGTCTCTCGTAAATGAGTGATTATTTCTCAAGACGCAGAATGTGCCAGATCAAGCTTCTGTGGAGTGTTTCTGCCATCCATTCCTCTGCTTTATGTCTTTCTGTGTTACTCTGGAAAGGGAATGTATCATGTTTAGAGTGACTGTATGTCTTTGTCACTTTAAGTGTGTCACTCAATCAGTGCTGAAGTTTCCAAAACTGAGACGATCTGTTCAATACTTCATGCAGCAAACGGCCACAGCAGGTCTAGAATATCTGGAGTTCTCTATCATTCCCATCATTCCCAAAGGCAAACTGCTCAGGAAAACCCAACAGCATGAAACTTGAAATCTCAGTTCAGGATACACTTGCTTTTGAGCCAGACACCAGAGCAATATGCTATATATATTAATGTTTCTTAAAGAAGTTTCTTCTGCTCACTAAAGCTGCATTTATTTGATCAAAATACAGTAAAAATTGTGAAATATTATTATAATGTAAAACAGCTGTTTTCAATGTGAATATATAGTAAAGTGTAATTTATTCCTGTGATCAAAGCTGAATTTATCATCATTACTCCAGTCTTCAGTGTCACATGATCCTTCACAAATCATTCTCATATGAGGATTTGATGCTCAAGAAACATTTATGATTATTAGCAATGTTCATATTTTTGTGGAAACCGTCATACATTTTATTTCTCAGGATTCTTTGATGAATAGAAAGTTCAAAAGAACAGCATTTATTTGAGATAGATACTTTTGTAACATTATAAATGTGTAACTTTTGATCAATTTTTAGAATGCATCCTTGAAATATCCCCAAATACTCCAATCTTTTGAATATGAAGCAGCACAACTGTTTTCAACACTGATAATAATCATAAATGTTTGTTGAGCATCAAATCCTCACATTAGAATGATTTGTGAAGGATCATGTGACACTGAAGACTGGAGTAATGATGATAAATTCAGCTTTGATCACAGGAATAAATTACACTTTACTATATATTCACATAGAGAACAGCTGATTTATACTGGAGTAATATTTCACTGTTTTACTGTTATTTTGTTTGATATATGCATACACACATCTCATTCAGGTTGTTCAGGGCATTTCAGTTTTAAAAAGGGGAAAGTAAAAAGTAAGTACACCCTTTACAAAATCAAATGTTTCTAAAGCTGTTGAGGGAATAGAGATGCTCGGAAGAGTAATACAGAAAACAGAGCTTTAGTAAACACAGATGAGGTGGAGGTTCAAAGAGAGGAAATTAAATTACTGCAGGCCCAAAACCATGAGCATACCGACCGTCTGAGACCAATCCCATCCTGAAGTCACTCGTGATCAGGGCTGCCATGTTCTGATTGGTTGAGATACTCCTGTCAATCAGACCATCAGTGGGCGATGACTTCATCTAAGACACACCCACAACAAACCTGAGCAGATCAAGCTGAAGGGTCAGTGTTGAGCTGGGGTGCGTTTCCAAAAAGTTCAATTGTTACCAATAGAGTTCAAATGAACTTGTGACTATAGTTGGCTAACGAGGCTTTTGGGAAATGAAATACAATCGCTGAAATCGCATACTTTCCTACTACATATAGGCTAAAAACAGTATGTGACAAGAATAGTATGTCCGAATAGTATGTTGTTCTATAAATAAGTACCCAGAAAACCTTGTTCTTATACTTTACTATCCCATGAGGCCACGGGAGAGGATTTATGAACGACAGTGAAGCGACACGCTGGTAGATCACATGACTTTGACAACATGGCAAATGTAGTATGTCTGGATCACATTCATACTAGAACGCACTTCAAAATAAGTACCTACTATGCGATTTCAGACACAGTCCCATTAGGAGACATCACAACTACAGCATTATGGGATACAAAGTTGCTTTCTCCATTAACATTGAATTATCATTTGTTTTTTGCACGCAACATACACTGAACACACACACACAAAACTCAAAATTTAGGTCATTTTTTTTAAGTTAAGAAATTCAACGTTTAAGTAAGCAGAACTGGCAGATTTTAATGTTCTACTCATACATTTTAATTGCTCTTTACTTAAAAACAGAGTAAGTTAATTCATACATTTAACTTAAAATTATCATGTAATCTCAATTTAAATATTTTTTAGAAGTGGAACTGTAGCGTGCTGAAAAAATAGCCCAGTTTCAGGTAAATTTAAGTTTGTCTAAATTAAAAGAAACAAGTTCATAGAACTCAAAACAATGAAACAATTCAGATTACTTAAAATGTGTCAGTTTCATGAACTCAAAAGAAAAAGAAAGCTTTAACTATTCATAAAAAGTACTAATTTGAACTAATTGGTTTAATCTGAGTTTGCCCTACTCAAACCAATTAATTATTTTGAGCGTTAGGGTTTACAGTGTATCAAATTCCAAAATATGTAATTATATTAATACGCCACAGGTGAACAGGGTAATTTAAGTAATAGAGATCACCATAATTAATCAGTACATTTAGAAAATGTTTTGTACTTACAAGTTTTCTGAAATGCTTACTGCTTCGAGACTTGGGTAAAGATCCAAATGCACCTTTATTGGGAAATCCAGAATCATAATCCGTCAAAACACCATGCAGATAATCCACACAATCAACACCAGGGCAGAAAACACAGGCAAACAGGCAAACAGGGAAATCCAGGACAACAGGCCAAAGTTTAGGATACAAGGGCTCAGAATTGCAGTGCGACACAAACAAGACTTCGCAAAGAGTGACTGAAAACACAGGGTTTATAAAGGCGGAATTAACAAGACACAGCTGAAAGTAATGACACATAATGAGTCCAGGCAATGGATTGTGGGAAATGCAGTTTGTGATGAGATAGCAATGAACGAGGGAGGAGAGCCCTCTGGTGGAGATCAAAGGCACTCCAGCTGGTGGATGTGACACTGCCTGAATAGGATTCTGTGCATTGGATAAAGCCAGGTTCAAAACTTTTATTTGATGTTGTTTGACATATTAAAGGTTTTTACAGAGGGGATTCCGGATTTCTCATTTTATCACTCCAGAAAACAGAAAACACTGTCAACTGACAGGCAAAAAGATAGTATTGCCAAAAGTTTTGGGACGCTTGCCTTTACATGCACATGAACTTTAATGACATCCCATTCTTAATCCGTAGGGTTTAATATGGAGCTGGCCCACCCTTTGCAGCTCTAACAGCTTCAACTCTTCTGGGAAGGCTTTCCACAAGGTTTAGGAGTGTGTTTATGGGAATTTTTGAACATTCTTCTAGAAGCGCATTTGTGAGGTCAGGCACTGATGTTGGACGAGAAGGCCTGGCTCGCAGTCTCCGCTCTAATTCATCCCAAAGGTGTTCTATCGGGTTGAGGTCAGGACTCTGTGCAGGCCAGTCAAGTTCCTCCACACCAAACTCACTCATCCATGTCTTTATGGACCGATGCTTTGTGCACTGGTGCGCAGTCATGTTGGAACAGGAAGGGGCCGTCCCCAAACTGTTCCCACAAAGTTGGGAGCATGAAATTGTCCAAAATGTCTTGGTATGCTGAAGCATTAAGAGTTCCTTTCACTGGAACTAAGGGGCCAAGCCCAACCTCTGAAAAACAACCCCACACCATAATCCCCCCTCCACCAAACTTTACACTTGGCACAATGCAGTCAGGCAAGTCCCGTTCTCCTGGCAACCGCCAAACCCAGACTCGTCCATGGGATTGGCAGACAGAGAAGCGTGATTGGTCACTCCAGAGAACACGTCCAGTGGCGGCGTGCTTTACCCCACTGCATCCCACGCTTTGCATTGCACTTGGTGATGTAAGGCTTGGATGAGCTGCTCGGCCATGGAAACCCATTCCATGAAGCTCTCTACACACTGTTCTTGAGCTCATCTGAAGGCCACAGAAGTTTGGAGGTCTGTAACTGTTGACTCTGCAGAAAGTTGGCGACTTCTGTGCACTGTGACCCTCAGCATGCGCTGACCCCGCTCTGTGATTTTACGTGGCCTACCACTTTGTGGCTGAGTTGCTGTTGTTCCCAATTGCTTCCACTTTGTTATAATCCCACTAACAGTTGAGCGTGGAATATTTAGTAGTGAGGAAATGTCAGGAATGGACTTATTGCACAGGTGGCAACCTATCACGGTACCACGCTTGAGTTCACTGAGCTCCTGAGAGCAACCCATTCTTTCACAAATGTTTGTAGAAGCGTCTGCATGCCTAGTGCTTGATTTATACACCTGTGGCCATGAAGTGATTGAACACCTGAATTCAGTGATTTGGAGGGGCGTCCCAATACTTTTGGCAATATTGTGTATGTTCTAAGTAAGGCAATTGATATATGTACAAACCTTCAGACTATAGATAGGAATAAAACTGTAAAGTTTGGTGAATGCGAAGCTGCTGAAGTGATTTTTGACTCAAACTCACCACTTATGGATTGCAAATTATTATTATTGTTTTGCATGTTTATCTCAAAAATGACCAGTGCATGAAAAAAAATGCTTTTGCCTTAAAGTAGATATTTTACCAGTGAGTTCACATTCATTGGGAGCTTCCATACAGCTGTCATTGAGATGAACGGGAAAGCTGACGGATCGCTCATTCCAGGAACATTAGAGAAACATGGTTAGCAATCGGCTCTCGAGTAAAACGCAGGCCAGTTCTGAGAGATTCACAGATCTACCAGCCTAACATATTCTTCCAATGACTTCAGTGTCGAACACAGTTTCACTCTTACATCATTAACACACACATGACGTTTTATTGCTCTGCTGCACAGACGTGATGTTTACATGCTGGCGTCTGTAATTACAGCAGCGGTTCAACTCATTTATACAATATAAATGAATCAGCATGAAATATTAAACCTCAACATCACAGTGAGTAACATATGCAAGTGGAACATGTTGAAAATGACTCCCTATTTGTAAAACAGGGCATCATTTTTCTTCTTATCATATTTAAATAAACTGCATGTTTGCTTGTTTTCAATGAAAAAAATCACTGTTTTACAAGAAAATACTATTTCAGTCTTTATACTTCAAAATTTCACATTTAATTCAGTGTTGTTTGTCTCAATTGTGAAATTTATTTTACAAATTTCTGAGTGGAAATTATTTCTACTATTTATAGCTCAATATGGAGCGGATGAGCTGTTCCGCTGGGTCCTAAAGTCAGTTTTTCTCTTCAGTATGCATTCAGATACACATGTAGACATTATAAAATCATTTTTTGGTAAAGTTTACTTTTAATTTTGAGGATTTTTTAGGCTTTTCTATGTGTACTGAAGCATTTCTCGCATTCCATTCATTCCTAAGGGGTCAAATTGACCCGCGAGGGAAGGATTTGTTACTTTTTTTACAAACCCGATTCCAAAAAAGTTGGGACACTGTACAAATTGTGAATAAAAAAGGAATGCAATAATTTACAAATCTCATAAACTTATATTTTATTCACAATAGAATATAGATAACATATCAAATGTTGAAAGTGAGACATTTTGAAATGTCATGCCAAATATTGGCTCATTTTGGATTTCATGAGAGCTACACATTCCAAAAAAGTTGGGACAGGTAGCAATGAATGGCCGGAAAAGTTAAATGTACATATAAGGAACAGCTGGAGGACCAATTTGCAACTTATTAGGTCAATTGGCAACATGATTGGGTATAAAAAGAGCCTCTCAGAGTGGCAGTGTCTCTCAGAAGTCAAGATGGGCAGAGGATCACCAATTCCCCCAATGCTGCGGCGAAAAATAGTGGAGCAATATCAGAAAGGAGTTTCTCAGAGAAAAATTGCAAAGAGTTTGAAGTTATCATCATCTACAGTGCATAATATCATCCAAAGATTCAGAGAATCTGGAACAATCTCTGTGCGTAAGGGTCAAGGCCGGAAAACCATACTGGATGCCCGTGATCTTCGGGCCCTTAGACGGCACTGCATCACATACAGGAATGCTACTGTAATGGAAATCACAACATGGGCTCAGGAATACTTCCAGAAAACATTGTCAGTGAACACAATCCACCGTGCCATTCGCCGTTGCCGGCTAAAACTCTATAGGTCAAAAAAGAAGCCATATCTAAACATGATCCAGAAGCGCAGGCGTTTTCTCTGGGCCAAGGCTCATTTAAAATGGACTGTGGCAAAGTGGAAAACTGTTCTGTGGTCAGACGAATCAAAATTTGAAGTTCTTTTTGGAAAACTGGGACGCCATGTCATCCGGACTAAAGAGGACAAGGACAACCCAAGTTGTCATCAGCGCTCAGTTCAGAAGCCTGCATCTCTGATGGTATGGGGTTGCATGAGTGTGTGTGGCATGGGCAGCTTACACATCTGGAAAGGCACCATCAATGCTGAAAGGTATATCCAAGTTCTAGAACAACATATGCTCCCATCCAGACGTCGTCTCTTTCAGGGAAGACCTTGCATTTTCCAACATGACAATGCCAGACCACATACTGCATCAATTACAACATCATGGCTGCGTAGAAGAAGGATCCGGGTACTGAAATGGCCAGCCTGCAGTCCAGATCTTTCACCCACAGAAAACATTTGGCGCATCATAAAGAGGAAGATGCGACAAAGAAGACCTAAGACAGTTGAGCAACTAGAAGCCTGTATTAGACAAGAATGGGACAACATTCCTATTCCTAAACTTGAGCAACTTGTCTCCTCAGTCCCCAGACGTTTGCAGACTGTTATAAAAAGAAGAGGGGATGCCACACAGTGGTAAACATGGCCTTGTCCCAACTTTTTTGAGATGTGTTGATGCCATGAAATTTAAAATCAACTTATTTTCCCCTTAAAATGATACATTTTCTCAGTTTAAACATTTGATATGTCATCTATATTGTATTCTGAATAAAATATTGAAATTTGAAACGTCCACATCATTGCATTCTGTTTTTATTTCACAATTTGTACAGTGTCCAAACTTTTTTGGAATCGGGTTTGTAATTTCAACCACATAAACTCCTCGAATCCAGTCAATTTTTTTGTGTTTTCGTGGTTCAAGTGCGACAAAAGTCCTAAGATCTTAATCCGATGAACAACTCAATTTTTAAAAATGAGTTTCGGGTCAAAATGACCCGAGGGAAGAATAAGGGAATGATTACATAGTCACAAAATAAATTATTCATAATTGATTGATTCTCTGATGTCAATTATAATGTTCACATGACATGCAGGTAAACAAATAAAATATTTTGGTAATGCTTTACTTAAAACCTTTATATATAATGCATTATAAAACTATTTTAATGCATTAATTATGCACCTTACGATGCAGTTTATGATCTCATGAATAATTCTAACCACTGTTATAATACATTATAATGCTTATCTACACCTTTAGAAAGTATAATGCATTAAAACACATGACAAACAACCAATTTCAGATGTAACAAGGAATCTGGAAATATTATAATGCATTTTAATTTTGGTTAAAATTATTTATGAAAAGATATATTGCATTATAACTGTCTGGTTTTCAGTCAACGATTCTGCGTCAGTGTGGCACCATCCCCCAATTCTGCAGGGAATCAACAACTGGCTGAAGACCTGAATGAGTTTTACTGCAGATTTGAAAATCTTAAGGCCGGGACACACCAAGCGTCGGTCAACTGCAGCATGTTGAATCGGCATCGGTGAGAGAACGAGACATATTAGACATTTAGGCTTTAAGTAAATTGTTACCAATAATATAATATGTATATAAACAGTTCTAGCTATATACTCAGTTCTAAAATAACCCATGCAAATTCACTGTTTATACAAATGGTTGAAAATAAATCACAATATGACACAATGTCTCCCCCAAAGCGATTGATTTTCATTAGATGAAGTCTCCAGTCCAGATCAAATAAATCATGCAAGCTTCTAGAAGAGCTTAAGACAACACACGTCAGATGTTTGAACAGGCCGATTCCTCTGAACACACATGTAAACGTCGTCTGGTTTAGGGGTTTCATTTCAGTTTCTGTTTCTCTGCTGCGTGTTAAGACCCTTGTATATGACGGACAAATAAATCGGCTTTACTTTATAATTAGTACAAGCTCTAAATTGCACAATGCCAGATCTTTTGTCCCTTTCCACTAAAAACAGAAAACATGTTTCGCTTCTCTGGGTGAGAGATCAGGGTTTGGAGCGAAGAGCAACATAACATCTGTGTGGATTTAAACAGCTGGCAATGTTCTGACGCATCTGCCAAAAAGCCATTGTTGGGAATGGAAGAAACATACCAGAGATCAAAAACGATAAATCTTGATTTACAGTGCAAACACTAAAGGGAAGATGAGGAGAGAGAGAAAGGGGAAAAAGAGCGTCAGATTGAGATAACAATGCATCTTCTGATCCCATAATGCACTGCAGGTCAGATCAGCACAAGAAACAACTTCACACTAAAACACAGCAACCACTGTGACCAATACTACCAATCCTGAACTAAAAAGTCCTGCCTGACTCCAAACACACACACACACACACACACACACAAAAAAAGCATAGGCGTTTAAGGTTGTGTCATGGAATATATATATATATATACACAGTGGGGAGAACAAGTATTTGATACACTGCCAATTTTGCATTTTCCTACTTACAAAGCATGTAGAAGTCTGTAATTTTTATCATAGGTACTCTTCAACTGTGAGAGACGGAATCTAAAACAAAAATCCAGAAAATCACATTGTATGATTTTTAAATAATTAATTTGCATTTTATTGCATGACATAAGTATTTGATCACCTACCAACCAGTAAGAATTCCGGCTCTCACAGACCTGTTAGTTTTTCTTTAAGAAGCCCTCCTGTTCTCCACTCATTACCTGTATTAACTGCACCTGTTTGAACTCGTTACCTGTATAAAAGACACCTGTCCACACACTCAATCAAACATACTCCAACCTCTCCACAATGGCCAAGACCAGAGAGCTGTGTAAGGACATCAGGGATAAAATTGTAGACCTGCACAAGGCTGGGATGGGCTACAGGACAATAGGCAAGCAGCTTGGTGAGAAGGCAACAACTGTTGGCGCAATTATTAGAAAATGGAAGTTCAAGATCTCACCTCGTGGGGCATCAATGATCATGAGGAAGGTGAGGGATCAGCCCAGAACTACACGGCAGGACCTGGTCAATGACCTGAAGAGAGCTGGGACCACAGTCTCAAAGAAAACCATTAGTAACACACTACGCCGTCATGGATTAAAATCCTGCAGCGCACGCAAGGTCCCCCTGCTCAAGCCAGCGCATGTCCAGGCCCGTCTGAAGTTTGCCAATGACCATCTGGATGATCCAGAGGAGGAATGGGAGAAGGTCATGTGGTCTGATGAGACAAAAATAGAGCTTTTTGGTCTAAACTCCATTCGCCGTGTTTGGAGGAAGAAGAAGGATGAGTACAACCCCAAGAACACCATCCCAACCGTGAAGCATGGAGGTGGAAACATCATTCTTTGGGGATGCTTTTCTGCAAAGGGGACAGGACGACTGCACCGTATTGAGGGGAGGATGGATGGGGCCATGTATCGCGAGATCTTTGTCAACAACCTCCTTCCCTCAGTAAGAGCATTGAAGATGGGTCGTGGCTGGGTCTTCCAGCATGACAACGACCCGAAACACACAGCCAGGGCAACTAAGGAGTGGCTCCGTAAGAAGCATCTCAAGGTCCTGGAGTGGCCTAGCCAGTCTCCAGACCTGAACCCAATAGAAAATCTTTGGAGGGAGCTGAAAGTCCGTATTGCCCAGCGACAGCCCCGAAACCTGAAGGATCTGGAGAAGGTCTGTATGGAGGAGTGGGCCAAAATCCCTGCTGCAGTGTGTGCAAACCTGGTCAAGAACTACAGGAAACGTATGATCTCTGTAATTGCAAACAAAGGTTTCTGTACCAAATGTTAAGTTCTGCTTTTCTGATGTATCAAATAATTATGTCATGCAATAAAATGCAAATTAATTACTTAAAAATCATACAATGTGATTTTCTGGATTTTTGTTTTAGATTCTGTCACTCACAGCTGAAGAGTACCTATGATAAAAATTACAGACTTCTACATGCTTTGTAAGTTGGCAAACCCGCAAAATCGGCAGTGTATCAAATACTTGTTCTCCCCACTGTATATACACACCGATCAAGCATAACATTATGACCACTGACAGGTGAAGTGAATAACACTGATTATCTCTTCATCACGGCACCTGTTAGTGGGTGGGACATATTAGGCAGCAAGTGAACATTTTGTCCTCAAAGTTGGTGTGTTAGAAGCAGGAAAAATGGGCAAGCGTAAGGATTTGAGCGAGTTTGACAAGGGCCAAATTGTGATGGCTAGACGACTGGGTCAGAGCATCTCCAAAACTGCAGCTCTTGTGGGGTGTTCCCGGTCTGCAGTGGTCAGTATCTATCAAAAGTGCTCCAAGGAAGGAACAGTGGTGAACCGGCGACAGGGTCATGGGCGGCCAAGGCTCATTGATGCACGTGGGGAGCGAAGGCTGGCCCGTGTGGCTGATCAAACAGACGAGCTACTGTAGCTCAGATTGCTCAAGAAGTTAATGCTGGTTCTGATAGAAAGGTGTCAGAATACACAGTGCATCGCAGTTTGTTGCGTATGGGGCTGCATAGCCGCAGACCAGTCAGGGTGCCCATGCTGACCCCTGTCCACCGCCGAAAGCGCCAACAGTGGCACGTGAGCATCAGAACTGGACCACGGAGCAATGGAAGAAGGTGGCCTGGTCTGATGAATCACGTTTTCTTTTACATCACGTGGATGGGCAGGTGCGTGTGCGTGGCTTACCTGGGGAACACATGGCACCAGGATGCACTATGGGAAGAAGGCAAGCCAGCGGAGGCAGTGTGATGCTTTGGGCAATGTTCTGCTGGGAAACCTTGGGTCCTGCCATCCATGTGGATGTACTTTGACACGTACCACCTACCTAAGCATTGTTGCAGACCATGTACACCCTTTCATGGAAACGGTATTCCCTGGTGGCTGCGGCTCTTTCAGCAGGATAATGCGCCTGACACAAAGCACAAATGGTTCAGGAATGGTTTGAGGAGCACAACAACGAGTTTGAGGTGTTGACTTGGCCTCCAAATTCCCCAGATCTCAATCCAATCGAGCATCTGTGGGATGTGCTGAACAAACAAGTCAGATCCATGGAGGCCTCACCTCGCAACTTACAGGACTTAAAGGATCTGCTGCTAACATCTTGGTGCCAGATACCACAGCACACCTTCAGGGGTCTAGTGGAGTCCATGCCTCGACGGGTCAGGGCTGTTTTGGCAGCATAAGGGGGACAACACAATATTAGGAATGGTCATAATGTTATGCCTGATCGGTGCATACATATATATATATATATATATATACACAAAGATAATCCAAAAAGTACAGTCAGTCCAGACCAGCAGTGAACTAAGAGAGATTCATGCCTCATTTTATCAGAGTTCACACAAAGTCTCGTGGAGTGGTTGTGTACCTTTGACTTTTGTCCGAACACTTTTGACTGTGATTCGTCTGTAGCTGGTTGGTTTGTTTCATGGATCAGAACTCTGGAAATGCCTGTGGAGAAAATGAACATGGAAAAGGATTTCTGGAACCAGGAGGAAAATAGAACAGGAAAACACAGCATAATTGGGTTTTATCTGCCCCTCCTGTAGGCATTACATGCATGAATATTTCAGATCGGAAGAGGAACTTCCTTTAAACATCAATCAAGCTGCCGTCTGTTCAATTACCAGATTTAGACCCGAGATGTCTGACATAAAGGGATGTTGCCCTGGGCATGTAGTGAAAGGAATATTGCAGCCATGTGGACTCATGACGGGCCGAGGGGGAAAACTTTAAATGTCTACGTTGTTAATAAAATTAGACATCAATATGAAACTCAGTAGCATGAGGAACGGATCCTGGCGGAGGTCACGCTCCTCGACTGCACATCTACAGCAAAAACTGCAGAAAACGCCTTTACACTCACATTAAAACTAAAAGTGATGAGGATACACTGAAAAAAGACTTCAAAACTATTTTCACTCTGAAATCGCAAGTACATTTCACAAATAATCACAAAAACAGAAAGTAACTATGGAGAAGAAAAAAGAAAAAAAAAAAAACACACAAACACACACAGACACACACAGACACACACGCACGCACACTCACACACACTCAAACACACACACATGCACACACAGACTCACACACAAACATAAACACACACACGCAAGCATGCATACACACTCAAACACACACACACACACTCTCGCTCTGTCACACACACTCACACTCACACACAAACATAAACACACACACACAAGCATTCATGCACACACACACACCCTCAAACACACACACACTCACACAGACTTGCACACACATACACAGACTCTCACACACTCTCTCTCACACATGCAAGTACACACACACACACACACACACACACATGCACACACAAACATAAACACACACACACAAGCATGCACACACACACACAATCTCTCTCTCACACACACACACACAGACTCACACAGACATAAACACACACACGCAAGCATGCACACACACTCAAACACACACACTCTCTCTCTCTCACACAGACTCACACACTCACATACACTCACACACACACACGCAGACTCACACACAGTCATACACACTCACACACTCACTCACGCGCACACGCACACACACACACACACACACTCACACTCTCTCTCACACACACATACAGACATAAACACACACACGCAAGCATGCACACACACTCAAACACACACACACACACACACACTCTTTCACACACAGTAACATACACTCACACACAGTCATACATATTCACACACACACGCACACTCACACACACACACTCACTCACGCACACACACACACTCAGACACACGCACACACACACACACACTCACACAAACACACACTCAGACCCACACTCAGACCCACACTCACACAAACACACTCTCTCTCACACACACTCACTCATACACACACACACATACACTCACTCACACACACGCACACACTCACTCACACTCACTCACACACACACACTCACACACACACACACACACACACTCACACACACACACACACACACACTCACTCACTCACACACAAAGTATTTTTCATTGTTAATGTTAACTTTTAATAAATGAAACCTTATTGTTTCCTGTTTTTCTTGTAACAAACAACAAATAATGGTATAATGTGACAAAAACTATTTTTTGCTAATACTCACACTCTCTATTATTTTTTATCATTTTACAGCACATTGGTCTGTTGTTGTGTTTAATTGCACTTTATAAATAAAGTAAAGAACGAAACAAGCATGCATGTATTTTTGTAGAAAATAAAATAAATATTGATCTGAATGTTTAGCAGTGGACCTGCAGTGTCTGATCTCGGGTGTGTTCAGTAACTCACACACACTCTCTTCGGGTGACTGATGAAGAGCGATGCTGGTCTCGCTGGTTCTGGCCCTGATGGATGCCGTCTCTGACACGTGTGTCACATGATCCTGCGGGTCCAGCTGATTAATGACACTAACGAGCATTCAGTCACTCTGGGCTTGTGTTTCAGAACAACGCCCGGCTTCTGCTGGAGCTCTGCTGAAATCATAAGAAAGAAGGGAGTCGTTCGTTCAGATGAACGTTCCTGTTTGCACCAGTGAACTTACAGACAGACAGAGACAATATAATGCACTTTTAATGTGGAATTAACATGCGTGTGTGAGATATCACTGTATCATCACAGACTCAGAGGAAACCCATCTAAGATGCAAGAGGAATTGTGATTATAAATAGGCCTATAATTTATTCACAGAGCGTAGACAAAAACATGTTATTGTTAATACAGCCGTGGCTATTAGGAAAATTGTCATCTTCACCCTTTATTCAAACATTATTAAATATTTTGTAGTCATATTGTGTAGTTGTGTTTGGAGTCGATTGTTTTATTTGTAATAACGCAATGAAACATGACAAATTGTGTGACAATTTTTTTCCAGGCTGTCATACAAAGAAATTATGAACACATGCAAAAACAAGAGCGAACCCACACACACACACACACACTCAAACGAACACACTCTCTCAAACACTCACACACACTCAAGCACACACACACACACACACACACTCAAACGAACACACTCTCTCAAACACTCACACACACTCAAGCACACACACACACACGCACACACTCAAACACACGCACACACTCAAGCACACGCACACACTCAAGCACACTCAAAAAGACACACACACACACACACACACACTCAAAGACACACACACACACACACACACACACACACACACACACTCAAAGACACACACACACTCAAAGACACACACACACACACACACACACACACTCAAAGACACACACACACTCAGACACACACACACTCAAAGACACACACACACTCAAAGACACACATACACACTCACTCAAAGACTCAAAGACACACACACACACTCAAAGACACACACACACACACACACACACACACACACACACACTCACTCAAAGACACACACACACACACACTCAAAGACACACACACACACTCAAAGACACACACACACACTCAAAGACACACACACACACACATTCAAAGACACACACACACACACACATTCAAAGACACACACACACACTCAGAGACACACACACACACACACACACACACACACTCAAACAGACACACACACACACACAAACAGACACACACACACACACAAACAGACACACACACACACACACACACACAAACAGACACACACACACACACACAGACACACAAACAGACACACAAACAGACACACACACTCAAACAAACACACACACACACACAAAGACACACACGCACAAAGACACACACGCACAAAGACACACACACACACTCTCTCTCTCAGACACACATATTCAAACACACACGAACACACTCTCTGAGACACACACACACACACACACACACACACTCAAAGACGCGCACACTCAAAGACACTCAGACACACACACACACAGACACACACTCAGACACACACACACACACAGACACTCACACACACACACACACACATGCAAACACACACTCAAACAGACACACACACACACACACACACACTCAAAAAGACACACACACACACTCAAAGACACACACACACACACTCACTCAAAGACACACACACACACTCAACCAAAGACACACACACACTCAAAGACACACACACACACACACACTCAAAGACACACACACACAAACAGACACACACACACACAAACAGACACACACACACACAAACAGACACACACACACACACACACAAACACACACACACAAACAGACACACACAAACAGACACACACACACACACAAACAGACACACACACACACTCAAACACACACACTCAAAGACACGCGCACACTCAAAGACACACAGACACACACACAGACACACACACACACACAGACACTCACACACACACACACACACACGCAAACACACACTCAAACAGACACACACACACACACACTCAAAAAGACACACACACTCAAAGACACACACACACACACTCACTCAGACACACACACACACTCAACCAAAGACACACACACACTCAAAGACACACACACACACACACACTCAAAGACACACACACACAAACAGACACACACACACACAAACAGACACACACACACACACAAACAGACACAGACACACACACACACACACAAACACACACACACAAACAGACACACACACACACACACACACACACAAACACACACACACAAACAGACACACACAAACAGACACACACACACACACACACAAACAGACACACACACACACACAAACAGACACACACACACACACACACACTCAAACACACACACTCAAAGACACGCGCACACTCAAAGACACACAGACACACTCAGACACACACACACACACACTCAGACACACACAGACACACACACTCAGACACACACACACACACACTCTCTCTCAGACACACACACACACAAACACACGCACACACACACACACTCAAACTCACGCACAGACACACACACTCAAACGCGCACACTGAAACACACGCACATACACACTCTCAGACACACTCACACAAAAAAACACGCGCACGCACACATACACACACACACACACACACAAAGATAAACACACTCACACACACGCAAGCACGTGCACACACTCAAACACCCACACAATCTCAAACACACATGCACTCACACACAAACACTCACACAAACACATACGCACACACTCTCTCTCTCTCTCACACACACACAAACACTCACTCACACAAGGGAAAACTCCATCTAAAATGCAAAGAGAAATAGTAAAAACAGGAGAGAACCAATAACTGCAGTCAGTCGCGCGTTTCCATTCAATGTCGTGAATTAAACCAAACCATTCTGATGACACCAAACCAACACTTGAGATGCTGCGATGCCATTGGTCCGCTGGTTAGGCCAGTTATCCAATCACAGCCTCTGCTGAGGCAAAGTCACCTGAGGGTTTGAGGAATTTATTCTGAAAATTCAGCTTTGATCACAGGAATAAATTACACTTTACTATATATTCACATAGAGAACAGCTGCTTTACACTGGAGTAATATTTCACTGTTTTACTGGATTTATGATCAGATAAATGCAGCTTTAGTGAGTAGAAGAGACTCTTTCAAAAACATTAAAAATGTACAGGTACTGTAAAGGTTAGTGTTTTGTTCTTCTCTCATATTTCCCTCATGTTTTGATGGTTTAATCACACTTAGGGTCATTAAAAACAAACATCTCTTTGGACGTCACGTTTGGTCTCCGTTGGTCCAGACACGCCGACGGATCCGAGCGTTTTCTCCGTGTTCCTCAGCCGTTTCTCGGAGACGCAGGAGTCGACCTCCCGTACTGTGATGATATTGGCCTGAGATTCTCCGGCATCTGTGAAGGGTTAGCGCTGAGTAATTCAGTGCGGGATCAGAAATCACATTATCATGTTCAGCTGCGAATGAGAAGATGGTGTCCCATCGTATCCTCGCTATCTGTGTGAAACCAGGCACATCTGAAATCTAATATTCCAGAGTTAAGAGCGACTGGAGGTCTGGAACATCTCGCTCGTCTTCAGTTCTCCTCCTAAACAGCTACGGATGAACTACGGGTCACGGCAAGGAAAACCAGCGCAATGCACTAACAAACGTAAATGGAGCAGTGAGAAGTGACGTCGTCATTCATCCGGCACGCGTGACAGAGAAGCCAGAGGAAAGTTATGGTGGTAAAACTTCTAGTTTCATTGGTCACGAGTGGACTACAAGACTGTCATGGTCCAGTTCTCTCACGTGAACAAGGGAAACTCATGGACGAACACTATCAGACAGTCCATGTGCCGTATTTTGACTGTAAATAATCCAGTGTGGTGTCTGTCCCCTGTGAGGGTCCTAAACGTGTCCAGTCACATCACCCTCGGCCCCTGCAGGGCCCCATGAATCACACACCCCATCAGCACCTTAACACAGCCTTTAATGTGGAGATCCCAGGAGTGGTGCAGGCACGGACCACTCGCGATTTCACACGCAGAACACCTTAAAATAAAATAAAAATAATTAAATTAAATAGAATAAAAAATTTAAAAATTAAAAAATAAATAAAAATAGAACAGTAAAATAAAATACAAAATATAAAAAAACAAAAAATAAAATAAAATAAAATAAATACAAAGAGAACAATAAAATAAAATGTAATAAAAATAATAAAATAAACCAGAAAAATTAAATAAAATATAAAAATTAAATATAATAAAAATTAAATAAAATAATAATAAGTTATATAAAATAATATAATAAATAAAAATAGAATTAAATTAAATAAAAAAGAAAAGAAAAGAAAAAAATACATTAAAATAGAACAATAAAATAAAATTTAATAATAAAATAAAACAGGAAAATAAAATAAAATATAAAATAGAACAAAAATAGAATGAAATAAAATTAAATAAAAAATTAAATAGCAAAAGTTAAATAAAATAAAGTAAATAAATTAAATTAAATTAAATAGAAAAATAAAATAATAAAGAGTTAAAATAAATAAAATGAATAGAATAGGACAATACAATAAAATATAAAATAACAAAAAGTTAAATAAAAAAAAATAATAATAATAATAATAATAAAATAGAAACAGAAAAATAAAATATAAATATAATAAAATAATAATATGTTATATAAATAATAAAATAAATTAAAATTAAATTAAATAAAAAAATAAAACAAAAGTTAAATCAAATCAAAATAATAAAATAAAATAGAAAATCTAATTAAAAGTTAAACAAAATTAAATAATAAAATAAATTAAAATAAAAGCACACAGAGACCAACTATAAACCTTATTTCACATGGCTGAATCTGCTAGTGCGAGGATGATCAATCAATCTGATTCACAAAATATTTGTTTTTCATAAACATTTTTGTCCTGTATTTATATTATGAAGTATATAGCATCTCATAATGCTCAACAAAGACAAGAAAAATAATCAAATAATAAATTCTGCTGGGACGATCCATCTCTCAGCCCCTTGATTGGCTTAATGATCAGTTCATCAGAAGTTAGTTAAAAAGAAGATGCTCTAAATGTCAGGACGGCTCGCAGTGGCCAACGGGTCATTAGTGACTCAACCATTCGGACGATGGTTTCAATCATCAGTCATGATCTGTATAGACCAGCACAGTCTTCAGAACTTCTCCTTTTGTATTTCATGGAAGAAAAATAGTCGAAAGAGTTTGGACTGACATGAGGGAGAGTGAATGATGACAGAACTTATGCGTTTAAGTGGATTTTGCTCCATTTGCATGACACATCTCTCGTCTTGAACAGCAGTGAACGAGCCGTTGTGTTATTTGCCGTTTAATTGTTTGTGCACTGCAGAGCATAAAGCTGGAGAACAGGATCAGCCTTCAGTCGTTCCTGCGCTGAACAACCATTCCAACTCTACGTTTAAACAAATCTGTCTGCTTGTGTTATAATTTGTGGACATATTTCAGATGATGTTCTGGTTTAAGCTTTAGTTCTTAAGCATCTTTTGTAACATTGATATTATCAAACTGATTTGTGCTATTTGATCAAGAACGATGAATGTTTTAGAGAAACACAAACCATTCACAAAACACTCATGAATTCATCAGGGTCGGGTTTAACCAGCCATTCATAAGTTCTTAAACTGGAACTGAATCAACACTGATCTGAATCGGCACTGATCTGAATCAACTCTGATCTGAATCGGCACTGAACTGAATCAACATTGATCTGAATCAACTCTGATCCGAATCGGCACTGAACTGAATCAACACTGATCTGAATTGGCACTGATCTGAATCAACTCTGATCTGAATCGGCACTGAACTGAATCAACACTGATCTGAATCAAAACTGAACTGAATCAACACTGATCTGAATCAACACTGATCTGAATCAACTCTGATCTGAATCGGCACTGAACTGAATCAACATTGATCTGAATCAACTCTGATCTGAATCGGCACTGAACTGAATCGGCACTGATCTGAATCGGCACTGAATTGAATTCACAGTGATCTGAATCAACACTGATCTGAATTAACACTAATCTGAATCAACGCTGATTTGAATCAGCACTGATCTGAATAGACACAGAATTTAATCAACACTGATCTGAATCAACACTGATCTGAATCAACACTGATCTGAATCGGCACTGATCTGAATCAACACTGAACAGAATCAACAGTGAATTAAATCAACACTGAACTGAATCAACACTGATCTGAATCAGCACTGAACTGAATCAACACTGAATTGAATCAACACTGATCTGAATCAGCACTGAACAGAATCAATAGTGAATTGAATCAACACTGAACTGAATCAGCACTGATCTGAATCAACACTGATCTGAATTAACACTGAACTGAATCAACACTGAACTGAATCAACACTGATTAAATCAGCACTGAACTGAATCAACAGTGAACTGAATCAACACTGAACTGAATCAACACTGATCTGAATCTGCACTGAACAGAATCAACAGTGAACTGAATCAACAGTGAACTGAATCAACACTGAATTAAATCAACACTGATCTGAATCAGCACTGAACTGAATCAACACTGAACTGAATCAACACTGAACTGAATCAGCACTGAACTGAATCAACACTGAACTGACACAATTGTCTGTTTTAGAGCTGCTGTACAGCCGAATTGAACTCTGTTTGCAACATTGAATCATCACTTGCCTGTTTATCACTGTAAAGCTGCTTTGAAGCAATCTGTATTGTATAAAGAGTTATAGAAATAAGTGTGACGACTACAATATTTACAATTATATAATCAGTTACTCAGTTACATGACAAAGATGAACATTCACTCAAACCAAAACTGGTTTTAAATTCACTGCATGTTCACTTTACTGAGATATTGATATAAAAGGATGCATTTTCTCATATATATTTAGACATATATGATGGACATAATAATGTACAGCATAAGAGGAACGAGCCCTTTACATCCCAACAGATGTGAACCGTCTGGTCTTGTACATTAAAACACATGCTGCTCCTTCAATAATAAACTATCTTTAATTTCTGCGCCGTTCACACTGAACATCACAGACTCAGAGCTGTAATTGTACTGTTGTTTTCTCTTACAGTCCAACGTATACCAGCTTTGACAAATGCTGTCAATTATCGTCCCCACATGTCCAAACATTCAACAGGCCATAAGCCACGTGTTCATCTGGTAATCATTAAACTATGACTGGCATTTTTATATTAGACCGGTTGGAATTTGGAGACGTGTAAGAGCGATTCATCTTGGCCTGAATACGATGGAGCGAATCAAATGAGGAAAGCGAGCTGCTCTTGATGTTGCGTCATCTCTGAACTGAGCCTTCAACCGTTTCACTAAAACCAGTCGGAGGGGAAGTATTAGTTCATAAGCGACTGTATACTGTCTGGAAATAATCTGACCTGCAATTAAAACATCTCAAAAACCAACATTCTGATTGGATGAATCACATTAAAAATTGATACAAAATGCCCCAAAAAAAGTAACACGCACCTGTGATCAGAATTACAAGCTGAACTCGTGACCTCAAACTCATGATGTCCAAATGGATCCACGTACTACGCGTTGAATCCACATGTACCAGATCGGTCTGACACTACGTTGTTGTTTAGAATATCGAAGTCAGAGCTTTCTTTAAAAAATCATTCAAAACAATATATATATATATATATATATATATATATTACGGATGCACAATATATCAGTATCGGCCGATATATGTTCATTTTAATGTTATCGTTATTGCCACAATAAGAAAATTTGGCCTATATAAACCGATCAGGCATAACATTATGAGTGAATAACACTGATTATCTCTTCATCACGGCACCTGTTAGTGGGTGGGATATATTAGGCAGCAAGTGAACATTTTGTCCTCAAAGTTGATGTGTTAGAAGCAGGAAAAATGGGCAAGCGTAAGGATTTGAACGAGTTTGACAAGGGCCAAATTGTGACGGCTAGACGACTGGGTCAGAGCATCTCCAAAAATGGCTGTTTTGGCAGCAAAAGGGGGACCAACACAATATTAGGTCATAATGTTATGCCTGATCGGTGTATATATATATATATATATATACACACACACTCACCTAAAGGATTATTAGGAACACCATACTAATACTGTGTTTGACCCCCTTTCGCCTTCAGAACTGCCTTAATTCTACGTGGCATTGATTCAACAAGGTGCTGAAAGCATTCTTTAGAAATGTTGGCCCATATTGATAGGATAGCATCTTGCAGTTGATGGAGATTTGTGGGATGCACATCCAGGGCACGAAGCTCCCGTTCCACCACATCCCAAAGATGCTCTATTGGGTTGAGATCTGGTGACTGTGGGGGCCATTTTAGTACAGTGAACTCATTGTCATGTTCAAGAAACCAATTTGAAATGATTCAAGCTTTGTGACATGGTGCATTATCCTGCTGGAAGTAGCCATCAGAGGATGGGTACATGGTGGTCATAAAGGGATGGACATGGTCAGAAACAATGCTCAGGTAGGCCGTGGCATTTAAACGATGCCCAATTGGCACTAAGGGGCCTAAAGTGTGCCAAGAAAACATCCCCCACACCATTACACCACCACCACCAGCCTGCACAGTGGTAACAAGGCATGATGGATCCATGTTCTCATTCTGTTTACGCCAAATTCTGACTCTACCATCTGAATGTCTCAACAGAAATCGAGACTCATCAGACCAGGCAACATTTTTCCAGTCTTCAACTGTCCAATTTTGGTGAGCTCGTGCAAATTGTAGCCTCTTTTTCCTATTTGTAGTGGAGATGAGTGGTACCCGGTGGGGTCTTCTGCTGTTGTAGCCCATCCGCCTCAAGGTTGTGCGTGTTGTGGCTTCACAAATGCTTTGCTGCATACCTCGGTTGTAACGAGTGGTTATTTCAGTCAAAGTTGCTCTTCTATCAGCTTGAATCAGTCGGCCCATTCTCCTCTGACCTCTAGCATCAACAAGGCATTTTCGCCCACAGGACTGCCGCATACTGGATGTTTTTCCCTTTTCACACCATTCTTTGTAAACTCTAGAAATGGTTGTGCGTGAAAATCCCAGTAACTGAGCAGATTGTGAAATACTCAGACCGGCCCATCTGGCACCAACAACCATGCCACGCTCAAAATTGCTTAAATCACCTTTCTTTCCCATTCTGACATTCAGTTTGGAGTTCAGGAGATTGTCTTGACCAGGACCACACCCCTAAATGCATTGAAGCAACTGCCATGTGATTGGTTGATTAGATAATTGCATTAATGAGAAATTGAACAGGTGGTTCCTAATAATCCTTTAGGTGAAAGTATATATATATATATGTCACGTTGGAACAGAAGGGGCCATCCCCAAACTGTTCCCACAAAGTTGGGAGCATGAAATTGTCCAAAATGTCTTGGTATGCTGAAGCATTAAGAGTTCCTTTCACTGGAACTAAGGGGCCAAGCCCAACCCCTGAAAAACAACCCCACACCATAATCCCCCCTCCACCAAACTTTACACTTGGCACAATGCAGTCAGGCAAGTCCCGTTCTCCTGGCAACCGCCAAACCCAGACTCGTCCATGGGATTGCCAGACAGAGAAGCGTGATTGGTCACTCCAGAGAACATGTCTCCACTGCTCTAGAGTCCAGTGGCGGCGTGCTTTACCCCACTGCATCCCACGCTTTGCATTGCACTTGGTGATGTAAGGCTTGGATGAGCTGCTCGGCCATGGAAACCCATTCCATGAAGCTCTCTACGCACTGTTCTTGAGCTCATCTGAAGGCCACAGAAGTTTGGAGGTCTGTAGCTATTGACTCTGCAGAAAGTTGGTGACTTCTGCTCACTGTGACCCTCAGCATGCGCTGACCCCGCTCTGTGATTTTACGTGGCCTACCACTTCGTGGCTGAGTTGCTGTTGTTCCCAATTGCTTCCACTTTGTTATAATCCCACTAACAGTTGAGCGTGGAATATTTAGTAGTGAGGAAATGTCAGGAATGGACTTATTGCACAGGTGGCAACCTATCACGGTACCACGCTTGAGTTCACTGAGCTCCTGAGAGCGACCCATTCTTTCACAAATGTTTGTAGAAGCGTCTGCATGCCTAGTGCTTGATTTATACACCTGTGGCCATGAAGTGATTGAACCTCTGAACTCAGTGATTTGGAGGGGTGTCCCAATATATTCCTCATATTAAAAATGAGGGACTAAATTATTTGGCAAAAAAAAAATGTAGCTACAGGTTTTATTTTACTATGCCAAAAAAATGCATAAAAAAAAAGCTGAGAGGAAAAAGCAAGCATAATCAGTTATTAATATTTGTGTTACTATCACTAATAAAACAATCGACTCCAAGCACAACTACACAATATGACTACAAAATCTTTAATAATATTTGAATAAAGGGTGAAGATGTTAATTTTACTAGGCCGGATGTCACTTTTGGACACTATGTATATTTACTATAAACTATTGTGTAACTGCTGTGTAACATTTCTGATTATTATCGATGTTGAAAACAGTTGTGCTACTTCAGATTTTTGTGGAAATCATCATACATTTTATTTTTCAGGATTCTTTGATTAACAGAAAGTTCAAAAGAACAGCATTTATTTGAAATAGAATCTTTTGTGATCAAAGCGGGCGTGATTTTTCCTCGTTTATAAAGGATTTCCCTGCCGTACATTCACTGTACCGTGGATTATTTCTTCACTTCACATGCTGGAACATTCAGAGATCTCAAAGACACACAGGTCAGGAGTTTTCTCATTTCTCCAGCTTGTCTTATTTAAGCCGTTCTCTAATTCAAAGAGCGGAGGGAAAAAAGCCTGCGTGACAGAGTTGATTACATCTGAGCAGAACTCGACCCCCGCGACCGGCTCCTTGTACCAGAAGCAGGACTCGGAGGAACGGCGACCTCTGACCTGCGCCCAAGACCATCCAGATCCGTGATTACAGAGCATCTGTGCAACTCGATACGCGCCTGCTCTTCTGGATGCTTTCCTAACATTTGGACACAATGCACCTGAAGAGAACATATCAGCACAACTTTACAATTACACAACAGCCATGTTTCCATCCACCTATTTTTATGCACATTTTGGGGAAAAAAAACACTGGATGGAAACGCCAAGATGTGCATAAATTCAAAAAATTATATGTCCCTTATTAACATTCTTACTGAGGTAACAGTATTTGTTTGTAGAGTTCTCTAACAAGCGTGAAAAGTTTGCATATCCGCAGTATTTCCAAACACGAGAGGATGTTTTTCCTCGGCAGAAGAGATTCAGATAATGGCGTCTCAGGAGACGCTCTTCAAACACAAGCAGGGGCTTCAATGGAGGCCTTCTTGACCTCTGACCTTTGCCCTGGAGGGTTCATCAAATGTAAGCTGTTTTGATTAGCCACAACTGACCCCAAACACCCAGAGTCCCCATACAAGAGTCTTTCTAGGGATTTCTACTGTGACCGAGTGAAAAACACGTCACACAGAGAGAACGAGGTGCTAATTAAAGCAACGAGCCACTCGAGATTCAGTGATTTAACCACACAAAACCATCTGAACCGCGGTAAAATCACTGTAACCTACAGACTCAAGATGATTATCACTTTTTAAAACAATATGATTAAAAAACAGCATGTTCAATACATTAAATTAGTTATGGAAGATTGTTTCTGCCACGGAATAAAAAAATAAGCGAATTCACAATTCTGACTTTTTTTTTTTAAAGTAATATGTCAAAATTATATTATAAATCTTGCAATTTTGCCTTTTTTTCTTGGAATTCTTAGTTTACAACTCGCAATTCTGTTTTTAATCATTTCCGCCACAGAATAAAAATATAAAAAATATAAATTGCAATTTTTTAAAATCTCACAATTCTGACTTTTTTCTCACAGTTTATGTTAAGATTATATTATAACTCTCGCAATTTTGTCTTTTTTCTTGGAATTCTTAGCTTACAATTAACAATTTTTTTTTTATTTCACAATTCTGACTTTTTTTCTCAAAATTTCAAGTTTATATCTCAAAATCACAAAGTATAATCAGTCGAAAAAAAATATTTTTTGTCTTGGAATTCTTAGTTTACAACTCGCAATTCTGTTTTTATCGTTTCCGCCACAGAATAAAAATATAAAATAAATCTCACAATTCTGACTTTTTTCTCGCAATTGCGAGTTTATGTCTCAAAATCACAAATTATAAATCTCCCAATTTTACCTTTTTTTCTTGGAATTTTTAGTTTACAACTCGCAATTCTGTTTTTATTGTTTCCGCCACAGAATAAAAATATTATTTTAAAAAAATAATTGCAATTTTTTTTATCTCACAATTCTGACTTTTTTCTCACAGTTTATGTTAAAATTATATTATAAATCTCGCAATTTTGCTATTTGTCTTGGAATTCTTAGTTTACAATTTACAATTCTGTTTTTATTGTTTCCGCCATGGAATAAAAATATAAAAAGATCATTGCAATTTTTTTTATCTCACAATTCGGACTTTTTTTCTCAACATTTTAAGTTTATATCTCAAAATCGCAAAGTATAATCAGTTGAAAAAAATCTTGCAATTTTGCCTTTTTTTTCACGCAATTCTGTTTTTATCGTTTACGCCACAGAATAAAATTATAAAAGAGATAATAGCAATTTTTTAAATGTCAATTCTGACTTTTTTTCCCTAGCAAAATCAAAGAGTTTGTCTCAAAATCGCAAGTTAGAAATCGCAATTTTGCCTTTTCTGTCTTGGAATTCTTAGTTTACAGCCCACAATTCTGTTTTTATTGTTTACGCCACAGAATAGAAATATAAAAAAGATAACTGAATTTTATTAATTTTGCAATTCTGACTTTTTTTCTCACAATTGCAAGTTTATGTCAAAATTATATTATAAATTTCAAATTTTTGCCTTTTTTCTTGGAATTCTTAGTTTACAACTCACAATTCTGTTTTTATTGTTTACGCCACAGAATAGAAATATAAAAAAGATAACTGAATTTTATTAATTTTGCAATTCTGACTTTTTTTCTCACAATTGCAAGTTTATGTCAAAATTATATTATAAATTTCAAATTTTTGCCTTTTTTCTTGGAATTCTTAGTTTACAACTCGCAATTCTGTTTTTATTGTTTACGCCACGGAATGAAAATATTAAAAAGATAATTGTATTTTTTTTTCCATCTGGCAATTCTGACTTTTGTCTAGCAATTGCGAGTTTATATCTCAAAATTATATCATAAATTTCGCAATTTTGCCTTTTCTTATTGGAATTCTTAGTTTACAACTCACAATTCTGTTTTTATTGTTTCCGCTACAGAATAAAAATATTAAAAAGGTAATTGCCATTTTTTATTCTCACAATTCGGACTTTTTTTCTCGCAACTGCGAGTTTACGTCTCAAAATTGCAAGTTATAAATTTGGCAATTTTGCCTTTTTTTACAATTCTGTTTTTGTTGTTTCCGCCACAGAATAAAATTATAAAATAAATCTCACAATTCTGACTTTTGTCTCACAATTGCAAGTTTATATCTCAAAATTATATTATAAATTTCGCACTTTTGCCTTTTGTTCTTGGAATTTTTAGTTTACAACTCACAATTCTGTTGTTATTGTTTCCGCTACAGAATAAAAATATAAAAAAGGTAATTGCCATTTTTTAATCTCACAATTCTGAGTTTATATCTCGTAATTATGACATTTTTTAGAAAAAAGTCAGAATTGTGAGAAAAAATTCGTAATTACATTTTTTATGCTTTTATTCCGTGGTGGAAATACATTTACATATTAATAATCAGAAAAAAAATCAATTCCTCTGGACACTGAAGACGGATATCTGACAGCCACAGGCCACTACGTCAAACCATCCCAGAATATGAGAAAACCTGTCAGATAACAGATATATCTGAACAGAATATGAGAAAACACGTCAGATAACAGATATATCTGAACAGAATATGAGAAAACACATCAGATAACAGATTTATCTGAACAGAATATGAGAAAACCTGTCAGATAACAGATATATCTGAACAGAATATGAGAAAACCTGTCAGATAACAGACATATCTGAACAGAATATGAGAAAACACGTCAGATAACAGATATATCTGAACAGAATATGAGAAAACACTTCAGATAACAGATATATCTGAACAGAATATGAGAAAACACATCAGATAACAGATATATCTGAACAGAATATGAGAAAACACGTCAGATAACAGATATATCTGAACAGAATATGAGAAAACACATCAGATAACAGATATATCTGAACAGAATATGAGAAAACCTGTCAGATAACAGATATATCTGAACAGAATATGAGAAAACACATCAGATAACAGATATATCTGAACAGAATATGAGAAAACACGTCAGATAACAGATATATCTGAACAGAATATGAGAAAACACATCAGATAACAGATATATCTGAACAGAATATGAGAAAACACATCAGATAACAGATATATCTGAACAGAATATGAGAAAACACATCAGATAACAGATATATCTGAACAGAATATGAGAAAACACATCAGATAACAGATATATCTGAACAGAATATGAGAAAACACGTCAGATAACAGACATATCTGAACAGAATATGAGAAAACACATCAGATAACAGATATATCTGAACAGAATATGAGAAAACACATCAGATAACAGATATATCTGAACAGAATATGAGAAAACCTGTCAGATAACAGATATATCTGAACAGAATATGAGAAAACACATCAGATAACAGACATATCTGAACAGAATATGAGAAAACACATCAGATAACAGACATATCTGAACAGAATATGAGAAAACACGTCAGATAACAGACATATCTGAACAGAATATGAGAAAACACGTCAGATAACAGATATATCTGAACAGAATATGAGAAAACACATCAGATAACAGATATATCTGAACAGAATATGAGAAAACACGTCAGATAACAGATATATCTGAACAGAATATGAGAAAACACATCAGATAACAGATATATCTGAACGGAATATGAGAAAACACGTCAGATAACAGATATATCTGAACGGAATATGAGAAAACCTGTCAGATAACAGATATATCTGAACAGAATATGAGAAAACACATCAGATAACAGATATATCTGAACAGAATATGAGAAAACCTGTCAGATAACAGATATATCTGAACAGAATATGAGAAAACACATCAGATAACAGATATATCTGAACAGAATATGAGAAAACACATCAGATAACAGATATATCTGAACAGAATATGAGAAAACCTGTCAGATAACAGATATATCTGAACGGAATATGAGAAAACACATCAGATAACAGATATATCTGAACAGAATATGAGAAAACACGTCAGATAACAGATATATCTGAACAGAATATGAGAAAACACATCAGATAACAGATATATCTGAACAGAATATGAGAAAACCTGTCAGATAACAGATATATCTGAACGGAATATGAGAAAACACGTCAGATAACAGATATATCTGAACGGAATATGAGAAAACCTGTCAGATAACAGATATATCTGAACAGAATATGAGAAAACACATCAGATAACAGATATATCTGAACAGAATATGAGAAAACACATCAGATAACAGATATATCTGAACGGAATATGAGAAAACCTGTCAGATAACAGATATATCTGAACGGAATATGAGAAAACCTGTCAGATAACAGATATATCTGAACAGAATATGAGAAAACCTGTCAGATAACAGATATATCTGAACAGAATATGAGAAAACCTGTCAGATAACAGATATATCTGAACGGAATATGAGAAAACCTGTCAGATAACAGATATATCTGAACAGAATATGAGAAAACCTGTCAGATAACAGATATATCTGAACAGAATATGAGAAAACCTGTCAGATAACAGATATATCTGAACGGAATATGAGAAAACACGTCAGATAACAGATATATCTGAACAGAATATGAGAAAACCTGTCAGATAACAGATATATCTGAACGGAATATGAGAAAACACGTCAGATAACAGATATATCTGAACAGAATATGAGAAAACCTGTCAGATAACAGATATATCTGAACGGAATATGAGAAAACACGTCAGATAACAGATATATCTGAACAGAATATGAGAAAACCTGTCAGATAACAGATATATCTGAACAGAATATGAGAAAACCTGTCAGATAACAGATATATCTGAACGGAATATGAGAAAACACGTCAGATAACAGATTTATCTGAACAGAATATGAGAAAACCTGTCAGATAACAGATATATCTGAACGGAATATGAGAAAACCTGTCAGATAACAGATATATCTGAACAGAATATGAGAAAACCTGTCAGATAACAGATATATCTGAACAGAATATGAGAAAACCTGTCAGATAACAGATATATCTGAACGGAATATGAGAAAACACGTCAGATAACAGATATATCTGAACAGAATATGAGAAAACCTGTCAGATAACAGATATATCTGAACGGAATATGAGAAAACACGTCAGATAACAGATATATCTGAACAGAATATGAGAAAACCTGTCAGATAACAGATATATCTGAACGGAATATGAGAAAACACGTCAGATAACAGATATATCTGAACAGAATATGAGAAAACCTGTCAGATAACAGATATATCTGAACAGAATATGAGAAAACACATCAGATAACAGATATATCTGAACAGAATATGAGAAAACACATCAGATAACAGATATATCTGAACAGAATATGAGAAAACACGTCAGATAACAGATATATCTGAACAGAATATGAGAAAACCTGTCAGATAACAGATATATCTGAACGGAATATGAGAAAACACGTCAGATAACAGATATATCTGAACAGAATATGAGAAAACCTGTCAGATAACAGATATATCTGAACAGAATATGAGAAAACACATCAGATAACAGATATATCTGAACAGAATATGAGAAAACACATCAGATAACAGATATATCTGAACAGAATATGAGAAAACACATCAGATAACAGATTTATCTGAACAGAATATGAGAAAACCTGTCAGATAACAGATATATCTGAACAGAATATGAGAAAACCTGTCAGATAACAGATATATCTGAACAGAATATGAGAAAACACATCAGATAACAGATATATCTGAACAGAATATGAGAAAACACATCAGATAACAGATATATCTGAACAGAATATGAGAAAACACATCAGATAACAGATATATCTGAACAGAATATGAGAAAACACGTCAGATAACAGATATATCTGAACAGAATATGAGAAAACACGTCAGATAACAGATATATCTGAACAGAATATGAGAAAACACATCAGATAACAGATATATCTGAACAGAATATGAGAAAACACGTCAGATAACAGATATATCTGAACAGAATATGAGAAAACACGTCAGATAACAGATATATCTGAACAGAATATGAGAAAACACATCAGATAACAGATATATCTGAACAGAATATGAGAAAACACATCAGATAACAGATATATCTGAACAGAATATGAGAAAACACATCAGATAACAGATATATCTGAACAGAATATGAGAAAACACATCAGATAACAGATATATCTGAACAGAATATGAGAAAACACGTCAGATAACAGATATATCTGAACAGAATATGAGAAAACACATCAGATAACAGATATATCTGAACGGAATATGAGAAAACACGTCAGATAACAGATATATCTGAACAGAATATGAGAAAACACGTCAGATAACAGATATATCTGAACAGAATATGAGAAAACACGTCAGATAACAGATATATCTGAACAGAATATGAGAAAACCTGTCAGATAACAGATATATCTGAACAGAATATGAGAAAACCTGTCAGATAACAGATATATCTGAACGGAATATGAGAAAACATATCAGATAACAGATATATCTGAACAGAATATGAGAAAACCTGTCAGATAACAGATATATCTGAACGGAATATGAGAAAACACATCAGATAACAGATATATCTGAACAGAATATGAGAAAACCTGTCAGATAACAGATATATCTGAACGGAATATGAGAAAACACATCAGATAACAGATATATCTGAACAGAATATGAGAAAACCTGTCAGATAACAGATATATCTGAACGGAATATGAGAAAACCTGTCAGATAACAGATATATCTGAACAGAATATGAGAAAACACATCAGATAACAGACATATCTGAACAGAATATGAGAAAACACATCAGATAACAGATATATCTGAACAGAATATGAGAAAACCTGTCAGATAACAGATATATCTGAACAGAATATGAGAAAACACATCAGATAACAGATATATCTGAACAGAATATGAGAAAACCTGTCAGATAACAGATATATCTGAACGGAATATGAGAAAACACGTCAGATAACAGATATATCTGAACAGAATATGAGAAAACCTGTCAGATAACAGATATATCTGAACGGAATATGAGAAAACCTGTCAGATAACAGATATATCTGAACAGAATATGAGAAAACCTGTCAGATAACAGATATATCTGAACAGAATATGAGAAAACCT
>CM077172.1:1300872-1364946 GCA_039654105.1 Coreius guichenoti | reverse complement strand
GAAAACACGTCAGATAACAGATATATCTGAACAGAATATGAGAAAACACGTCAGATAACAGATATATCTGAACAGAATATGAGAAAACACTTCAGATAACAGATATATCTGAACAGAATATGAGAAAACACTTCAGATAACAGATATATCTGAACAGAATATGAGAAAACACGTCAGATAACAGATATATCTGAACAGAATATGAGAAAACACGTCAGATAACAGATATATCTGAACAGAATATGAGAAAACACTTCAGATAACAGATATATCTGAACAGAATATGAGAAAACACGTCAGATAACAGATATATCTGAACAGAATATGAGAAAACACGTCAGATAACAGATATATCTGAACAGAATATGAGAAAACACGTCAGATAACAGATATATCTGAACAGAATATGAGAAAACACGTCAGATAACAGATATATCTGAACAGAATATGAGAAAACACTTCAGATAACAGATATATCTGAACAGAATATGAGAAAACACGTCAGATAACAGATATATCTGAACAGAATATGAGAAAACACGTCAGATAACAGATATATCTGAACAGAATATGAGAAAACACTTCAGATAACAGATATATCTGAACAGAATATGAGAAAACACGTCAGATAACAGATATATCTGAACAGAATATGAGAAAACACTTCAGATAACAGATATATCTGAACAGAATATGAGAAAACACGTCAGATAACAGATATATCTGAACAGAATATGAGAAAACACGTCAGATAACAGATATATCTGAACAGAATATGAGAAAACACGTCAGATAACAGATATATCTGAACAGAATATGAGAAAACACGTCAGATAACAGATATCTGAACAGAATATGAGAAAACACTTCAGATAACAGATATATCTGAACAGAATATGAGAAAACACTTCAGATAACAGATATATCTGAACAGAATATGAGAAAACACGTCAGATAACAGATATATCTGAACAGAATATGAGAAAACACTTCAGATAACAGATATATCTGAACAGAATATGAGAAAACACTTCAGATAACAGATATATCTGAACAGAATATGAGAAAACACATCAGATAACAGATATATCTGAACAGAATATGAGAAAACACTTCAGATAACAGATATATCTGAACAGAATATGAGAAAACACATCAGATAACAGATATATCTGAACAGAATATGAGAAAACACGTCAGATAACAGATATATCTGAACAGAATATGAGAAAACACGTCAGATAACAGATATATCTGAACAGAATATGAGAAAACACGTCAGATAACAGATATATCTGAACAGAATATGAGAAAACACTTCAGATAACAGATATATCTGAACAGAATATGAGAAAACACTTCAGATAACAGATATATCTGAACAGAATATGAGAAAACACTTCAGATAACAGATATATCTGAACAGAATATGAGAAAACACTTCAGATAACAGATATATCTGAACAGAATATGAGAAAACACTGTCAGATAACAGATATATCTGAACAGAATATGAGAAAACACATCAGATAACAGATATATCTGAACAGAATATGAGAAAACACTTCAGATAACAGATATATCTGAACAGAATATGAGAAAACACGTCAGATAACAGATATATCTGAACAGAATATGAGAAAACACGTCAGATAACAGATATATCTGAACAGAATATGAGAAAACACGTCAGATAACAGATATATCTGAACAGAATATGAGAAAACACGTCAGATAACAGATATATCTGAACAGAATATGAGAAAACACTTCAGATAACAGATATATCTGAACAGAATATGAGAAAACACTTCAGATAACAGATATATCTGAACAGAATATGAGAAAACACGTCAGATAACAGATATATCTGAACAGAATATGAGAAAACACTGTCAGATAACAGATATATCTGAACAGAATATGAGAAAACACATCAGATAACAGATATATCTGAACAGAATATGAGAAAACACGTCAGATAACAGATATATCTGAACAGAATATGAGAAAACACATCAGATAACAGATATATCTGAACAGAATATGAGAAAACACTTCAGATAACAGATATATCTGAACAGAATATGAGAAAACACGTCAGATAACAGATATATCTGAACAGAATATGAGAAAACACTGTCAGATAACAGATATATCTGAACAGAATATGAGAAAACACATCAGATAACAGATATATCTGAACAGAATATGAGAAAACACATCAGATAACAGATATATCTGAACAGAATATGAGAAAACACATCAGATAACAGATATATCTGAACAGAATATGAGAAAACACATCAGATAACAGATATATCTGAACAGAATATGAGAAAACACATCAGATAACAGATATATCTGAACAGAATATGAGAAAACACGTCAGATAACAGATATATCTGAACAGAATATGAGAAAACACTTCAGATAACAGATATATCTGAACAGAATATGAGAAAACACTTCAGATAACAGATATATCTGAACAGAATATGAGAAAACACGTCAGATAACAGATATATCTGAACAGAATATGAGAAAACACGTCAGATAACAGATATATCTGAACAGAATATGAGAAAACACGTCAGATAACAGATATATCTGAACAGAATATGAGAAAACACTTCAGATAACAGATATATCTGAACAGAATATGAGAAAACACGTCAGATAACAGATATATCTGAACAGAATATGAGAAAACACGTCAGATAACAGATATATCTGAACAGAATATGAGAAAACACGTCAGATAACAGATATATCTGAACAGAATATGAGAAAACACGTCAGATAACAGATATATCTGAACAGAATATGAGAAAACACGTCAGATAACAGATATATCTGAACAGAATATGAGAAAACACAGTCAGATAACAGATATATCTGAACAGAATATGAGAAAACACATCAGATAACAGATATATCTGAACAGAATATGAGAAAACACTTCAGATAACAGATATATCTGAACAGAATATGAGAAAACACATCAGATAACAGATATATCTGAACAGAATATGAGAAAACACATCAGATAACAGATATATCTGAACAGAATATGAGAAAACACATCAGATAACAGATATATCTGAACAGAATATGAGAAAACACTTCAGATAACAGATATATCTGAACAGAATATGAGAAAACACTTCAGATAACAGATATATCTGAACAGAATATGAGAAAACACGTCAGATAACAGATATATCTGAACAGAATATGAGAAAACACATCAGATAACAGATATATCTGAACAGAATATGAGAAAACACGTCAGATAACAGATATATCTGAACAGAATATGAGAAAACACGTCAGATAACAGATATATCTGAACAGAATATGAGAAAACACGTCAGATAACAGATATATCTGAACAGAATATGAGAAAACACGTCAGATAACAGATATATCTGAACAGAATATGAGAAAACACGTCAGATAACAGATATATCTGAACAGAATATGAGAAAACACGTCAGATAACAGATATATCTGAACAGAATATGAGAAAACACGTCAGATAACAGATATATCTGAACAGAATATGAGAAAACACGTCAGATAACAGATATATCTGAACAGAATATGAGAAAACACAGTCAGATAACAGATATATCTGAACAGAATATGAGAAAACACGTCAGATAACAGATATATCTGAACAGAATATGAGAAAACACATCAGATAACAGATATATCTGAACAGAATATGAGAAAACACGTCAGATAACAGATATATCTGAACAGAATATGAGAAAACACTTCAGATAACAGATATATCTGAACAGAATATGAGAAAACACTTCAGATAACAGATATATCTGAACAGAATATGAGAAAACACTTCAGATAACAGATATATCTGAACAGAATATGAGAAAACACTTCAGATAACAGATATATCTGAACAGAATATGAGAAAACACTTCAGATAACAGATATATCTGAACAGAATATGAGAAAACACGTCAGATAACAGATATATCTGAACAGAATATGAGAAAACACGTCAGATAACAGATATATCTGAACAGAATATGAGAAAACACGTCAGATAACAGATATATCTGAACAGAATATGAGAAAACACGTCAGATAACAGATATATCTGAACAGAATATGAGAAAACACGTCAGATAACAGATATATCTGAACAGAATATGAGAAAACACTTCAGATAACAGATATATCTGAACAGAATATGAGAAAACACGTCAGATAACAGATATATCTGAACAGAATATGAGAAAACACTTCAGATAACAGATATATCTGAACAGAATATGAGAAAACACGTCAGATAACAGATATATCTGAACAGAATATGAGAAAACACGTCAGATAACAGATATATCTGAACAGAATATGAGAAAACACTTCAGATAACAGATATATCTGAACAGAATATGAGAAAACACGTCAGATAACAGATATATCTGAACAGAATATGAGAAAACACTTCAGATAACAGATATATCTGAACAGAATATGAGAAAACACGTCAGATAACAGATATATCTGAACAGAATATGAGAAAACACTTCAGATAACAGATATATCTGAACAGAATATGAGAAAACACGTCAGATAACAGATATATCTGAACAGAATATGAGAAAACACGTCAGATAACAGATATATCTGAACAGAATATGAGAAAACACGTCAGATAACAGATATATCTGAACAGAATATGAGAAAACACGTCAGATAACAGATATATCTGAACAGAATATGAGAAAACACGTCAGATAACAGATATATCTGAACAGAATATGAGAAAACACTTCAGATAACAGATATATCTGAACAGAATATGAGAAAACACGTCAGATAACAGATATATCTGAACAGAATATGAGAAAACACTTCAGATAACAGATATATCTGAACAGAATATGAGAAAACACGTCAGATAACAGATATATCTGAACAGAATATGAGAAAACACTTCAGATAACAGATATATCTGAACAGAATATGAGAAAACACGTCAGATAACAGATATATCTGAACAGAATATGAGAAAACACGTCAGATAACAGATATATCTGAACAGAATATGAGAAAACACGTCAGATAACAGATATATCTGAACAGAATATGAGAAAACACGTCAGATAACAGATATATCTGAACAGAATATGAGAAAACACTTCAGATAACAGATATATCTGAACAGAATATGAGAAAACACTTCAGATAACAGATATATCTGAACAGAATATGAGAAAACACGTCAGATAACAGATATATCTGAACAGAATATGAGAAAACACGTCAGATAACAGATATATCTGAACAGAATATGAGAAAACACGTCAGATAACAGATATATCTGAACAGAATATGAGAAAACACTTCAGATAACAGATATATCTGAACAGAATATGAGAAAACACGTCAGATAACAGATATATCTGAACAGAATATGAGAAAACACGTCAGATAACAGATATATCTGAACAGAATATGAGAAAACACGTCAGATAACAGATATATCTGAACAGAATATGAGAAAACACTTCAGATAACAGATATATCTGAACAGAATATGAGAAAACACTTCAGATAACAGATATATCTGAACAGAATATGAGAAAACACTTCAGATAACAGATATATCTGAACAGAATATGAGAAAACACTTCAGATAACAGATATATCTGAACAGAATATGAGAAAACACATCAGATAACAGATATATCTGAACAGAATATGAGAAAACACTTCAGATAACAGATATATCTGAACAGAATATGAGAAAACACGTCAGATAACAGATATATCTGAACAGAATATGAGAAAACACGTCAGATAACAGATATATCTGAACAGAATATGAGAAAACACGTCAGATAACAGATATATCTGAACAGAATATGAGAAAACACTTCAGATAACAGATATATCTGAACAGAATATGAGAAAACACGTCAGATAACAGATATATCTGAACAGAATATGAGAAAACACAGTCAGATAACAGATATATCTGAACAGAATATGAGAAAACACGTCAGATAACAGATATATCTGAACAGAATATGAGAAAACACGTCAGATAACAGATATATCTGAACAGAATATGAGAAAACACGTCAGATAACAGATATATCTGAACAGAATATGAGAAAACACTTCAGATAACAGATATATCTGAACAGAATATGAGAAAACACTTCAGATAACAGATATATCTGAACAGAATATGAGAAAACACATCAGATAACAGATATATCTGAACAGAATATGAGAAAACACTTCAGATAACAGATATATCTGAACAGAATATGAGAAAACACGTCAGATAACAGATATATCTGAACAGAATATGAGAAAACCTGTCAGATAACAGATATATCTGAACAGAATATGAGAAAACCTGTCAGATAACAGATATATCTGAACAGAATATGAGAAAACACATCAGATAACAGATATATCTGAACAGAATATGAGAAAACACATCAGATAACAGATATATCTGAACAGAATATGAGAAAACACATCAGATAACAGATATATCTGAACAGAATATGAGAAAACATGTCAGATAACAGATATATCTGAACAGAATATGAGAAAACATCAGATAACAGATATATCTGAACAGAATATGAGAAAACCTGTCAGATAACAGATATATCTGAACAGAATATGAGAAAACACATCAGATAACAGATATATCTGAACAGAATATGAGAAAACACATCAGATAACAGATATATCTGAACAGAATATGAGAAAACACATCAGATAACAGATATATCTGAACAGAATATGAGAAAACACATCAGATAACAGATATATCTGAACAGAATATGAGAAAACCTGTCAGATAACAGACATATCTGAACAGAATATGAGAAAACCTGTCAGATAACAGATATATCTGAACAGAATATGAGAAAACACATCAGATAACAGACATATCTGAACAGAATATGAGAAAACCTGTCAGATAACAGATATATCTGAACAGAATATGAGAAAACACATCAGATAACAGATATATCTGAACAGAATATGAGAAAACACATCAGATAACAGATATATCTGAACAGAATATGAGAAAACACATCAGATAACAGATATATCTGAACAGAATATGAGAAAACACATCAGATAACAGATATATCTGAACAGAATATGAGAAAACATGTCAGATAACAGATATATCTGAACAGAATATGAGAAAACACATCAGATAACAGATATATCTGAACAGAATATGAGAAAACCTGTCAGATAACAGATATATCTGAACAGAATATGAGAAAACACATCAGATAACAGATATATCTGAACAGAATATGAGAAAACCTGTCAGATAACAGATATATCTGAACAGAATATGAGAAAACACATCAGATAACAGATATATCTGAACAGAATATGAGAAAACCTGTCAGATAACAGATATATCTGAACAGAATATGAGAAAACCTGTCAGATAACAGATATATCTGAACAGAATATGAGAAAACACATCAGATAACAGATATATCTGAACAGAATATGAGAAAACCTGTCAGATAACAGACATATCTGAACAGAATATGAGAAAACCTGTCAGATAACAGATATATCTGAACAGAATATGAGAAAACACATCAGATAACAGACATATCTGAACAGAATATGAGAAAACCTGTCAGATAACAGACATATCTGAACAGAATATGAGAAAACCTGTCAGATAACAGATATATCTGAACAGAATATGAGAAAACACATCAGATAACAGACATATCTGAACAGAATATGAGAAAACCTGTCAGATAACAGATATATCTGAACAGAATATGAGAAAACACATCAGATAACAGATATATCTGAACAGAATATGAGAAAACACATCAGATAACAGATATATCTGAACAGAATATGAGAAAACACATCAGATAACAGATATATCTGAACAGAATATGAGAAAACACATCAGATAACAGATATATCTGAACAGAATATGAGAAAACATGTCAGATAACAGATATATCTGAACAGAATATGAGAAAACACATCAGATAACAGATATATCTGAACAGAATATGAGAAAACCTGTCAGATAACAGATATATCTGAACAGAATATGAGAAAACACATCAGATAACAGATATATCTGAACAGAATATGAGAAAACCTGTCAGATAACAGATATATCTGAACAGAATATGAGAAAACACATCAGATAACAGATATATCTGAACAGAATATGAGAAAACCTGTCAGATAACAGATATATCTGAACAGAATATGAGAAAACCTGTCAGATAACAGATATATCTGAACAGAATATGAGAAAACACATCAGATAACAGATATATCTGAACAGAATATGAGAAAACCTGTCAGATAACAGACATATCTGAACAGAATATGAGAAAACCTGTCAGATAACAGATATATCTGAACAGAATATGAGAAAACACATCAGATAACAGACATATCTGAACAGAATATGAGAAAACCTGTCAGATAACAGATATATCTGAACAGAATATGAGAAAACACATCAGATAACAGATATATCTGAACAGAATATGAGAAAACCTGTCAGATAACAGATATATCTGAACAGAATATGAGAAAACCTGTCAGATAACAGATATATCTGAACAGAATATGAGAAAACCTGTCAGATAACAGATATATCTGAACAGAATATGAGAAAACCTGTCAGATAACAGATATATCTGAACAGAATATGAGAAAACCTGTCAGATAACAGATATATCTGAACAGAATATGAGAAAACACATCAGATAACAGATATATCTGAACAGAATATGAGAAAACACATCAGATAACAGATATATCTGAACAGAATATGAGAAAACACATCAGATAACAGATATATCTGAACAGAATATGAGAAAACATGTCAGATAACAGATATATCTGAACAGAATATGAGAAAACCTGTCAGATAACAGATATATCTGAACAGAATATGAGAAAACACATCAGATAACAGATATATCTGAACAGAATATGAGAAAACACGTCAGATAACAGATATATCTGAACAGAATATGAGAAAACACTTCAGATAACAGATATATCTGAACAGAATATGAGAAAACACGTCAGATAACAGATATATCTGAACAGAATATGAGAAAACCTGTCAGATAACAGATATATCTGAACAGAATATGAGAAAACCTGTCAGATAACAGATATATCTGAACAGAATATGAGAAAACACATCAGATAACAGATATATCTGAACAGAATATGAGAAAACCTGTCAGATAACAGATATATCTGAACAGAATATGAGAAAACCTGTCAGATAACAGATATATCTGAACAGAATATGAGAAAACCTGTCAGATAACAGATATATCTGAACAGAATATGAGAAAACCTGTCAGATAACAGATATATCTGAACAGAATATGAGAAAACACATCAGATAACAGATATATCTGAACAGAATATGAGAAAACCTGTCAGATAACAGATATATCTGAACAGAATATGAGAAAACACATCAGATAACAGATATATCTGAACAGAATATGAGAAAACCTGTCAGATAACAGATATATCTGAACAGAATATGAGAAAACCTGTCAGATAACAGATATATCTGAACAGAATATGAGAAAACACATCAGATAACAGATATATCTGAACAGAATATGAGAAAACACATCAGATAACAGATATATCTGAACAGAATATGAGAAAACACATCAGATAACAGATATATCTGAACAGAATATGAGAAAACACGTCAGATAACAGATATATCTGAACAGAATATGAGAAAACACGTCAGATAACAGATATATCTGAACAGAATATGAGAAAACCTGTCAGATAACAGATATATCTGAACAGAATATGAGAAAACACATCAGATAACAGATATATCTGAAGCATCAGTGGTTTTTCCTGGTTAATCTCTGAGCGACTCTTACTGTCAGCGAGTGTGATTTGTTTCACAAACCCCTTCACGCTTTGACTAACAGCTCAGTGGAGTCTGTCTCCGGGATTCGTTTTGCCAGGAAGGTGTTTTTCATTGAGTAAATAATTACGGATTGTTCCCTACTATTTCATAACGTGATGGGGACACATGAGGGAGCGAGCGCAGTGACGGATGTGGAGGAATATCTGCGCTCCAGCTGCGGCGATGACATTATGAGTGATGCTGGTAAAGTCATTAGCAGGATTTCATCATGTTCTGAGAGAGCGTATATCTTTCATACTTCTCAAACGATACTTGAGAGAATAACGCCTTTCTGGCCGGCCTTAAACACACAGCGGTGAGAGAAACATTAGTGTGTGTGGCTTTATACTCAAACACCTGCAAACCCAGAGCAGCTTGAGATGAATGCACCTCACACAACAGATCCTTCAGGATAACGGCAAAAGTTGGGATGATAATTCCTCCTTTTTGAGACGGAGTCAGTCTCTGATATTATCATCATTTTGTTTGTTTTAAGGCAAGACTCTACAGGCAAAAACATTGGTTTTTTTTGTTTAATGCACTGCTCAATTTTGCTTCCATGACATCATCTTTCAGACTAATGGAAAGAAAACATCCATGTTTAAGTGTTTATTTTATGGCACTTAATCTATTTGCATCTATCTGTAGATTTAAATTTCAAACCATACCTTTAAAAGCGGTGAGTTTTTGAAGAACCTGGCTGTATCCAACATGTATGCAGATTAGTGCATATTAAATCAGATAATTCCTTATTTGCATAGTTAACCCTCTGGTATTGTTCATTTTGGGAGTCACACGTGTTGTTCGTGGTCAAAAGTGACCAAACACCTAAAATTTCACCTAATTTTCAGTAAAATCAATGTAACATTTTTTTGTTCAATATTTTTTTCTTTTGTACTTTGAGAGAATTTTATGTTACTAATTAATATTTATGCAATAATTATGATTTTTTTCCCCATTAAAAATGGGATTTCATGTTAAAATAGAGACAAGGCCTTTAAAATCCAATTTTGAAGGCAGATTAGTGTCATCTGGTGGGAGTAAAACGAGAAAAACATCTGTAATGCCACTAGATTCCTATATATCTCTATATAAAGAGGCTTGTAAATTCTATAGTTGTTTTTAGACATAATTACTTACTTTTATTAGGTTGTGGATTTGAATATACCGATCAGGCATAACATTATGATTGTTACTATGTTAACCCGGATAAGTTGAATTTACTTAAAAAATTTGAGGAAACTGGTTACCCTAAAAAAATTAAGTAATGTGAACTTAAAAATTTGAGTTCATTTAACTTAAAATGTTTTGTAATATCAATTACTTTGTAATTATTACACATAGTATATTTAAGTTCAGTGTACTAAGTAAGTTAAGTTTATGTGAATTGTTAAATTTTTTAATTTGTTAAGGAAATTAAGAACATTAAGGAAAAAAAGCAAATAAAAGGTACATTCATACAATTTTCTGTTTTATTTCAATTAAATTCCAAAACATATACAACAAAACATGTATATGTTTTGAAAACAAAAAATGTCCTGAAAACATTTTCCTTATAAAATATGAAAAAACCTAGTTGTAACAAATTAGCTTATCAAAAGAAAAAGATTGACAAAGACATTTTCATATAATATCGTTAGATAGTGCTGTTGTTAAATACTAATCATATGCCGTGTTCACACCATGTCGTAATTATCGTAATTCCAAGATAACAACATGTGACGTTCTCCACTTGTACTCCAAGCTGATCATGTCCTTGGACTGGGAATTACGCATTTCTATGGCAACACTATCAATGGCTAAATGAATCCCCAGCAGTCCGGTGGTACAGTTATACAAGTAGGAGCTCCCAGAAAATTCCCAGTTTACAGGTCGTTATTACAAGTTCTATGAGAACGTGAACATTGTTTACAAGCTGGAATCTCATAATTATGGTAATTGCAACATGGCGTCAATGCACCAATACACACCTGGTTTACTATAGAATAAGCTGGCCATTGAAGTACCATCTGGCTGATGTCAGGCTTGTCGTTGGCAGCTTTTCTGTAAGGAGCAAACATTAAAGTTATAGTCTTTATAATGGCACCTGACTTGGCTTACATGTAATTGTGCACTGTGCAATATGCAGATTAATAAAATAATCAGCCTCAGAACAGGTCTCAGTAAACCCACGACATACTGCTGTACATATTGTTCATGAAATGATATAAATGTACATACATTCCGGATGTAAACAAGGAGATTGTTCTGTTCTTGTATAATTTCCATGTTTGAGCCTATAATGTTTAGATAGCTGTGCTCTCTTTTTAGTTATGAGGGCAATACTTACATTTCCAAAGCATCTCTTCTTGACCTGCAACACAAAACAAGATAGTCTGTCGTTAAGAGGGCTATGAACCTAGAAAAAACAGGAGTACATCCATTCGTTTTTGTATTCAACCGGTTAATTAACTTTAACTTACTCTTTCAATCAATAGACATGTCGAAATAAAACGTTACATTATTGCACTCACCATATATTTGCAGTGTTCGGTGCTGACCTGAGGTTCAAACTAAGTTTACACTCCCAACAACAGCTCCTCGAGTGAAAAAGAAACAATAGAAGGGAAAAGACGAAAAAACGTCCGTCGAACTCGCCGGTCAACATCGCGGTGATGTCCGCCGCACGCGAGTGAGAAAACTAGCTTGCTCACCGGAGAAAAATGTCCCGTCGTTTAAACAAACAATGTTTTTAGCTGCTCACAAACAGTCTCTCTGGGAGCAAAGAAACAACAAAAAGGTAAATGTAGAACTTGCTAAAACAAATGTTCCAACTTCTCATCAACAGCTCCTTGAATTCAAACACACCATGATAAAATGGCGTCATTACTAAAACTTCATAATTTGAGTCCATTTTATTCACACATTCAAATTATGTCCACAAATTAGTAGAATCTACTAACATTTCATAAGTAATGCAATCAAACTTAAATATTTTAAGTATATTGTAATTAAATGTTTAATTAAATATAAAATCCGGGCTAACAGTGTGTATGATTTGACTAATATTGTGTCGTTTCCCTTTTGCTGCCAAAACAGCCCTGACCCGTCGAGGCATGGACTCCACTAGACCCCTGAAGGTGTGCTGTGGTATCTGGCACCAAGATGTTAGCAGCAGATCCTTTAAGTCCTGTAAATTGCGAGGTGGGGCCTCCATGGATCGGACTTGTTTGTTCAGCACATCCCACAGATGCTCGATTGGATTGAGATCTGGGGAATTTGGAGGCCAAGTCAACACCTCAGACTCGTTGTTGTGCTCCTCAAACCATTCCCGAACCATTTGTGCTTTGTGGCAGGAGCATTATCCTGCTGAAAGAGCCACAGCCACCAGGGAATACCGTTTCCATGAAAGGGTGTACATGGTCTGCAACAATGCTTAGGTAGGTGGTACGTGTCAAAGTAACTGTGTATTCTGACACCTTTCTATCAGAGCCAGCATTAACTTCTAGAGCAATTTGAGCTCCAGTAGCTCGTCTGTTTGATCGGACCACACGGGCCAGCCTTCGCTCCCCACGTGCATCAATGAGCCATGACCCTGTCGCCGGTTCACCACTGTTCCTTCCTTGGAGCACTTTTGATAGATACTGACCACTGCAGACCGGGAACACCCCACAAGAGCTGCAGTTTTGGAGATGCTCTGACCCAGTCGTCTAGCCATCACAATTTGGCCCTTGTCAAACTCGCTCAAATCCTTACGCTTGCCCATTTTTCCTGCTTCTAACACATCAACTTTGAGGACAAAATGTTCACTTGCTGCCTAATATGTCCCACCCACTAACAGGTGCCGTGATGAAGAGATAATCAGTGTTATTCACTTCACCATAATGTCATAATGTTATGCCTGATCGGTTTAGACATTTTCAAAGACTACTTTTTGTCAAGGTTTAAATGCGTCTATTTTGCACTCTTTTTTCTGCATCGTGGCTGATTTGTATATTGTATATTTTTTTCAGTCTAAAGTGTCTGAACAACACCCGAGGGTTAAACAGCACTTCAGAAATCTTGTAAAAATGTTTGCAATTCTTAATATAATCAGTCAACTGGGAATGTATAGTCTGCAGAATTAGTTCATTTTTTACCCTATTCTTGCCTTATTTGTTGTCGTGTTGTCTACCTACACACGGGTGCTTGAGCTATAGGTCTCTTGTGTGGCACATGTGTTCTCTGTTCTTCATTACATGTAGACGAAACATCCTAGAATCAGTCTTTCCTGTGCGTAGAGTCTAAGCAGAAACACCCAGAGCCCTGAGCTCACGCTCACTGGGTCTCCTGCCAGCCTGGAATATCTAATGAGTGGCCAAAGGGACAACATGGGAAATGGTGGGATTTGGCAATACACTCCTGAAAATAAAGGTTCCAAAAGGGGGTGAAGAACCATCGCTGGTTCCACAAAGAACCTTTCAGAGATCAGTTCTTAAAAGAACCATTTTTTAGTGTGAAGAACATTAATAATCTAAAGAACCTTTTCTACTATAAAACTTTAGTGGTTTCACTGATGTTAAATGTTCTTCATGGAACCATCAGTGCCAATAAATAACCTTTACTTGTAAGAGTGTAGGAACATCATTGAGTGGTCTGGTCACTTACTGTTCGATTTCAAAGAAGAGCCAATATAGAAATGAAAATATAAAGTTCAACTTTTTTTGATAATTATTTACCTGGAGAGTCCACAGAATTGTACTGCATTGGTTTTATTCAGAATTCAGCGAGAAACCTAGGACTAGTTTGCAAAAGTAGATTTTTTACATAATCGCAAATCCAGTAACCTTGTCTAATAGGGGCTCAAATCTCATTTGCTGATGGCAGCCATGTTTTTTGAGATACGCCAATGTCCTCATAGACTATCATGGTACCTTGGACAAAGACAGTGCATGCCAATTTTCAAGTCCATTGGAATAATGGTCGGGTGGTTATGGCTATTTTCAATTCTGTTTGAAAAGTTTTTTTTTTTTAGTTTTTTGCACGTGACATCAGATTGAGCCCATACATGTGCGTCTCAAGTTTGGTGAAAATATCTCGTTCCGTTCACGAGTTATAGCCATTTTAGTAAAAGAGGCTCCTCCCAATTCGTACGCTTTGGCGGCCCTTAGGGACCGTGAACCGAAATGTCAATTTTTTTTGATAAATTGACATTCAAACTCCAGAGAATCTTGCTGCACTGGTTTGGTTCCGATCAGGCCCAAAAACTAAGACTAGTTCGCAAAAGTAGGGTTTTCAAAAAATCTAAAATACCCAAAAATTTCCAACAATATAAGACACTTGAGTCTACACCTAACGGCTTAGGAGTTATGAGCCATTGCATACTTTTGAGCGCTGTAGCGCCCCCGTCAGGCCGTTTGGGGTGAGCTTTGGTGGCGTTGTAGACTGTGTGACTACTACAAGCCCTCAAAGTTTTAAGTCTCTACAACTTACGGTTTGCTCTGCACGATCAGTTTTAGGGGAGAATGCTGATCCTTGGGAAATTTAACAATTACAATAGGGTTTCAGCGCTAGGCACTTGAACCCCTAAAAATACCCTTTATGTAAGAAAGACTTAAGTAGCACAGCAAAGAATGTAAATCACATGCATGCAGTGAAGGTCGCGTGAGAGCTCTCTGAGAGACCTGCGTTAATCTCCAGAACGAGTTCAGAGGAGAAGACGAGACACGTGAGATGCTGTCGGTCTACGACAAAGATCAAAACAGGACGAATCTGAACCGCTCACATCATGCAATCAGTCATGAGGAAGTTCTGTGCATCAAAACATCTTTGCATGAAAATCATTGATCATACGCAAAGGAAAGATTCATCTTTTTAGAGGATTTAGAAGTATGACAGTTGATTGCCACTGTCCTTTGTTGCTTTTGAGCAGGTTTGAAGGCATCAGACGAGCAGCATGGCATTAGCTGGAACACAGGGCTGAATAGAAGGTTCTGGTTTTGACCCTGAGAGAAAGAACGCAGAGCTGAACTCCAGTGGATTAACTCACGCGGACAGTCGGGAACTAATGGATTGTGACATAATAGACCTGTAGATAAACACAGTGAAAGAACATGACTGTGCGGGGAGAGCAGGGACAGAAGGTCAGTAGACGCAGGATGGCCTTGTTCACACTGAACTACAGTGGCGGGAAGCAGCCAGTGTGTCCCATGCTCATTCATGCACGCCACGGAATTGCTTTGCTCTCTTTTATGCTACACTGTAAAAAAAAAAAAAATCCTAATTTTATGGAAAATAACTAAATATTTTTTAATTTTTGTAATTTTAAATTATGTTTAAAACTATGTAAAATTACAAACAATATCTGTAAATTAACAACTTGACTGTTATTTTAAGGATTATATCATTAATGACAAATTACAGTAATTCTCATTTTTTTTATACAGGGAAATTACTGTATTATTTATACAGTATTTTTTCTGTTTTCATAAATTACATACAAATATATGTAAAATTACAGGAATAATCTGTAATTAAATATGTAGCTCATTATATTAAAGGTTTAAACTAACAATTTAACATTATTCTTTGTAATTTTAAAGTAAATCTTATTAGTTTTATATTTACACTGTAAAAAATAAAATCGTAAAAAAACAGTCAAATGACTGGCAGCTACGGCTGCCAAACAAAAACCGTAAAATTAAAATATCTTAATTCAAATAAAGCGCAAAAACAATAATTTTACAGAAATTAAAAGTTTTAGAGAAAACTGTTATTTTACAGATTTTTCCTTATTTAAATGAAGATATTTTACTTTAATTTTATGGTTTTTGTTTGCCAGCCGCTGCTGCCAGTCATTTGACCGTTTTTTAATGATTTTTTTTTTTACAGTGTACGCTTAGTGCAAAATCTTAAAAATGCTGCACTCAGAGGATGCATTCCCAGGTAGGAAGGCATCATGGCATGTCTGAATCCAGTGTTAGCTTCACTTCCTGTCTCCTGAGATTCCTTCATCTGATTGATGTATCCTTCACCGCCTTTGATATCCCACAATCCTGTGCGTTCCATTCTGTGACAGTTGAGCTAGAAAAATAAAGATAGCATCTGAAAGTTGGTCGGTTTGTGTGTAAATGCACATTTTTGACCACTTCTGATGTCATTCTTAGCGAGAAATTACTACTGTACTAATGAACAGGGGCGAACTCTGCTCTGATTGGTCAGATGGTCCAGTCTGTTGTGATTGGTCTACTCTGCTCTGATTGGTTAGATGGCCCAGTCTGTTGTGATTGGTCTGCTCTGCTCTGATTGGTCAGATGGCCCAGTCTGTTGTGACTGGTCTACTCTGCTCTGATTGGTCAGACGGCCCAGTCTGTTGTGACTGGTCTACTCTGCTCTGATTGGTCAGATGGCCCAATCTGTTGTGATTGGTCTACTCTGCTCTGATTGGTCAGATGGTCCAGTCTGTTGTGACTGGTCTACTCTGCTCTGATTGGTCAGACGGCCCAGTCTGTTGTGACTGGTCTACTCTGCTCTGATTGGTCAGACGGCCCAGTCTGTTGTGACTGGTCTACTCTGCTCTGATTGGTCAGATGGCCCAATCTGTTGTGATTGGTCTACTCTGCTCTGATTGGTCAGATGGTCCAGTCTGTTGTGACTGGTCTACTCTGCTCTGATTGGTCAGACGGCCCAGTCTGTTGTGACTGGTCTACTCTGCTCTGATTGGTCAGATGGCCCAATCTGTTGTGATTGGTCTACTCTGCTCTGATTGGTCAGATGACCCAGTCTGTTGTGATTAGTCTACCCTGCTCTGATTGGTCAGATGGCCCAGTCTGTTGTGATTGGTCTACTCTGCTCTGATTGGTCAGATGGTCTAGTCTGTTGTGATTGGTCTACTCTGCTCTGATTGGTCAGATGGTCCAGTCTGTTGTGATTGGTCTACTCTGCTCTGATTGGTCAGATGACCCAGTCTGTTGTGATTAGTCTACCCTGCTCTGATTGGTCAGATGGCCCAGTCTGTTGTGATTGGTCTACTCTGCTCTGATTGGTCAGATGGTCTAGTCTGTTGTGATTGGTCTACTCTGCTCTGATTGGTCAGATGGTCCAGTCTGTTGTGATTGGTCTACTCTTCTCTGATTGGTCAGATGGTCTAGTCTGTTGTGATTGGTCTACTCTGCTCTGATTGGTCAGATGGTCCAGTCTGTTGTGATTGGTCTACTCTGCTCTGATTGGTCAGATGGTCCAGTCTGTTGTGATTGGTCTACTCTGCTCTGATTGGTCAGATGGCCCAGTCTGTTGTGATTGGTCTACTCTGCTCTGATTGGTCAGATGGTCCAGTCTGTTGTGATTGGTCTGCTCTGCTCTGATTGGACAGATGGCTCAGTCTGTTGTGATTGGTCTACTCTGCTCTGATTGGTCAGATGGTCCAGTCTGTTGTGATTGGTCTGCTCTGCTCTGATTGGTCAGATGGCCCAGTCTGTTGTGATTGGTCTACTCTGCTCTGAGTATTTGAAATTTCCAAAAATGCTTATAACTTTTTATTAAATTAGCCTATTATAATGAATCTGATCTTAATAGATTCCTTGGGTCATGCCAAGAACATCGATACCAATTTTACCATATTTGGCCGAACTTCGTGTCCGCCATTTTGTTTTTCTTTTAAAACATACTTTTTCTAACTTCTCCTAGACCGTTTGTCCGATTTTCACCAAAATCGAATTGTATCATCTTCAGACCGTGCCAACAAAAAGTTATGTATTTCGTGTTGATAGACAAAATTGTTTTTGTATAGCGCAGCAACAAATTTGAGGCATGATGCCGAAATGAGTCTGAGGCTGTATCTCTGCAATGCTTTGGCATAGTGACACCAAACTTTGCATGTGTCATTGTCACCTCACTCTGACCACAACACATCAATTTCGTAAGAGCGCCACCTATTGGTTGAAAGCAATAAACCATTAAATAATTTTACCAGTGACTCTATTTATGATTTTTCAGCCATTTTGCCTAAAATCATCTTAAAATGTCTTTTCTTGCTCGTTGTTGCACTTGGTCTGATGCTGCTAGCCATGTTGGCATGACTTGTCGTCTTCTTTGTGCTTGGCCCGATAATTGCTGCTTGCAGCTATATTTTCTATTGTTTTTATTTTAAAATAACTTATTTTAATAGTACATATTTATGATTTAAATATTAACTCATGACCCCAGTTTGTGAAAGCCTGAGTTAAAGGAAGTCGAGCCGTACGTATTTCTGTTTGATATGTATTTATTTCAGTCAGTGATGCATTTTCTTTGTGAGGTCCGTCACTGACAGTGAATGTTTTACACAGGACTACAGATGAGCTGGAGGAGTAGAGGAACTATTTTATTACTTAAAAGTATGTACAGGTTCTATCCAAGGAAATAACGGAACATATGACTATATGTACAATTCATTTTTTTACATTATGTCTTTACAAGAAAAGCTGTATTTTATAAAACACTGACTTGCTAATACATGGAAAAAATACACACACATACTCACATACAAATGAAGCGTTGCAATACACACATAAATAAATATCAACATCAACATTCACTGACTGCCGCAACAAATATCTCTACAGCCGAGAACATGTTTACATCGTTTCATCAAAAAACACTCTTTTCATTAATAAACAAAACACTCTCTGTTAATCTGTAATGGAAAATTGCTAACTTAATAATAAAAGGCATCAAAGATGGATTTCACACCCAATCGAAGGAACAGTTCAACCAAAAATACAAATCCAGTCATTGGTTAATCACACAAACCTGTCTGCGTTATTATCATTGAAACCACGAGCACCAGCAACGCTTTGATGCTTGACTATGAACTGAACTATGAGCTGAATAAAGATATGACTTTGGGAAATATTGACAGAATATGAGTGACATGCATCATCGTGGATCTTAACTTGCTGAAATGGTTTCTGCAGCAGCAGCACAAGAGTTCGGGGTGATTTCTTGAAAACCGTAGATCTCGAGGTGAGGCGTTCAGAGCGGACGTGAGGAGCGCGTCTGACGAAAGCTGCGGTGAGCTGCACGGTGTGTTGCGTGTTCGGAGCATTTCAGTGTTTCTCCTCTGAAGACTTCTGATGATGTCGAGCTTCTGTGAGGAACAAAAACACATCTCGATTACATCACGGCATCCTAAATGTCATAAATGCAAAGGATCCATATGAAAAAAGAATATGCGCAATCACTCACTTAACCCCATTTATGCTATTTTAAAGGTTCCTAATGTGTTTTGGAGTCTCCTACAGGTTTACATGCATCCAAGGTCAAAAACACTTTACTTTTCTCATCATAATATACATTGTACATCACCTCATTTCTCAAAGAGTCTGAAACGGTTCATTGAAAAGTCTCTCTAAACCCCGCCTTTCTGAGAGCCTGCTCTGCCCTGATTGGTCAGACGACCCAGTCTGTTGTGATTGGTCTACTCTGCTCTATTGGTCAGATGACCCAGTCTGTTGTGATTGGTCTACTCTGCTCTGATTGATCAAATGGCTCAGTCTGTTGTGATTGGTCTACTCTGCTCTGATTGGTCAGATAACCCAGTCTGTTGTGATTGGTCTACTCTGCTCTGATTGGTCAGATGACCCAGTCTGTTGTGATTGGTCTGCTCTGCTCTGATTGGTCAAATGGCTCAGTCTGTTGTGATTGGTCTGCTCTGCTCTGATTGGTCAGATGACCCAGTCTGTTGTGATTGGTCTGCTCTGCTCTGATTGGTCAAATGGCTCATTCTGTTGTGATTGGTCTGCTCTGCTCTGATTGGTCAAATGGCTCAGTCTGTTGTGATTGGTCTACTCTGCTCTATTGGTCAGATGACCCAGTCTGTTGTGATTGGTCTACTCTGCTCTGATTGATCAAATGGCTCAGTCTGTTGTGATTGGTCTACTCTGCTCTGATTGGTCAGATGACACAGTCTGTTGTGTTTGGTCTACTCTGCTCTGATTGGTCAGAAGACCCAGTCTGTTGTGATTGGTCTGCTCTGCTCTGATTGGTCAAATGGCCCAGTCTGTTGTGATTGGTCTGCTCTGCTCTGATTGGTCAGATGACCCAGTCTGTTGTGATTGGTCTGCTCTGCTCTGATTGGTCAAATGGCTCATTCTGTTGTGATTGGTCTGCTCTGCTCTGATTGGTCAAATGGCTCAGTCTGTTGTGATTGGTCTACTCTGCTCTATTGGTCAGATGACCCAGTCTGTTGTGATTGGTCTACTCTGCTCTGATTGATCAAATGGCTCAGTCTGTTGTGATTGGTCTGCTCTGCTCTGATTGGTCAGATGACCCAGTCTGTTGTGATTGGTCTACTCTGCTCTGATTGATCAAATGGCTCAGTCTGTTGTGATTGGTCTACTCTGCTCTGATTGGTCAGATGACCCAGTCTGTTGTGATTGGTCTACTCTGCTCTGATTGGTCAGATGGTCCAGTCTGTTGTGATTGGTCTGCTCTGCTCTGATTGGTCAGATGACCCAGTCTGTTGTGATTGGTCTACTCTGCTCTGATTGGTCAAATGGCTCAGTCTGTTGTGATTGGTCTGCTCTGCTCTGATTGGCCAGATGACCCAGTCTGTTGTGATTGGTCTACTCTGCTCTGACTGGTCAGATGACCCAGTCTGTTGGGATTGGTCTACTCTGCTCTGATTGGTCAAATGGCTCAGTCTGTTGTGATTGGTCTACTCTGCTCTGATTGGTCAAATGGCTCAGTCTGTTGTGATTGGTCTACTCTGCTCTGATTGATCAGATGACCCAGTCTGTTGTGATTGGTCTACTCTGCTCTGATTGGTCAAATGGCTCAGTCTGTTGTGATTGGTCTACTCTGCTCTAATTGGTCTACTCTGCTCTGATTGGTCAGACGGCCCAGTCTGTTGTGATTGGTCTACTCTGCTCTGATTGGTCAGATGATTCTGTTGTGATTGGTCTACTCTGCTCTGATTGGTCAAATGGCTCAGTCTGTTGTGATTGGTCTACTCTGCTCTGATTGGTCAGACGGCCCAGTCTGTTGTGATTGGTCTACTCTGCTCTGATTGGTCAAATGGCTCAGTCTGTTGTGATTGGTCTACTCTGCTCTGATTGGTCAGATGATTCTGTTGTGATTGGTCTACTCTGCTCTGATTGGTCAAATGGCTCAGTCTGTTGTGATTGGTCTACTCTGCTCTGATTGGTCAGACGGCCCAGTCTGTTGTGATTGGTCTACTCTGCTCTGATTGGTCAAATGGCTCAGTCTGTTGTGATTGGTCTACTCTGCTCTGATTGGTCAGATGATTCTGTTGTGATTGGTCTACTCTGCTCTGATTGGTCAAATGGCTCAGTCTGTTGTGATTGGTCTGCTCTGCTCTGATTGGCCAGATGACCCAGTCTGTTGTGATTGGTCTACTCTGCTCTGATTGGTCAGACGGCCCAGTCTGTTGTGATTGGTCTACTCTGCTCTGATTGGTCAAATGGCTCAGTCTGTTGTGATTGGTCTACTCTGCTCTGATTGGTCAGATGATTCTGTTGTGATTGGTCTACTCTGCTCTGATTGGTCAAATGGCTCATTCTGTTGTGATTGGTCTGCTCTGCTCTGATTGGCCAGATGACCCAGTCTGTTGTGATTGGTCTACTCTGCTCTGATTGGTCAAATGGCTCAGTCTGTTGTGATAGGTCTACTCTGCTCTGATTGGTCAGATGACCCAGTCTGTTGTGATTGGTCTACTCTGCTCTGATTGGTCAGATGGTCCAGTCTGTTGTGATTGGTCTGCTCTGCTCTGATTGGTCAGATGACCCAGTCTGTTGTGATTGGTCTACTCTGCTCTGATTGGTCAAATGGCTCAGTCTGTTGTGATTGGTCTACTCTGCTCTGATTGGTCAGATGACCCAGTCTGTTGTGATTGGTCTACTCTGCTCTGATTGGTCAGATGACCCAGTCTGTTGGGATTGGTCTGCTCTGCTCTGATTGGTCAGAAGGCTCAGTCTGTTGTGATTCGTCTAATATGATCTGATTGGTCAGATGGCCCAGTCTGTTGTGATTGGTCTTTGGGAAATGTCCCGCCCCTTACCATAACTGCCAGTTTCAACACACTATTAACTAACTCAACCAGGCCCCGCCCCTTTATTCTGCATATTAATTATTATAATGAGGAATATTGTGATGTGTTGGTTCCCGGAAGAAAACTCACGACTACAATGGAGGCGTTTCAGGAGTTCAGAAACACTGACACTGATATAGAGAAGAACTCCCTTTTACATGCTCAAACAGCAACATTGCATGGAAAAATGTAAACACACTCCAGAGGTGTGTGTGCTTACTCTGCTGAAGCGGCGGCCGGCTGGGCGTCTGAAAGATCTTCTTTGTCGCAGGTCCTTCTCCAGCCGTGGTGATCACCTGCACCTCTAACCTATAAAACGTGGCCGGCCGGAGGTTGGACACGACCAGGAGGTTATGATTCTGAAAAACATCACAAAATACACATCCGATCCTTCTTTTATAAATCACAATACAGTCATTTTTCCTGGAAATACAATTCAATTTTCTCTTTTCAGATTATTCAGATCAGATTGAACAAATGCACATGAAAGCAGCTCATGTAGATTTTCTCGGACATGAGGCGTCAACCAGCGTCTTCATTTCGTGTTTGTTATGAGCTCATTGGAAGCTCTTCAGATTTACTCGTTGTGAAGAATAAACATCACAGAATCCACATCATTCAAACATGAATCCAATCTGATAATGATGACGTGTTCCAAACCGGCCTCAATATTCTGTCAGGAAAGATCTGAGGAATCACTCGGATGAAAACCGGACAACGTCGATTTGATGCATTTCAGTTTGATTGAGTCGATTAAAGCTTCAGCAGAAGGATATGAATATGAACCATAATGTGAGCGTGAGGACTGTTTGTTCCTGAAGGAAAGCAGCCAGTGTTAGTGATGGAGAAGATCTGCTCCATGTTTGACAGCGCTGATGAAGTCAGAGCTCAAAGCGACACTCCATCCATGAGAACATACTAATACTTACCATATGAACACTAATAACACTAATACATCTCCAGGATTCACTTCAAGATGAACCTTCATTAGGACAGGGTTATGAATGATATCTATGATATCCATATACAGATATGTTTCAGCTTTTTATTTAATATTCAAAGCTTACATATTAAATACTGTTAAATTATATTATATATTAATTAATTAGTCTATATATATATATATATATATATATTCAGTAATTAGGTTATATTAATAATAAAAAATATTAACATTTAATATTCAAATTATTTGAATTCATGTACATATATATTTTTTCTAGCTTTTAAAAATATTTAGTTTAAATATTCAATACCATTTTTAAATTATATTAAGTTGTTATATTATATTAATATTAACATTTAATATATTGATTTTATATATATATAAAATTTATTAAATATATTGTTATATTATATAAACATAATGTGAGCGTAATGTATACAGTATTTTTTTCAGCTTTTTAAAAATATTCAATTTAAATATTAAATATAATTATTAAATTATATTCATTATATTAACATTAAATTATATCAACATTTAATATTCAAATTAAATATATATATATATAATTTATCATATATACTTTTTTTTACATTTAATATATATTCAGTTTAAATATTAAATACAATTATTAAATTATATTAATTAGTTATATTAACATTAAATAATATTAACATTTAATATTCAAATAATTTATATATTTATATATATATATATATATATATATATATATATATATATATATATATACACAGATTTATAAAAATGTTCAGTTTAAACATTAAATACAATTATTAAATCATATTAATTAGTTATATTATATTAACATTTAATATTCAAATGGTATATATATTCAGTTTAGATATTAAATACAATAATTATTAAATTATATAAATTTGTTTATTATATTAACATTAAATAATATTAAATATTACATATAAATATAAATATAATATTTAATTCCATATTATAACACTTAATATTTAAAACACTTTAAATAAATTAAATAATATTAACATTTAATATTCAAATAATTTATATGCAGCTTTTTAAAAATATTTAGTTTGAATATTAAATACAATTATTAAATTCTATTAATATTAAATAATGTTAATATTTAATACTCAAATTAGTTTTACTTTGCCAACAAAATTATATACAAATATTCTGTGAGCATTCAGTATCCTCAGCCTTCACATGTAAAGCGTCCTGATATGAGTCTGGTTAGTAAGAGGCGAGTAAACCGTGAGTAAACCCGCGGCTCATGCAGCGCTCCAGTCATCAGCCGACGCCAGCGCTGCCGTTATCCACACAACATGATTGTGTATCATATTTTACACTCTTGGACTTGAATATGTAACCAATTTTCCATGAGAAACACTCTTGTACGAAAGCATCGGCCAAGAACACGTAATGCGAGTGTAATTTATGTGCGGCCGTGAGCTTTCATGGGAGAACGGCGTGTCTGGAGACGACTTACAGGTGGCAGGATCTGAGACTGGGAAATGATGCTGTTGGGAAGGCTGTTCTGACGGCTCTCCGTGGAAACTTCCGCCCATGTGACCTGGAAACCTGTGATTGGCTGATGCGGCTGGGGACGAGACACTCTCCAGAGGAAGTTAGCCGTCACGTTGCCGTCGTGGAAGGTGAAGGCCGCGGTCAGATTTTCAGGCTTAGCCAAAACCTTCGACGGCGCTGGAGGGTTTAAGAAAAACATCAGATATATCATGATGACAGCAGAAGGTTCAGCCTGTTCACGTCCGATGAGGAGTTACACCAACTGAAAGCACTTCAGCCTCCATCAGGATGCACCCGGTTTTATAAATATGACAGCCAACTAAATTATGAATAAAGGAAGAACTAGTCACTGAATGGAAGTTATTGTTTTAGGCCCTTGTGCCAGGGTTATTACTGGTATTGTTAAACTTAAAACCTAAACCATAAAAAAAGTATTTTTATTACTTACTAAATAAACTTTCACTGAAATAAAATATATAAAAATACATTTTATTTTAGTTAACTGTCAAGGCAATATTTCTCATTTTTGTTTAGTTTAACTTGATGTACTAAAATAATTAAAACTGAAATAAAAATTAATAAATTGTTAAAAATTAATAGACATTCAAAGAAAAAAAAAAAAGTCAAAACACAAATATAACTAAAACTTTAAAATAAAAATAGAAAAACAGAAAATATAAAAACAAAAACTAATTCAAAAATACTAATAAAAACTATAAAAGTATATCAATGATAAAATTAAAATAAAATAAATAAAAAATAAATAAATGTTAAATTGAATAAAATATTAAAAAAACTAATATTTTACTAAAATCATTAAAAATAATAAACTTCAACTAAAATAAAAAAATATTAATAAAACTTTAACAGTATATCAATAATATTAAAATAACACTACTTCGTACTAACCAAGTAAAAATTTAAGTTAAAAAATAAGTTAAATGAAATAAAAATTTTTAAAGTTACACATTTTTTACTAAAATTATTAAAAAAAAATAATAAACTTCAACTAAAATAAAAATGAAAAATGAAAATATAAAAACAAAAACTAATTCAAAAATACTAATAAAAACTACAATAGAATATCAATAATAAAATTAAAATAAAATAATAAAAAATAAATGTTAAATGGAATAAAAAAACTAATATTTTACTAAAATTATAAAAAAAAATAATAAACTTCAACTAAAATAAAAAAATATTAATAAAACTTTAACAGTATATCAATAATACTAAAATAACACTACTTCGTACTAACAATTAAAAATAAAATAATTCAAAAATAAAAGTTAAATTAAATAAAATCAAAATTTTAAAAAGTTAATCGTTTTTTACAAAAATTTTTAAAAATAATAAACTTCAACTAAAATAAAAAACTGAAAATATCAAAACAAAAACTATTTAAAACATATTAATAAAAACTATAATAGTATATCAATATAAGATTTTATTGATAATATAAAATGTTATTACAACATTAATAAAAACTTGAATAGTATATCAATAATACTAAGATAACACTACTTAGTACTAACCAAGTAAAAAAAGAAATAATAAAAGTTCAATGAAATAAAATATAATATTAAAAAAATTTTACTAAAATTTCTAAATTAAAAAAATTAAATAAATAAATAAACTAAAGTTAAAATAAATACTGAAAATAGAAAAATAATTTTCACTAAAATTACAAAAAAAAATAAAATAAACTAAAATAAAAAAAACCCTGAAATATCAAAATAAAAACTAATTCAAAATATAAAACTTCAACAGTATATCAGTGATACTAAAATAACACTGCTTGATACCAAGTAAATTAAATATGCCCCAGAAAAACTGCATATTAAAGATCAAAATGAAGTAAAAAAGCACCACGTCTGTAAACTGTTGCTCCAAAATAAACCTGAATTTTCATCGCACTGTAATCATTCAATGTCATATTTCAAGCTAAATGTATGAACTCATCCTGAAAACAAACACTTCCTAATTAGTGATCAAATCCAGACGAAACCCCACCGGTCATGTAGGCGTCCCCGGGACAGGCGATGGGCTTGACGCTCTTGCTCCTGAGAGTGGCGCAGGACGGCGTCAGGAAGCTGGTGCTCTCGTCTTTGGAGCGTCTTTTGGCACTGAGTGTGTGAACGGTGACCCTGTACTTACAGGAGAAGAGCAGGCTGGGAAGATTGATGTAGTTCTCCTGCAAAGGAGAAGCACATTCATCAAAGAGTGACAATCCTCCACTGAACAGGTGACTTGAGTATTTTATGAAGAAAACTGGTGTTTGTCCATGCAAAGTGACTTGGGTGGATGCTTTTGACTTGGGCATTTAGCAACCACCCTAAAAACAGGCCATGACAATGCCTACAAATAAAATACATTACATGCATGCATTTGGCAGAGGCTTTTATACAAAGTGACTTACGTTGCCTTCAAGGTGTATATGCATTCCCTCCCTGGGAATCACACCCATGACCCTGGCATTGCTAATGCCATGCAACCACATAGCAACGCCCTAAAAACCATTCAGAGCACCCTAGCAACCACACAGAAACAACCACTCGGAACATTCTAGCAACTACATTGCAATGCCAACACACTAGCAACCACCTAGAACACCTTACCAACCCCATAGCAACGTCCTGGCAACCACACAGAACACCTTAGAAACTGAATAGCAACACCCTAGCAACCACCTAAAACACCTTAGCAACCTCACAGCAATGTCATGACAATCACCTAGAATACCATAGAGACTGCATAGCAACACCATAATGTCCTAGCAAGCACTCAGAACACATTAGAAACTGTATAGCAACACCCTAACAACCACCTAAAACACCTCAGCAACCCCATAGGACGCTCTTGGCAACCACCTAGAACACCTTTGAACCTAACTGTGTAGCAACACCTTAGCGACCACCTAGAACACCTCAGCAACCCCACAGCAATGTCATGACAACCACCCAGAATACGTTATAAACGTCATAGCAACACCCTAGCAACCACCTAAAAGACCTCGGCAACCTCATAGGACAGTCCTGGCAACCACCAAGAACACCTTAGAACCTAACTGCATAGCAACACCTAGCAACAACCTAGAACTCTATAGCATCCCCATAGCAACATCCAGGCAATCACCCATAACACCTTGTAAATGGCATAGCAACAACCTAACAACCAGTTACAACACCTTAGCAACTCCAGAGCAACATCTTGGCAATCACCCAGAACACCTTAGAAACTGCATAGCTACACCCTAGCAACCACCTAGAACACCTTAGCAACCCCACAGGACAGTCCTGGTGACCATCTAGAATACCTTAGAACCTAACTGCATAGCAACACCTAGCAACAACCTAGAACACCTTAGCAATGTCCTGGCAACCACCCCAAACACCTTAGAAACTGCATAGCAACACCCTAGCAACCAACTAGAACACCTCAGCAACCCCATAGGACAGCCCTGGTGACCACCCAGAAGACCTTAGAACCTAACTGCATAGCAACACCTAGCAACAACCTAGAACTCTATAGCATCCCCATAGCAACATCCAGGCAATCACCCATAACACCTTGTAAATGGCATAGCAACAACCTAACAACCAGTTACAACACCTTAGCAACCCCATAGCAACTTCCTGGCAACAACCCAGAACAAGTGACAAATTTTCACCAATCAAGCATAACACTCCAGCAACATTTGCACAGTCAAACAACAATCACATTATCTTTGTAAAAGGTATAAATGTAGTTTTTCAATCACGGAGTGGTGTGATGCTTTTAAAGTGCCTGATTCCCGGCCGTCTATAGAAAGCGAGTGCACATTTCCTAGGAAAAGAGCGAGACGCTGTCAGGAATGTGGCAATCTGTAGGAGTGGAGCTGAAACAGGCTTCGGGCCGCAGGTTAAGGCTCCGGTGGGGCCGGAGGGGGTTTGATGAATTCAATCCTACTTCCTGGAAATGTCATTTTAATACATGTGTTTTATTAGGCACTGGACCACATTTTGACCACATCATCTGAAACAACACTCGCTAATTTGCTTCCAATAATGAAGAGAAATGAGTCCGTAGTCCCGTAAGAGGCTGCGTTTATGGAGAGCAGGAGGCTTGTTCAGAAAACTCTTGGCTGATGCTGTTGTGGATCATAAATACACATTAACACAAAGGAGTTTTAGTGTTTCGTGCAGGAGAGATGGAGAGATGGAGAGATGGAGATCACACACGGACCTGAGTTACGGATTTCTCCGGCGTTCTGCTCTGGTTGTGGCTGCAGTATTCAGGCTTCCACTGAACGTGATACCGGTTCACCAACACATCTGGAAATAACACAACAACATGGGTTAAAGATCTCTCACACACACACACACACACACACACACACACACACAGAATACGACACAGCACACACACACACAAACACATACGCGCGCACACACACACTCACATACACACAAACACAAACGCGTGCACATGCACTTACACACACACTCACATACACACAAACACAAACACATACGCGCGCACACGCACACACACACATAAACACATACGCGTGCACACGCACTCACACATACACAGTCACACACAACACAGCACACACACAAACACGCACACAAACACGCACACAGCACACACACTCAAACACACACGCACACACAGAATACAACACAGCACACACACGCACATTCGCAGACACAGACGTACACACTCACACATGCGCACACATACACACACGCAGACAGACACACACGCTCACTTGGTTACGTATAACCCTCGCTCCCTGAGGAGGGAACGGAGACATTACGTCGAATGTGACCGGCTGAAAGGGAACTACAAGTAACTTTGCAACTACATGTCAACTTATTCTACTAACCCGAACCTAACAGTCTACTAATACTCTAATGAGGTAGTTGACATGTAGTCTCTTATAGTCAGTGAAATGTCTAAAGTGGACTATCAGAATAAAGTGTAACACATTTAATATATGGAGACTCCAGTGATGAGACGAACGAGTCACAAGACTAATACAACGACACGGGTTAGAAAACAGCGTCAAGAGATCATTAAAGTAATGAGAGCTGTTGATGTGTGCACAGGAGGTTCATGAACAACAAGAGCCTGCATGATCTGAAGCGTTTCTCCAGCAGGACTGGCGTCTGATTGGGTTAATCAGCAGTGTTTATGCAGCGCCGCCAGTTTATTATTCATCAAGCTGTGCCTGTGGACGTCAAATGATACATTTCTAATTAATAATTGAGCTGCACTGGCTCAGCGACTGCGGTCGGAGATAAAAGGGCCCTTTGAAGGAGCCGAACATTTCTGGAAGAGGAGAAAAGGACTCGCAGCTGGAGGAGGAAAAAAACACTAGAGCTGCGTCCCAAACATGAAAACGCTCCCTCACGCGCCGGAGAGCGAGGAGCGTCCCGTCTACCGGTCTTCTGAGGGTATCCCACAATCCTGTGCATGCGCTACGCTGGTGGGATGAAAAGTATAAATGGGATACGGTACATCTAGTTAGGGCTAGAAAAGTTCAAGATCCAAAGTCCTTTTTCTAAATTCGACAAAATTTTTACTAATACATAAATAAATAAATAATTCTAATTATTCTTTTTGATATAAAAAGTTTAAGATATTATTTTATCCTGCATCCCATTTTATCAATTAGAGATTTTTCTAAATTGGACAATTAAAAATTGAATAATAATAAAAAATTCTAAATTTGACTCAAATTTAACTAATAAATAAATAATAAAATATGAAATTATTCTATTGTCATTTTTTTCTAAATCTGACTAAATTAAAAATGAAATCATAAATAAATCATAATAAATAAATGAAATTATTCTAAACTTTGTAGTTTTTTGCTATAAAAATTAAGATAATTTTAATCCTTTATCTCACTGTTTTATCAGTTAGTGATTTTTCTAAATTTGACATTTAAAATAATAAATAAATAATTATAAATTAATTATATTAACCTAAATTTTGTAAAAAAAAAAATGTCATGCTGTATCTCGGTATTTTATCAACTAGTCTAAATCTGACTAAGAATTGAACTAATAAATAAAGAATTAAATCAATTAAATTACTCTAAACGTTGCAGTTTTTTTGCTATAAAAGTTTAAGACATTTTTTTTTCTAAATTTGACTCAAATTAAAAATGAAATAAATAAATCATAATAAATCAATTAATTTATTCTAAACTTTGTAGTTTTTTTGCTATAAAAAGTTTAATATTGTTAATCCTGCATTATCAATTAGTGATTTTTCTAAATTTGACTAAATTAAATAATAAATAAATAATTATAAATTAATTATATTAATCTAAATGTTTCATGCTGTATTTCACTAGTCATTTTTTTTCTAAATTTGACTAAATTAAAAATGTAATAATAATAATAATAATAATAATAAATTAATTAAATTATTCTACATTTTTACTTTCTGCTATAAAAAGTTCAAGATATTGTTTCTCGCTGTTTTATCAACAACTATTTTTTTCTAAATTTGACTAAAATTTAACTAATAAATACATAATTAATAAAAAATTTAATTATTCTAAATTTTGCATTTTTTTGCTATAAAAAGTTTAAGATATTTTTCATCCTGCATCTCGTCGTTTTATCAATTAGTAATTTTTAAATAGAAAAATTACTAAATTAAAAATTAAATAAATAAATAAATTATTCTAAATTTTGTAGTTTATGCTATAAAAAGTTTGATATTTTTCTTGCTGTTTTATCTATTAGTTATTTTTCTAAATGAGACTAAATTTAAAAATGTAAATAAATAAATAAATTAAATTTTTCTAAATGTTCTAGTTTGCACTATGATATTTTGTCATCCTGCATCTTGCTGTTTTTTCAGTCAATTTTCTAAATTAGACAATTAAAAATAATTGAAAATAAATTAAATTATTCTCAATTTTCTAGTTTGTGCTATGAAATGGTCAACTCCATCAATTAGTCATTTTTCTTTAGAAATTATTCTACATTTAATAAATAATTTAAATCACTCTAATTTTTTCTAGTTTCAACATATGTTGTCATCCTGCATCTGGCCGTTTTATCAACTAGTCCTTTAGAAGAACCACCAGCTAATGAAAACATGAAGCTTTGCACATCCCTATCTGGAGTGAGTGTGTGGCTTTGGGATGAACTCTTCTTTAGAAGTGAGATTAGTTCAGGCTGACCTGACACTTTGAGGCTGGCAGAATAAAAACGCTGAGCACAGAATGAGTCAGCGAGAAACACCTCCGAACCGGAGCGGGACGAGGAATCTCATTAACCGCTCAGAGCCAGCACAGAAATCCTCAAGCGGTGTGTGTTTGTCATCCGTCAGTAAAGCGTCGCAGCTTGAGGAAGTGCCAGAGCGGGTCACGATCAGCCGGACTGTGCTGACGGCTCCAGACCTGAGGAACGTCCTTCATTCGGGCCAGTCCATCACCGGCACAGGCCTCGCTCGCTCCTGTGAACTATATTAGTAACGTAACACAGACCACCGAACACAGCCCGACAGGAGCGCGAGGTTCCAGTGTTTCCACCTTCGGCTTCTGCTTTTACAAGACGGGATTTCAACGGCGCAGTGGGAAATTAAACTAAGTGAAATATTCAAACTCGGAGTCGAACACCAGTCGCCTGATCTGAACTGAGGCCGCAGACAGAATGGAACCACGTAAAATTAAAGTTAAAGTGTAGTTTTTAATAAACTATAAACTTATAATAAACTTATTTTTCTGTATTCATTATGATTTACCCATAAACATGTTCTCACAAGGTTCCACACATGGAGTATTTCCAGAAACATTACTTAATAATCAATACATTTAATAAATTGACATTTTATGATGGAAGAACACTTTATTTTCTCAGAATGCTCAAATTTATCCCTAATTATGCTCATATATATTTATATAAATATGAAAAGAATGACATTTTGTGGTGGTGTTAGGGATAATTAAAATCTGTTGTATTAATAATTACGTTAATTGTTTTGACTCTATTGAATTTTAATTTAGACAATGTCTAATAACACCTAATAATATCTGATATATTTTAATAGCATAATTTGTCCAAAAATGGTTGAATTTCTTTAAAATAAGTCAAGTATTCCCCCTGTTAATTAATTTGAAAGTATTAAAAAAAGAAAAGTCTAATTATAAATGTCCAACATATTTTACATACTGTATCAGAGAATAAATATACATAATTTGTCCAAATTTATTTTTATTTCTTCAAAATAAGTGATGCATTGTATTAAAATGAGTTTTGAATGAGGATAACGTAGGGTTAATCGCAGTGTGACATGTTCCTTTATGTGGAACACGCTCCAGATCCAGTGTGTGTGTGTGTGTGTGTGTGTGTGTGTGTGTGTGTGTGTGTGTGTGTGTGTGTGTGTGTGTGTGTGTGTGTGTGTGTGTGTGTGTGTGTGTGGTACCTGCTCTCTTCTTCCAGTAGATGCGGACCTGCAGCTGTCCGTCCTGGTAATACGGTGTGCCGACTTCCAGAGCGCTCGCGGGTCTTTTCACCGACACCGAACCGAGAGCAGGAACCGCCACTTTCCTCAGCTTAGATACTGCCTCTGAATGAACATTAAAGACATCAAATCTTACTACGGATCCAAACATTACTCAAGAACACAACTGATTTTACCACATCTACTTTTACTTTAATACCCTTTAATTTGGAAATTACAAATGAAAAAATTACAGAGAAATGGCAAGTAACACATTGAATTAAACGTGACATTTTTAAGTAGAAAGACTTTGTAAAACGTGCTGCAATAATCTTGACAGCTTTATGGTGTGAGAGCAGAAGTTGAGGAGCTGATGTAGGTCTGTTCTGTCATACTTGACTGGTTGTTTTGTTGCGTGTCGAGCTGAACGGAGGCTTTGGCGCTCTTCAGTCGCACCTGACCCCAGTAAGCGACGGCCTGGACCTCCACAGTGTAGCTGCAGTTGGACAGAAGTCCGTCCAGCTCCACGGAGCTCTCGGCCTGAAACAGAAGGAAGAATTAAACTCTAGCAGGAAGTCTCAGTTACTCACTGTATTATACTGATCTGTCTGCAGTGGGACAGCCTTCAGTTTTAATGCACTGCTTCAGCACTTCATCTCCACAAAAATCATATTTGTGAATTTACTTGTTATATATTTAATATATACTATATCTGACATCTAATACATAATATATTCTGAAATATTTAATACATACTATATTTGACATTTATATCTGACATATATAATGTATAATATATATCTAAAATATATTTGATATATAAAATATCTGACATATATTTGACATTTAGCAGGTGACATGTTAAATATATAGCGTATTACATAAAATTCATAGCAATAAATGTACAAATATGATTTTTAAGGAATAATCTAGATTTTCTAGTTAACTTCTATGATGTATGTGTGTTTTGGCTACTGCTAATAACAAAATGAAGGATCTCGTAACAGACGTGGCTCTTCAGGGAATGTGTGTTTCTGACATGAAGACTTCATTATGGAAGGCCGTCCAGACCTCGGAGTGACCGCTCAGTAATCTCTCCAGGCCGCTGGTCCAGGGCAGGTGTACATTATAATATATGAGGAACACATGTGGACGGCGTGATGAGAGTTTCCACTTCTCACCTGGCGCTGCATTCCTCGAGCAGTGTGCGCTTGATTGATTTAGTTATTGACCGGTTAGTTTGGGCATTCCAGCATCAGCGGGTCACTAACCAAACCCCGAGGCGGAGAAGCAGAAACCAGCGGTCCGTGTGTCAACAGACAGATCGTGTGTCTGCAGATTATGAACACATTGGCTGTAGGGTGTGTTTTGAGACTGCAGGAGCTCCAGTAGCGAGTGTCACTGTCAACAGCATTATCTGTGTGTGTGTGTGTGTGAGAGTGTGTTCACTTCAACATGCCATCAGGGTTCAAGCATTCAAACCCGGTCATTTCTCTTTCTACTTCATCAGAATGATACCAAACGTTTGTGGCTCTGGTTATATGAACACAGAGAAAAATTGTGGACGTGATTAGAAAATGCTAAGTTGATCGGAAATGGAAATAAATGGGAAATATGAAAATACAGAGCAATTTTTTGTGGTACAATCTACAAATCAGCCACGATGATGCAGTCTTTCATGATGTCTGTATATATACACAAATGCAAAACCAAATAAAAGCAAGTAATTATGTCCGAAAATACTCCTAAATATACATATGTACATTTAGATGATCTATTATATTATTATTATACCATAAATTATATACACATATATATATACACACACACACATACACAGTATATATTATGGAGTAATAATAATAATAATAATAATATAATAGATCATCCAAATGCAAAACCTAAATCAATTTAAAATCATTAAATAAATGCTGAAATATTTAGATCAATTATTAAATACATAATTAAATTGTTAATATAATATAATATAATATATTTGATATATATTTAATATAAAAAATATTTGACATATTTACAAATCTCACATACATTTAATATATTTAACATTTAATATATAATAAATCTGATATATATTTAATATATAAAATATAATATAATAGATCATCCAAACGCAAAACCTAAATCAATTTAAAATCATTAAATAAATGCCAAAATATTTTGATAAATTATTAAATACATAATTAAATTGTTAATAAAATATATGTATACCATATTTAACATGTTTAATATATCTGATACAAATTTAATACATAACATATCTGACATACATTTTATATATAAGATATCTAACATTTAATAAATACTATTTCACCTAATTTAATATATCAGATATATATTTAATATAAAAAATATTTGACATATATTTACAAATCTCACATACATTTAATAAATAACATATCTGACGTATATTTAATATATAATAAATCTGATATATATTTAATATATAAAATATAATATAATAGATCATCCAAATGCAAAACCTAAATCAATTTAAAATCATTAAATAAATGCCAAAATATTTTGATCAATTATTAAATACATAATTAAATTGTTAATAAAATATAATTAATATAATATAATATAATATAAATCTATAACATATTTAACGTTTAATATATCTGATACATATTTAATACAAAACATATTTGTCATTTTATATATATATAATATATCTAACATTTAATAAATACAATATTTCACCTAATTTAATATATCGGATATATATTTAATATAAAAAATATTTGACATATTTACAAATCTCACATACATTTAATATATAATATATTTGACATTTAATATATATGAAATATTTGGCATTTAATAAATAACATATCTAACATGTATTTAACATATAATAAATCTGATATATTTAATATATAAAATATAATATAATAGATCATCCAAATGCAAAACCTAAATCAATTTAAAATCATTAAATAAATGCTGAAATATTTTGATCAATTATTAAATACATAATTCAATTGTTAATATAATATAATATAATATAATATAATATAATATAATATAATATAATATAATATAATATAATATAATATAATATAAATCTATACCATATTTAACATGTTTAATGTATCTGATACATATTTAGTACATAACATATTTGACATATATTTTATATATAAAATATCTAACATTTAATAAATACTATATTTCACCTAATTTAATATATTTGATATATATTTAATATAAAAATATTTGACATATATTTACAAATCTCACATACATTTAATATATTTAACATATTTAATATATAATATATTTGACATATTTAATATATAAAATATTTGGTATTTAATAAATAACATATCTGACATATATTTAACATATAATAAATCTGATATATTTAATATATAAAATATAACATAATAGATTGTCCAAATGCAAAACCTAAATCAATTTAAAATCATTAAATAAATGCTGAAATATTTAGATAAATTATTAAATACATAATTAAATTGTTAATAAAATACACATGCATAAATACAAAATACAGCCCATTAAAGAATAAATATTATTGAAGTAAAATACAGCACATTCAATGCTCTTAAATAAAGAATGAATGAATATGACAGATAATCCAGATGTATAATTATGGGATGGTTTTGTCTGTTTCTAGTGGTTTTCTTGGCGTTTCTTTGCTTTAACTGTTGTTTGTATTCCAGCCCTGTGTTCTGCTCAGCTCCTGATGTGTGCAGATGTTGATTTCGGTTGAATAAACTACATACGCTCATTATTCTAGGTTAATGTTCCGACAAACGTCCAGCGATTGCGTGGAGAAACTCAAACATCAACACACCTGTAATGAAAGGCTGTGTGTGTGTTTAACAAATGAAAGCTGTCAGAAGTTTACACAACGAAAGCCGGCGTCTGTGTGTTTATCTCTGGTTTCTGCCGCACACTCACACACGTCGAGGGAAGAAGGCAAGCATTACCCCGTCGGTGGTCTTCCTCCTCTTTCTCCTGGACGGCACCGCTGATTTCCCCGGGACGCTCCAGGTCCAGAAGACTTTGAAGTGGTGTACGGGGACGTCGGACTCGGCCGGAAGGGTCCAGTTGAGCCGGGCCGTCAGCAGACCGTCCTGACCCAGCGTGAGCTGTGTGGCTCTGAGTCCAGACGGGGTCGGAGGAGGAGACGGGTCTGAACACACACACACACACACACACACACACACGTGGCCAGGATGTTCACTCAAATGTACCATAGGGTTCTTCAACAACATGACGACAAGAAATGATGACAAAACGTTCATTTTTATGTGAACAAACACTTGACAGAACATCCTAATGATCAAAACCACTTTTATAATATTTACAGATCTCATTTGTGTCACTGGTGAGTGAACAGTGTTACTGTAGCATTATTTATATACTATTAGTGAAGTTATTAATATTTTGAAGCTTGTTCATATTTTTTGCTTTTACTTTCATATTTTTTATTTTTAATATTGTGTTTGCCTTTTTATTTGTTTTTTATTTTATTTATTTAAATATTTCTATTTAGCTTCCATTTATTTGAGTTTTATGTTTATTTGCGTTTTAGGAATTATATATTTTTGTTTATTTATTATTAGGCTGTTTAGTATTTTATTTTATTTTGTAATTTAATATTAATATTTATTAATTGTTTTTACTTGTTTTATTTATATAATTAAATATAATTTACTTCTGTAATTTATATTTCAGTTTTAGGACTTTTAGTATTTATAGTGCTTTTAGGTTTTTTTACGTTTGTTTTTTTTGTATCTAATATTTGTATTTCATTTCAGCTTTCAATTAATGAAAATTATTTTAAATAGTTTTAGTGAGTGAACAGTATTATTTATATACTATTATTGAATTTATTAATATTTTAAAGCTTGTTAATATTTTTAGCTTTTATTTTTACATTTTCAGTTAAATTTTATTAATTGTGTTGTGCTTTTTTTATTTTATTTATTTCAATATTTCTATTTAGCTTCCATTTATTTGCGTTTTAGACTTTTAATTTTTATAAATTTTTAATTGTGTTTTTTTGACTTGTTTTTTGACTTTATTTAAATATTTCTAATTAGCTTCTATAATTTATTTATATTTCAGTTTTAGGACTTTTAGTATTTATAGTGCTTTTAGTTTTTTTATGTTTGTTTTTTTTTATCTAATATTTGTATTTCATTTCAGCTTTCAATTAATGAAAATTATGTTGAAATGTTTTAGTTTTTTTAATGCATTACATAATTTTGTTATTATTTGGCTGTTTAATATATATATATATATATTTTTTTTTTTTTTTTTTTTATTTAATATTTAATAAAGTTTAGATTTTAATCTAATCTAATATTTATATTTTATTTCATCTTTATTTAAATAAACAAAAATGATTTTTAATGCTTCTAGTTTTAGTTAACAATTATAAAACTGCAGGTAAATTGAGAACATTTACCAGTCATGAAATGGTTCATTGTGCTGATTTATTTTTAATAAATTATATATTTTTGTCTCTGTGATAATGGAATTATTTGGCTGTTTTATATTTTATTTAAATATATATATATATATATATATATATATATATATATATAAAATTATATGTTTTTCCATCTAATATTTATATTTTATTTTATTTCAGATTTATTTCACATAAAAATATTTTGTTTTAGTCGACAATAACAACACTATTAATTGAGAAAATTGAAATGGTATGTTTTTTAGATAAATTACATATTTTTGTCTTTGTGGTAATGAGATAATTTGGCTGTTTAATATTTTATTTGATCTAATTATATTGTTTATTTAATATTATAATTATACATATGTATATTTGAAGCGGTACATTTATCTGTCACAATACAAATTTAAAAATAAATAAAAACAGCAAGTTTTTTTTTTTCTTTCTTTTTCAATAAAAAACACGTTAATAAATCATCACAGACAGTACAGAGCGGTAATTAAAGACGTTATACTGTATATAAGACGCCGAGGCCCTCAAATCCTGCTGGGAAGTCGCTACTTATGAGTTTGTAAGTCATAATTATGCCGTGATTTGTGTTCATGTGATTATGGCTGGAATAAACAATGATGGATTATGATCCTGTGAGGCCGCGGGCACCAGATGATGTCTAAATCACAAGAAATTACCCTGCCATATGAGAAATAACGTCAGAATTAACATAAATAAAGTCATGAAGCTGAAATTTGCAAAATAAATGTTTCCAGAAATGAACACAAATACATTTCAGAACATCACAGCGGCAAGAAAGTGTTCAGTTCGCTCGCTTTAGGACAAACACTTCTCGTTTCACTGTATTTCATTTAATTACAAATGTTATTATTTTTCATTATTATTGTTAAATATTCTTCAAATTCTATAACTTAAAATAAAATATATAAAAACAAATCCTCATATGAGAATGATGTGTGAAGGATCATGTGACACTGAAGACTGGAGTAATGATGATAAATTCAGCTTTGATCACAGGAATAAATTACACTTTACTATATAAAATTAAAGTAAAAAGAAAATGTAAACAAATTGATAATATATTAATTATAATATTATGATAATAATTTTTATATGTATTAATTAATGTACTTAAATAAATTATATATATATATATATATATATATATATATATATATATATATATATATAAAATTTTAAATCTAGTAACAAAAACTATAATAGTACATCAATGATACTAAAATAATGCTAAAACCATCTTTTTTTTTTTTTTTTTTTAAAAACAAAAAATAAATACAATTAAAAAACAAACAAACTCACCAATGCAACATTTCTTATTTTTATTTAGTTTCAAGTACTAAAATTACAAAAACTAAAACTAAAATGAATAAACAAAAATTATTTTAAATTATTATTATATAAAAAACAAGTACTAATAAAAATGGCAAAAACACAACAAAACTACTAAAACTTCAACTAAAATTAAAGTAAAAACAGAAAATATATTATAATAATTTATTGTATATTCATATTTATTTTTATATATTATTATACATATATTAATATTTATTATATATATATATATATATATATATATATATATACACACACACACACTCACCTAAAGGATTATTAGGAACACCATACTAATACTGTGTTTGACCCCCTTTCGCCTTCAGAACTGCCTTAATTCTACGTGGCATTGATTCAACAAGGTGCTGAAAGCATTCTTTAGAAATGTTGGCCCATATTGATAGGATAGCATCTTGCAGTTGATGGAGATTTGTGGGATGCACATCCAGGGCACGAAGCTCCCGTTCCACCACATCCCAAAGATGCTCTATTGGGTTGAGATCTGGTGACTGTGGGGGCCATTTTAGTACAGTGAACTCATTGTCATGTTCAAGAAACCAATTTGAAATGATTCGAGCTTTGTGACATGGTGCATTATCCTGCTGGAAGTAGCCATCAGAGGATGGGTACATGGTGGTCATAAAGGGATGGACATGGTCAGAAACAATGCTCAGGTAGGCCGTGGCATTTAAACGATGCCCAATTGGCACTAAGGGGCCTAAAGTGTGCCAAGAAAACATCCCCCACACCATTACACCACCACCACCAGCCTGCACAGTGGTAACAAGGCATGATGGATCCATGTTCTCATTCTGTTTACGCCAAATTCTGACTCTACCATCTGAATGTCTCAACAGAAATCGAGACTCATCAGACCAGGCAACATTTTTCCAGTCTTCAACTGTCCAATTTTGGTGAGCTCGTGCAAATTGTAGCCTCTTTTTCCTATTTGTAGTGGAGATGAGTGGTACCCGGTGGGGTCTTCTGCTGTTGTAGCCCATCCGCCTCAAGGTTGTGCGTGTTGTGGCTTCACAAATGCTTTGCTGCATACCTCGGTTGTAACGAGTGGTTATTTCAGTCAAAGTTGCTCTTCTATCAGCTTGAATCAGTCGGCCCATTCTCCTCTGACCTCTAGCATCAACAAGGCATTTTCGCCCACAGGACTGCCGCATACTGGATGTTTTTCCCTTTTCACACCATTCTTTGTAAACTCTAGAAATGGTTGTGCGTGAAAATCCCAGTAACTGAGCAGATTGTGAAATACTCAGACCGGCCCGTCTGGCACCAACAACCATGCCACGCTCAAAATTGCTTAAATCACCTTTCTTTCCCATTCTGACATTCAGTTTGGAGTTCAGGAGATTGTCTTGACCAGGACCACACCCCTAAATGCATTGAAGCAACTGCCATGTGATTGGTTGATTAGATAATTGCATTAATGAGAAATTGAACAGGTGGTTCCTAATAATCCTTTAGGTGAGTGTAGATAGATATTTAGTAACAAAAACTATAACTTCAACTTGTTTTGAAACTTGTAATTGCTTTAGATGATATATCTATGATTATATTTATTAACGCTAGGCAAAAAATTATATTTTATGTGTTGATTTTGTAGTGGTGTGTTTGTGTTTATTGTTTCGCCTTGTGTTTATTGTTGTGTCTTGTGTTTATTGTTGTGTTGTTTGTTGTTTCGCCTTGTGTTTGTTGTTTCGCCTTGTGTTTGTTGTTGTGTCTTGTGTTTATTGTTGTGTCTTGTGTTTATTGTTTTGTTGTTTATTGTTTCGCCTTGTGTTTACTGTTTCGCCTTGTGTTTACTGTTTTGTTGTGTTTGTTTCGCCTTGTGTTTACTGTTTCGCCTTGTGTTTACTGTTTCGCCTTGTGTTTACTGTTTTGTTGTGTTTGTTTCGCCTTGTGTTTACTGTTTCGCCTTGTGTTTATTGTTTTGTTGTGTTTGTTTCGCCTTGTGTTTACTGTTTCGCCTTGTGTTTATTGTTTTGTTGTGTTTGTTTCGCCTTGTGTTTACTGTTTCGCCTTGTGTTTACTGTTTCGTTGTGTTTGTTTCGCCTTGTGTTTACTGTTTCGCCTTGTGTTTACTGTTTCGTCTTGTGTTTATTGTTTTGTTGTGTTTGTTTCGCCTTGTGTTTGCGGTTTCGTTCTGTTTGTTGTTTCGCCTTGTTTATTGTTTTGTGCTTATTGTTGTGTCTTGTGTTTATTGTTTCGCCTTGTGTTTGTTGCTTCGCCTTTTGTTTATTTTTTCGCCTTGTGTTTATTGTTTTGTTTATTGTTTTGTCTTGTGTTTATTGTTTCGTCTTGTGTTGATTGTTTCGCCTTGTTTATTGTTTTGTGCTTATTGTTGTGTCTTGTGTTTATTGTTTTGTGTTTGTTGTGTCTTGTGTTGATTGTTTCGCCTTGTTTATTGTTTTGTGCTTATTGTTGTGTCTTGTGTTGATTGTTTCGCCTTGTGTTTATTGTTTTCTTGTTTATTGTTGTGTCTTGTTTATTGTTGTCTTGTGTTTGTTGTTTCACCTTGTGTTTGTTGTTTCGCCTTGTTTATTGTTTTGTGCTTATTTTTGTGTCTTGTGTTTATTGTTTTGTGTTTGTTGTGTCTTGTGTTGATTGTTTCGCCTTGTGTTTATTGTTTTCTTGTTTATTGTTGTGTCTTGTTTATTGTTTTGTTGTTTCGCCTTGTTTATTGTTTCGTCTTGTGTTTGTTGTTTCGTCTTGTGTTTGTTGTTTCGCCTTGTGTTTGTTGTTTTGTCTTGTGTTTATTGTTTTGTGCTTATTGTTGTGTCTTGTGTTTATTGTTTTGCGTTTGTTGTGTCTTGTGTTGATTGTTTCGCCTTGTGTTTATTGTTTTCTTGTTTATTGTTGTGTCTTGTTTATTGTTTTGTTGTGTTTGCTGTTTCGCTTTGTGTTTGCTGTTTCGCTTTGTGTTTGCTGTTTCGCTTTGTGTTTGCTGTTTCGCCTTGTGTTTGCTGTTTCGTCTTGTGGTAATTTTTTCGTCTTGTGTTTATTGTTTTGTTTATTGTTGTGTCTTGTGTTTATTGTTTTGTGTTGATTGTTTCGCTTTGTGTTTACTGCTTCGCCTTGTGTTTGTTGCTTCGCCTTGTGTTGATTGTTTCGCCTTGTGTTTATTGTTGTCTTGTTTATTGTTTTGTCTTGTGTTTATTGTTTAGTTTTGTGTTATGTTATCTAACTCCCTCTTGAAAACGAGATGATGCATCTCAAGGGGTTTATCCTAAAGAATAAAATGTGTTACTACTAATAGTACATAACACTGGTCATTATTTACTCCCTCCAAACCCGTATTGTAACTGTTATCAGATAGAAAAGCTCTTCCTTTTGTGTAACAGAGAAAACTAACATCATACAGGTTTGCAACAATATGAGAGGCAGTAAATAATGACAGAATTTTTATTTCTGTGTGAAATATTCCTTTAATAAAGTCTTTTATGGGGGATTTTTACAAGGCAGTATTTTCACTCGTCTAATAAAATTCATTTATGAACTGATTTTGAATGTAAATGTTCATTTTTCCTAGAATCAGGGGAGAAGTGAGTTTTAATGCCCAAGCAGACAAATAAAAAGGACACTTTATTTGGCTCATTTACGCTTTTCTAAATCAGGCCTAAATGTCCTTCGGCAGCTCTGAGAGCGGCTCTGTCGTAAAACTCCTGGCTAAAACGGGCCGTTAGAGCAGATGAAAGGCTGTGTCTGTAAATCACGCAGGGATTCCTGCTGTCGGAGGCCACCCGGGAAGACTCACCTCGGGACGAGCGGAAGTGCTTGCTGGGGGCCGTGAACCCGCGGGTGCCGTGAACGTTGACCGCCGCCACGCGGAACTGGTACCACCTGCTCGGCCTGACGTCGCTCAACAGGACACGCTCTTCAGCAATCTGGGGGTCACAAAGGGTTAAAGGTCACGGACACAGGTCACGGGGTCATGTACATGTGCCTTGGAATACGAGTTTGGAATCTGACCTATTTTAAAACATGAAAGAGAGCGAGCTCATTAAAAGGACCAGAGAGACATTTGTGCATCTCTTTATTTAACAGGCGGTTAGAAAAATGTTTGCTTCCTCTGTATTTCTGTCTTGTTTTCCAGCACAAATATCTAAACATTCTTAAATCATTCTTAAAAAGATGGTATTCATCCTTCCTGGGATGGTGCCGCTCTTCTCTCTAGTAATTTGGCACATAGTCTTAGAGCTAAACCTTGACTAACTGGGGCCCAGGTCAGGAAGCAGACGGACTGGCTTACCCGACCGCCTGCTAGCTGTCTCACGTCACAGAAGTCAGATAAATCCCAGCACATAGAGACTCTTTCACCTAGATATTATCACATAGAGACTGTGTCTGTTCCCTGATTTAGTAAATACAAAAAACCATCAAAACCATTCAACGGTAAAAATTTAATTGATGTCCAACAAATAAACAACAGATATAATACAGATTATCAAATGATAAAGCTCGGGCTGCTGAATATTCGATCCCTTTCCTCAAAAGCGCTTATTGTTAATGATATGATTACAGATCATAACCTAGATGTGCTGTGTTTGACAGAAACCTGGCTAAAACCTGATGATTACATTACTTTAAATGAGTCCACCCCCCAAGATTATTGTTATAAACACGAGCCGCGTCTGAAAGGTAAAGGGGGAGGTGTTGCTGTAATTTATAATAATATCTTCGGTATTACTCAGAAGTCTAGTTTCAAATATAATTCCTTTGAAGTTTTGGTGCTTTATGTAACGTTATGTAGTGTAATTGATAAATCCCGTTTGACGTGTGCTGGCTACTGTATACAGGCCACCAGGACACCATACAGACTTTACCAGAGAATTTGCTGATCTTCTATCAGAGTTAGTACTGGCTGCAGATAAAGTCCTAATTGTTGGTGATTTTAATATCCATGTAGACAATGAAAAAGACGCATTGGGATTGGCATTTAGAGACATTTTAAACTCTATTGGAGTAAGGCAACACGTGTCAGGACCCACTCATCGCCGTAATCATACGTTAGACCTAATACTGTCACATGGAATAAATGTTGATACCATTGAAATTCTGCAGCAGAGCGATGACATCTCAGATCATTACCTAGTATCATGTACACTTAATTTAGCAAAGGCTGCAAAGCCGTCCCCTCGCTTCAAACATGGCAGGACTATCACCGCTGCCACTAAAGACTTCTTTGTAAATAATCTTCCTCATCAGTTTCATCTCCTCAGCATCCCAGATAGCCTAGAGGAACTTGATGTTGCATCTGAAACTATTGACTCTCTCTTTTCCAGCACTTTAGACACAGTTGCTCCCCGGCGCTTAAAGAAGATTAAAGAAAATAGTCCAACGCCGTGGTACAACGAGCACACCCGGGCCCTTAAAACAGCAGCCAGAAAAATGGAGTGCAGCTGGAAGAAAACAAAACTAGAAGTTTTTCGCATTTCGTGGAAAGAGAGCATGATTGCATACAGAAAGGCCCTAAAAACTGCTAGATCTGCTTATTTCTCGACTCTCTTAGAAGAAAACAAACACAACCCTAGGTATTTATTTGATACAGTGGCTAAATTAACCAAAGATAAAGCTTCAACTTCTGATGTTTGTAAACAGCACAGCAGTAATGACTTTTATGAACTTCTTTACTTGTAAGATTGATAATATTAGGAAAAAAATTATAACCATGCAGCCGTCTACTACAGTATCACATCAGACAGTGCATTGTAGTGTCACTGAGGAAAAATTACATTCATTCACTGCTATAGGAGAAGAAGAATTGGCTAAACTCGTTAAATCATCAAAATCAACAACATGTATGCTCGACCCTATACCGACTAAACTACTAAAAGAGATGCTTCCAGAGGTCACAGATCCTCTTCTTAATATCATTAATTCATCCTTGACATTAGGATATGTAACGAAAACTTTTAAGTTGGCTATTATTAAACCACTTATTAAAAAACCGCAACTTGATCCTACAAAATTAGTCAATTACAGACCAATCTCAAATCTACCCTTTCTGTCAAAAATACTAGAAAAGGCAGTGTCCTCACAATTATGCTCCTTTTTAGAAAGAAATGGTATCTGTGAGGATTTCCAGTCAGGATTTAGACCGTATCATAGTACTGAGACTGCTCTCATTAGAGTTACAAATGATTTACTCTTATCATCCGATCGTGGTTGTATCTCTCTGTTAGTGTTACTTGATCTTAGCGCTGCATTCGATACTATTGACCACAACATTCTTTTGAATAGACTCGAAAATTATGTTGGCATTAGTGGAATTTCATTGGCATGGTTTAAATCATACTTATCTGACCGTTATCAGTTTGTAGAAGTAAATGAAGAGATGTCACACCGAACACAAGTTCAGTATGGAGTACCGCAGGGCTCAGTGCTAGGACCGTTGCTTTTCACCCTGTACATGCTACCACTGGGAGATATTATTAGGAAGCATGGAGTTAATTTTCATTGTTATGCTGACGATACTCAGCTCTATATTTCTTCACGCCCTGACGAAACTTACCAATTCACAAGATTAACAGAATGCATAGCTGATATAAAAAATTGGATGACTAGTAATTTCCTGCAACTTAATTCAGAAAAAACTGAATTTTTAATCATTGGACAAAAAAAACTCCACAAGTAGTAACCTAGAATACTGTCTAACACTCGATGGCTGCTCTGTCAAGTCCTCGTCGTCAGTTAGGAACCTGGGTGTGCTCTTTGATACCAATCTCTCATTTGAAAGCCACGTTTCTAGCATCTGTAAAACTGCATTCTACCATCTTAAAAATATATCTAAATTACGGAACATGCTTTCAATGCAAAATGCTGAACAGTTAGTTCATGCGTTCATGACCTCAAGGCTAGATTATTGTAATGCTCTACTGGGTGGTTGCCCTGCTCGCTTAATAAATAAACTGCAGCTTGTCCAAAACGCAGCAGCTAGAGTTCTTGCTAGAACCAGGAAGTATGACCATATTAGCCGGTTCTGGCAACACTGCATTGGCTCCCTATTAAACATCGTATACATTTTAAAATCTTGCTGATTACTTACAAAGCACTAAATGGTTTAGCGCCCCAGTACTTGAGCGAGCTCTTAACGCATTATACTCCATCACGTCTATTGCGGTCTCAAAACTCTGGCCAGTTGATAATACCTAGAATATCAAAATCAACTGCAGGCGGTCGAACCTTTTCCTATTTAGCACCTAAACTCTGGAACAGTCTTCCTAGCATTGTTCGGGAAGCAGACACTCTGTCAGTTTAAATCTAGACTAAAAACACATCTCTTTACTATGGCATACACATAGAACATTTTTAATTTCTATTATTCAAATCAGTTAAATGATTGTTTTAGGCTGCATTAACTAGGTCAGCAGGAACCGGGAACACTTCCCATAACACCTGATGTACTCGTTACATCATAAGAAGAATGGCATCTACGCTAATGTTAGTCTCTCTGTCTATCCCGAGGTTTACTGCAGTCGGCCGGATCCGGGCCGTATCCAGACCAGATGGTGGACCTTAGCCTGGACATGACGACCATATCCCTGAAGTGTCTGTAGAGACAACTGAAACTCCCCCCTGTAAATGCCGCATCGACACGACATCCTCATTAAACCCGTCCCCGGCGTGACGACTCCAATCTTTCGAATAATCCTACGAATATCTATTGATCTAATATGACTTCTGACCTGTAATGTTGCCAGAATCATAATCATACACTATTTGTTCGTCGGCCAGAGGAGAACTGGCACCCCGACTGAGCCTGGTTTCTCCCAAGGTTTTTTTCTCCATTCTGGCCCTGAAGGAGTTTTGGTTCCTTGCCACCGTCGCCTTTGGCTTTTGGCTTGCTCAGTTGGGGACACTTAAATTTCAACTATATTACTGATCTGCCCGCATTGACACTATATGATAATTGAAATGAGCTGATGACATCACCGTTTTCACCAGAGCGGCTGTACAGCCGAATCAAATTCCGTTGCATTATTTTCCTGTTACCACTGTGAAGCTGCTTTGAAACAATTGCCACTGTAAAAAGCGCTATATAAATAAAGGTGATTTGATTTGATTTGATTTGAAATCAAGACACATTTACTGGAGAAACAAAATGACTGAAGATCTTGTCTTGTTTTCTGAAAAATGTATAATAAATTAAGTGAGATTTTGATTGAAACAAGAACAAATATCTGCCAATGGGGGTCGGAAAAATAATAAAATTTTTCCTTTGAATTAAGTTTATTTTTCTGACTCCACTAGCAGATACACTATATTGCCAAAAGTTTTGGGACGTCTGTGTTTACATGCACGTGAACTTTAATGACATCCCATTCTTAATCCGTAGGGTTTAATATGGAGCTGGCCCAACCTTTGCAGCTCTAACAGCTTCAGCTCTTCTGGGAAGGCTTTCCACAAGGGTTAGGAGTGTGTTTAAGGGAATTTTTGCCCATTCTTCTAGAAGTGCATTTGTGAGGTCAGGCACTGATGTTGGACAAGAAGGCCTGGCTCCCAGTCTCTGCTCTAATTCATCCCAAAGGTGTTCTATCGGGTTGAGGTCAGGACTCTGTGCAGGCCAGTCAAGTTCCTCCACACCAAACTCGTTCATCCATGTCTTTATGGACCGATGCTTTGTGCACTGGTGCGCAGTCATGTTGGAACAGGAAGGGGCCGTCCCGAAACTGTTACCACAAAGTTGGGAGCATGAAATTGTCCAAAATGTCTGAAAATGCTGAAGCATTAAGAGTTCCTTTCACTGGAACTAAGGGGCCAAGCCCAACCCCTGAAACACAACCCCACCCCATAATCCCCCCTCCACCAAATTTTACACTTGGCACAATGCAGTCAGGCAAGTCCCGTTCTCCTGGCAACCGCCAAACCCAGTCTCGTCCATGGGATTGCCAGACAGAGAAGCGTGATTGGTCACTCCAGAGAACACGTCTCACTGCTCTAGAGTCCAGTGGCGGCGTGCTTTACCCCACTGCATCCCATGCTTTGCATTGCACTTGGTGATGTAAGGCTTGGATGAGCTGCTCGGCCATGGAAACCCATTCCATGAAGCTCTCTACACACTGTTCTTGAGCTCATCTGAAGGCCACAGAAGTTTGGAGGTCTGTAGCTATTGACTCTGCAGAAAGTTGGCGACTTCTGCGCACTGTGACCCTCAGCATGCGCTGACCCCGCTCTGTGATTTTACGTGGCCTACCACTTCGTGGCTGAGTTGCTGTTGTTCCCAACTGCTTCCACTTTGTTATAATCCCACTAACAGTCGAGCGTGGAATATTTAGTAGTGAGGAAATGTCAGGAATGGACTTATTGCACAGGTGGCAACCTATCACGGTACCACGCTTGAGTTCACTGAGCTCCTGAGAGCGACCCATTCTTTCACAAATGTTTGTAGAAGCGTCTGCATGCCTAGTGCTTGATTTATACACCTGTGGCCATGAAGTGATTGAACACCTGAATTCAATGATTTGGAGGGGTGTCCCAATACTTTTGGCAATATAGTGTATTTAAATTTAATTTGTCACATTTGTTTCTATAGCGCTTTATACAATAGATTGTTTCAAAGCAGCTTCACAAAAGCAAAAATCAGCAATTATGAACTAGTAAAGCAGCTCTACAGAAAACAATAGTATCATTATTCAGCTCAGCTCAATAACTGTTGATGGTCCAAAATACCCCAAACTCTCAGCCTGTTACAGTAGCCACTCCCCAAACTCTCCACCTGCTATAGTAGCCACGCCCCAAACTCTCCAAATGCTACAGTAGCCACGCCCCAAACTCTCAGCCTGTTACAGTAGCCACGCCCCAAACTCTCAGCCTCCTACAGTAGCCACGCCCCAAACTCTCCAAATGCTACAGTAGCCACGCCCCAAACTCTCAGCCTGTTACAGTAGCCACGCCCCAAACTCTCAGCCTCCTACAGTAGCCACGCCCCAAACTCTCAGCCTGCTACAGTAGCCACGCCCCAAACTCACGCTATAGGTTGAGCTGGAAAGTGATTGATCTGAGCAGACCGCTCTTAATGCTCAACTTTCAATTTAAGTTTCAGCTTACAAACCGTTGCATGAGTGAAGGGGTGAAAGGACAGACCTGGGCCACATCCTGCCACTGGGTGGCGTCGTCTTCACTGGGGTGGATGCCGAAGTTCCAGCGCCTCTGCAGCACGTAAAGCACGGGTTCGACTGAGACGTTGAACCGCGACGACCAGCGAACCTCGAGTTGTCCCGAAGGCTGCTCCGAAAACACCAGCTCCTTCCGCGGCTTCAGAGGAGATCCTGAGAGAGCCAATCACCGACAGAGAGCGCTTTAATATCCCACAATATCACCTGAATATACCATAATAATCACCCATTTACTGCTGATGTACACTGTAAAAATATTTCTCAAAGTTGTAAATAAAACAGATTATTGCAGTATGTTTTGCAAGAAAATATAATTTCCGTTTTTCTACTTCAAAATTTCATGTTTAATTCAAATTTGCTGCTTCTTTGTAATTAATTGTGAAATTTCCTAGCAATATCTGAGTGAAAATTGTTTCTATGCCAATTTTTTGGCACAGTTTTACTAAATCTGCATTTTACAGAAATCTGGGCCACAACCATATTTGTGACTAATTAAACTAAAATAATCAAATAAATAAATAAATAATAATAAAAAAAAAAAAAAAAACTGAGAATATAAAAATAAAAACTAATTAAATAACTTTTAAATATTAATAAAAAGTATAACAATAGTATATTAATGGTATAAAAAAATTTATAAAATATTTCTTTAAAAATGGGCACATATATATTTTCATAAAAACTATATATAAACTAAACTAAAAATTAATAAAAACTATATATAGATATTTTAAACAAAAAATAAACATGACAAAAGAACAACAAAATTACTAAAAAAAAAAAAGAATATAAATATAAAAACGAATTCAATTACTAATAAAATATAATAATAGTATATTAATGGCACTAAAATAACACTGATCTAATAAAATATATATATTTTTTTAAATGTGCACATTGTGTGTGTGTGTGTGTGTGTGTGTGTGTGTGTGTGTGTGTGTGTGTGTGTGTGTGTGTGTGTGTGCATGCATATATATATATATATATACACACACACACACACACACACACACACACACCCACATATATATACACAAATATACACATATACACACACACACACACATACACATTTATAAAAAATTACTAAACAAAATTAATAACAAAACTAACTAATAACAAAATTACTAAAAATATTTAAATTATTAATTAAAAACTATAATAGTAATGGCACTAAAATAACCCTGATCTAAATCAATAAAACATTTCTTGCACATATATTTTCATTTAATCTGCTCTTTTGCTTTGTGTCCAAATAAAAAGAGAAAATAATCCAATATTTTATTTGTAAAGTATTTTATTCACTGGATTATTTACAATATAAAATAGTTTAATTGAATGTGCGATAGTTCAGAATAACTCCTGATATAATGTGATGCTCTCACAACGCCACCGAACCTCCCGTCTGCTGGTGACTTTAACCCTCAGACATCAGAAAGTCTTCCATATGTGATAAATTAAAGCTTTATTAAGTCCAAAGCTTGGAGAGAGGAGAAAGCGTTCTGCTCCGTGTGTTTGCTCGAGTGGTTACAGCTGTGACGGAGCGCGGCTGATGAAGGACGAGGAAGATCTTCCACACGCCTCCATAAATCAGCAGAGCTCAGCGTCTTCATCAGCCAGAGGACTTCACCGACAGAAAACCAGCAAAAACATTTCATTTCCATTTGAGTTTTTTAACATGTTTTTGTGATTTTTATTACTTACTTTTTAAATATTACTAATTAGGATTAAGTTTTGGCTTTAGTTTTTATTTATGAACAGTTAGTAATTTAAACGTACTTTGTTTAGTAGATTCTAGTAGTAGTTTTCATCTAAATTATTTATATTTTCACGGATGTAATAGTTAACTAAAACCATCAAAATAAAACTTTTTTTTCAGCTAGTTGGCAAGAAAAATATTTTCTTTTAGTTTAACTTGATGTACTAAAACAACTAAAACTGAAATAAAACTAATAAAACTATATAGACATTTATTTAAAGCATATATATATATATATATATATATATATATATATATATATATATACACACACACACACACACACACACACACACACACCTTAAAAAAGCAAAAACTACAAAAAAAAATTACTAAAACTTTAACTAAAATAAAAAATAATTCAAAATATTAATAAAAACTATAATAGTATCTGTAATATTTATATTTCATGTATCATTTCATTTTTAAATAACTATACAACTATTAAAAAATTTAAAAATATATACATTTAAAAAAATACTATTAAAAGCAAAAACTAACAAAAAAAAATACTAAAACTAACCAAAATTTCAATGAAAACAGAAAATATAAAAAAATAATTCAAAATATTAATAAAAACTATAATAGTATCTGTAATATTTATATTTTATTTTAATGCATTTATTAATTCACTTTTAAGTTAACTAAAACTAAAAGCATCAAAAACATGTTTGTTACTTAAAATAAAATAAACTTTAACTAACATAAAATAAAAAAATATAATAAAAAATTATTTTAAACATTTCTAATTTTCGAAATAAAATTATTAAAAAACTATATAGACATTTAAACATTTGTATTATTAAAAATATAGCAAAAAAGCAAAAACTAATGAATTTTAACTCAAATTAAAATGAAAACAAAATGTTAATAAAAAACATAACAGTATCTCAACGGTACTAAAATACCCCTGGTAGAAAGATAATATTAATAGCAAAAACTGTTGTTCTCAACATCTTGACTGCATTAAAATCAGGATGAAGAACATGAATGAACGTTTGAAGCACTGAGATATGGATGTGACGACAGCGGTGGTGCTGAAGGCCGCGAGCCCAACGCCAGCTGTACTGGATTGTGCTGCGGTTTCACAGCTCCAGCGTGTGTGTGACGTCTGATCCAGACCCCAGCGCTCCGCGACTAACTGCTTCTGCCACACACTCAACACTCGCTGTGAGGAGATTCATCCCATAATCACAGGTGCACGTCATCTCCTCAAACACACGTATCGATGCCGCCGCTTCATTCCTGCCGCTCGCAACGGAAAGGTCACGGGTTCAATTCCCAGGGAATGCATGAACTGTAGAAATGCAGACCTTTAATGCACTGATAAAAGCATCAGTGAGAATGTAAATGCTTTCCTCATGCAATGTGAAGATTGAGATATTTAAGTACGTTTGTGGAGCCGTAACACTAAATCAAATCAATGACGCCACTTTGACCTTCACTGGAAACAGCAGAGGAGGATTTCACATGCATGCATTTGGCAGACTCTTTTATCCAAAGTGACTTCAGTGCAGTGTTCATTACGTTAACAAAAAAATGACGAAAAATGTTTGTCGACAATCACGACTAAGACGAGACGATGCCAACGTCATTAAACCATAACTGCGACTCTATCAGCATGCAATATCGTTGCCGAAAAAAGACGAGGAATGTAGTTAAAAATATAAACTTTACCAAAATCTCTCTCTATTTTTGTTGAAAAAAAAAAAAAAAAAAAAAAAAAAAAAAGAGTAGACAAAATATTACAGACTGTCTTTAACAAGCCTCTAACACGAGCTTTGATGCTTGCGGTTAAATCTGCGATCAAACCTTCAGTGATGAACTGTGATAAATCCAAACATGCATGATTTAACATGTTGCTAGCATGATTTAACATGTTGCTAGCATGATTTAGTACGGTCGGTCCTAGTACGGTATGTTTCTAGCATGATTAGCATATTTATAGCATTATTTAGCACGTACTTACATCTTTTAGCATGTTGCTAGCATGATTTAGCACGTTTCTAAAAAATGTTAGCATGTTGTTAGCATGATTTAACACGTTGCTAACATGTTTTAACATGTTGCTAGCATGATTTAACACTTTTATATCATCTTTTAGCATTTGGTTAGCATGAGTTAGCACGTTTCTAACATTATTGTATGATTTAACATTGTTAGCATGTTTAAACATGTTTCTTGCATGAATTGGCTCATTGCTTACATGTTTTAACATGTTGCTAGCATGATTTACCTTGTTTCAAACACCTTTAAGCATGTTGTTAACATGATATAGCACATATTTCTAACATCTAGCACGTTGTTAACATGTTATAACATGTTATTAGCATGAGTTAGCACGTTTCTAACGTTTCTTGCATGATTTAACATTGCTAGCATGTTTAAACATGTTTCTAGCATTAATTAGCTCATTGCTAACATGTTTTAACATGTTTCTACCATGATTTAACACGTTTCTAACATTTTAACATGATGTTAGCATGAGTTAGCACGCTTATAACGTTTATTGCATGATTTAACATTGCTAGCATGTATAAACATGTTTCTAACATGAATTAGCTCATTGCTAACATGTTTTAGCATGTTGCTAGCATGATTTAACAAGTTTCTAACATTTTTAACATGATGTTAGCATGAGTTAGCACGCTTATAACGTTTATTGCATGATTTAACATTGCTAGCATGTATAAACATGTTTCTAGCATGAATTGGCTCATTGCTAACATGTTTTAACATGTTGCTAGCATGATTTAACTCGTTTTTAACACCTTTAAGCATTTTTTAGCATGTTCCTAACATCTTTTAGCATGCTGTTAGCATGATTTAAGACGGTTAACGTTTCTTGCATGATTTACCAATACTAGCATGTTTAAACGTTTCTAGCATGAATTAGCTCATTGCTAACATGTTTCATCATGTTGCTAGCATGATTTAGCTTGTTTCTAACACCTTTAAGCATGTTGCTAACATGTTATAGAATGTTGTTAGCATGAGTTAGCACGTTTCTAGCGTTTCTTGCATGATTTAACATTACTAGCATGTTTATATGCAGCGGCAGTGTTTGTGAAGCCGGAGCCTTGCGGGGCCTCAAACCTCAGCGCTCGCCCGTTCGTCAGAGACTGAAAGAGCCGCTCGTCTTCGGGTCAGAGACACACAGGGTTACCGTCGGCACCTGAGGAACATCTGAGAGCCATCGAGGAACACTCAGTGCTCCATTGAGCCGGTTAATGGTTTCCAGCATCTTCAGTCCGAGAGCACCAACAGAGAGAAACCATTACACTTCTGACACCAGCGAATCATGTTGATTGGGTTTGGATCTCAATAAAAGGCTTTATGACTTTCTGCAAATGAGGGGGAACCAGTAAATCTGACATTAATAACGATTGTGCAAGACGAACCGTAAAGATTCCTTCGCTTGTCTGGAGAAATGAAGAAAGCAGACACTTTCAGAGGTTTATTCTGGAAGCATGAAGAACGGCGTGGTTTTGAAATGACTGACAGCAGGTTTATCATCTGGATGCTAACTAATTTGCATATGAGCAATCATAAACATAAAGAGAAAAAAATAAAATCTTTGACCTAATCATGATTTCTCTTTATACACATACTACTGATTTTTTTTTAAAAGAAGTCTCTTACCAAGACTGCATTTATTAGATCATAAATCCAGTAAAACAGTGAAATATTACTCCAGTGTAGATCAGCTGTTCTCTATGTGAATATACAGTAAAGTGTAATTTATTCCTGTGATCAAAGCTGAATTTATCATCATTACTCCAGTCTTCAGTGTCACATGATCCTTCACAAATCATTCTCATATGAGGATTTGATGCTCAAGAATTATTATTATTGTTGCTCGGTTATTAATAATAGATCTTATCAATGCTGACAATGTTTTTGCTGATGACCGTCATACATTTAATTTCTCAGGATTCTTTAATGATGGATGGATGGATAGATGAAACGATAAGATGGAACGATTAGATGGATGGATGGATGGATGGATGGATGGATGGAACAATTAGATGGATGGATGGATGGATGGATGGATGGAACAATTGGATGGATGGATGGATGGAACAATTGGATGGATGGATGGATGGATGGATGGATGGAACAATTGGATGGATGGATGGATGGATGGATGGATGGAACAATTAGATGGATGGATGGATGGATGGATGGATGGATGGATGGATGGATGGAACGATTAGATGGAACGATTAGATGGATGGATGGATGGATGGATGGATGGATGGAACAATTAGATGGATGGATGGATGGATGGATGGATGGAACAATTGGATGGATGGATGGATGGAACAATTGGATGGATGGATGGATGGATGGATGGATGGAACAATTGGATGGATGGATGGATGGATGGATGGATGGAACAATTAGATGGATGGATGGATGGATGGATGGATGGAACAATTAGATGGATGGATGGATGGATGGAACAATTAGATGGATGGATGGATGGATGGATGGATGGAACAATTAGATGGATGGATGGATGGATGGAACAATTAGATGGATGGATGGATGGATGGATGGATGGAACAATTAGATGGATGGATGGATGGATGGATGGATGGATGGATGGATGGAACAATTAGATGGATGGATGGATGGATGGATGGATGGATGGATGGATGGATGGATGGAACAATTAGATGGATGGATGGATGGATGGATGGATGGATGGATGATGGATGCTGAAAATTCAGCTTTGATCACAGGAATAAATTACACTTTACTATATATTCACATAGAGAACAGCTGATTTACACTGGAGTAATATTTCACTGTTTTACTGGATTTTTTGATTATTGGTGAGCAGAATTCATTGATTCATTTTATTCCTTTGGTGATATTTATCTCTCTAATGTCTGCCTTGTTATCACATAAGAATTACAATTATACAGTAAACTATTGAGACCGATTACAGTCATGACAATATGCATGAAAGTCAATGGGGTCCAAAATGACATCACTGACTTTCACTGTGTAAAAGAAACGAGACATGTCTCCACTCATCGGACAGGTTTGTAACGACACACGTGTGAGTAAATGATGGCAGAATGATCATTAATGGGTGAACTAACCCACTGAGCCTCTAACTGGACAGAGTGTGTACCTTTATAGAGGTTCTTCGGGATCTGGCAGGTGTGTCCGCATCCGTTGGGACAGCATTTCTTTACAGCGGTGCACTCGGCGTCCACGTCACAGCTCTCCACACAGGCCGCGGCGAACCCGCTGGCACGCTCCGGCGCCGGACAGTCGCCCTGCTTCAGCGTCTCCACGGAGCGCAGGAACTCGCAGCTCGTCAGACACTCGTAGTGCTTCTTTGGGAAGTGAGTCTGGAATCACAAGCAGAACAACCTGATTAAAGTACAGACGCCAGCTTTGACGGTTTAGCGCAGCGGAAACGTCTTGTTTGCACAGCGGCGTGTGACTCAGAAGGAAAGTTTCCATCGCTGTGGTGACGCACCTCACACAAGTCCTGACACTGGTTCTCCTTCAGGTCCCATGATGCCCTGCACGGCTCCAGACACTGGAAGAGAACGACAAAGAGGAGAAGGGACGTCAGAGAAATGAACCACAAATGCTTCATGTTTTACACAGAACAGGGTTTTTCAGACCTTGTGAGATGATGAATTATTAAAGTTAATGAAACACTGAAGATTATAATTAATTATATCATAAAAAAAAAAAACTAAAAAAAAAATCTTTCTAGTAATTAACTTATAAAAACATAAAATTAATCAAATAATAGAAAAACATCAAAATAAAACACTTTCTAATGATTAATTAAATCGTAAAAATGCTCATTTAAAAAGCTAATTTAAACAAATAATTTTACAATAAAAACGCATACTAATAATTTATTAAATATAAAAATAAAGAAATAATTATAAAATAAAAACAATCAAAATAAAACACTCACTAATGATTAAATCATAAAAATGCTAAATTAAAATAAATAAATGTTAAAATGATAAGAAATCAAAATAAAACATTTACTAATTAAATAATAAAAAGTACATTTAAACAAATTATTAATGCAATCAAAATAAAATAAAAAATGTTAATAATTAATTCGATCATAAAAATATAAAATTAAACAAATGATTTTAAAATAAAAACAATCAAAATAAAACACTAATGATTAAAACATAAAAATGCAAAATTAAAATAAATGCATTTTAAAATTAAAATAAATCAAAATAAAACTCTTACTAATAATTAAATAATAAAAAAGTTAATTTAAACAAATAATTTTACAATAAAAACTGTAAAATAAAACTGTTAGTAATTATTCATTAAATCATAAAAATATAAAAGTTAAATAAAATAAAAACTCACTAATGATCAATTAAATCATAAAAATGTAAAATTAAAATAAATACATTTTAAAATGATAAGAAATCAAAGTAAAATATTTACTAATTAAATAATAAAAAAGTACTTTTAAACAAATTATTAATGCAATCAAAATAAAAAAATTGTTAATAATTAATTCGATCATAAAAATTATAAAATTAAACAAATAATTTAAAAATAAAAACAATAAAAAACTCCCTGACCGTCTACATCATAAAAGTGCAATAAAATAAATACACTTTAAAATGAAAAGAAATCAAAATAAAACACTTACTTATAATTAAATATATAATTAAACAAATGATTTTAAAATAAAAACGATAAAAATAAAACTAATTATTAAATAACTAATAAAAAAAAATGTAATTAAACTAAAACTAAATTGATAATGATAATAAAAATATAATTAAAATAAGCATATGACTTCAGATTAAGATGCACGATCAACAGTGTGTATCAGAAGAAATGAGGGTGAATCACTCAATCATCCAGAAACCAAATATATTCCTCAGCAGACGCTGCTGTAACATGGGAAATGTGTCCATCAGCGCTGGGCCCGTCCCAAACCAAACCGCACGAGCCTCGCCAACCCAAAGACACTCAGAGGCTTCAGCTTCAATCTGCTCAGGGATCCCTTACGCCTCCACCGCAGAGTAAAACACATCTGACTTTCTCTCTTGCACTTGCAAGTTTATATCTCACAAGTTTAAAAGTCAGAATAGAGATATAAAGGGCTCTACTTCACTGATCTGAGCTCAGGGTCTGAAGCTCACGGCGCAGGAGCTCTCAGGGTGTGTCTGAATCCACTTTTGCTAGTTTAACGACGGGAAAAACCGGTCGGTGCGCCGGCTCATGATCCAGAAGGGTTTTCCCTCGTCTCTTAATGAGTCATGGGTGTGTTTTGGGCGTAACGTGCAATAAACCAATCAGAGTCTCATCTCCCTTTCCCTTTAAAAGCCAGTTGTGCTCGCACCATGAGCGGATTCACTATTTACATGAGGAGAGACTGAACGCTTCTCCAGAGAGGAATCCTTTATTTTAATATTTAAACGTGTGTGTGTGTGTGTGTGTGTGTGTGTGTGTGTGTAATAATCAGAGTGTGTGTGTGTGTGTAATAATCAGAGTGTGTGTGTGTGTGAGTGTGTGTGTGTAATAATCAGAGTGTGTGTGTGTGTGAGTGTGTGTGTGTAATAATCAGAGTGTGTGTGTGTGTGTGTGTGTGTGTGTGTGTGTGTGTGTGTGTGTGTGTGTGTGTGTGAGTGTGTGTGTGTGTGTGTGTGTGTGTAATAATCAGAGTGTGTGTGTGTGTGTGTGTGTGTGTGTGTGTAATAATCAGAGTGTGTGTGTGTGTGTGTGTGTAATAATCAGAGTGTGTGTGTGTGTGTGTGTGTGTGTGCAATAATCAGAGTGTGTGTGTGTGTGTGTGTGTGTGTGTGTGTGTGTGTGTGTGTTTGTGTGTGCAATAATCAGAGTGTGTGTGTGTGTGTGTGTGTGTGTAATAATCAGAGTGTGTGTGTGTGTGTGTGTGTGCTGCTGCGCGTCCCTGTGTGTATAATAAGCAAAGTGTGTGTGTGTGTGTGGGTGTTTGTGCTGCTGCGCGTACCTGTGTGTGTAATAAGCAAAGTGTGTGTTGCTGCGCGTCCCTGTGTGTGTAATAAGCAAAGTGTGCGTGTGCATGTGTGTGTGGGTGTGTTGCTGCGCGTCCCTGTGTGTGTATTAAGTAAAGTGTGTGTGTGTGTGTTGCTGCACGTCCCTGTGTGTAATAAGCAAAGTGTGTGTGTGTGTGTGTGTGTGCTGCTGTGCGTCCCTGTGTGTGTAATAAGCAGAGTGTGTGTGTGTGTGTGTGTGTGTTGCTATGCGTCCCTGTTTGTAATAAGCAAAGTGTGCGTGTGTGTGTGTGCTGCTGCGCGTCCCTGTGTGTGTAATAAGCAGAGTGTGTGTGTGTGTGTGTGTGTGTGTGTGTTGCTGCGCGTCCCTGTGTGTAATAAGCAAAGTGTGTGTGTGTGTGTGTGTGTGTGTGTGTGTGTGTGTGTGTGTGTGTGTGTGTGTGTTGCTGCACGTCCCCGTGTGTAATAAGCAAAGTGTGTGTGTGTGTTGCGCGTCCCTGTGTGTGTAATAAGCAGAGTGTGTGTGTGTGTGTGTTGCTGCGCGTGTCTGTGTGTAATAAGCAAAGTGTGTGTGTGTGTGTGTGTTGCTGCGCGTCCCTGTGTGTAATAAGCAATGTGTGTGTGTGTGTGTGTGTGTGTTGCTGCACGTCCCTGTGTGTAATAAGCAAAGTGTGTGTGTGTGTGCTGCGCGTCCGTGTGTGTGTAATAATCAGAGTGTATGCGTGTTGTGCACCGCCTATAGGCTCATATTACTAACACACCCTTTAAATAACACACAAATACTGTACTATTGACTTTAGAGCAGGTGTGTGTTGGTCAATGGCGCAGTCGTTTTCAGTTCCTCACAATAGCAACGCTCCAACAATGCTCCTGAACACACACCTGGTTTAGACCAGACGCCCATGGGTGAACAGATGCGCCAGTGCATTTGATATTTAAACAACGTGGAGCTGGACGTGAACATGAGGACTGCGTCGGGCCGGCTGTGTGATAGGGCCCGTAAAGTCAGAACTGCACAAAGTCAGAAACAAGCAGAAATCATGCAAAACATCAAATCAGTCCCAGCTCTTACATGAGGAATAAACCAGCACAACACACCATAACCAGAGCGAACACACAGAGTCACTGTGAGCAGAGCGGAGTGAGAGCGGACCCGTTTATGGGGCTTTAATTAGCTCATTAGCGGCGCTGTCGTTACTCTGCTATTGGCAGGCAAACGTTTATCTGCTGTTAAATGGAGTGTGAGGACGGAGCGATGCGGTTTGGCTTCACATGTGCACTGATTCAACAACACAAACCATACCATCTGAACTCATTACCAACTCCAGCTTTAATGCTTTAACACTAGAGTTCGGCTGCTGATTATTCAAAACAAAATCACAATATGATTTCATCAACAAAAATATATGTGTGTTCTGCCAAAATAAAAGCTCTATGGTTTAATGTTTGAAAATGAAGAAATTATGACAGCCAAAAATATTAGTATATTTATGTAATTTGGCTGTTGTACTGTAAAATAATAATAATAACAATAATAATAATTATTATTATTATTATTATTATTATTATATTAATGTTTAATGTTTAATTAATGTTTTAATTATTATTATATTAATGTTTAAAAAGTAAGAAATTATGACAGCCAAAAATATTAGTATTCATAATTTTACTGTTGTACTGTAAAATAATAATAATAATAATAATAATAATTATTATTATTATTATTATTATTATTATATAAATGTTTAAAAATGAAGAAATTATGACAGCCAAAAATATTAGTATTAGTAATTTTACTGTTTAATATGCATAATAATATGCATAATAATAATAATAATAATAATTATTATTATTATTATTATTATTATTATATTTTTTACTTAAATACCAGCTTTTTTTATTTTACAGTGAAATATTACAAAATTTAGTTTAATATATTTATTTAATAATAACAATAACAATAACAATAATAATAATAATAACAACAACAACAACAACAACAACAACAACAATTAAATGATAATAATAATACAATTAAAACAACAACAACAATTATTATTATTATTATTATTATTATTATTATTATTATAGTCATCTTGATATTAAACAAAATATTGACAAAATCCTACAAGCAGGCCTGGAGCTTTTAATTTTAAATCAGAATTTGTTTAATCAGAATTTGACTAATGAGTCGATTTCGATTGAACTGATTCACTGAAAACACCCGATTCAAATGCAAGCAGGCACATTTTGATCTTCATAAGACTGATTTCTGATTGTAGATCATAACCAGATGAATGTACATTTACTACAGAAATGTCCGAGATATCTTCAGGGTTTTTTGATTTGTACAATAAAGATAAAACTGCTCCCCTGACATTCAATTTGAGTTTTGTTTTTCGATAACACAGGTTTCTATTCCTGTCCTGGGAAGCCCCGCCCAGCATGAAATCTCATTGGTTCTGCTCCACATATTAAACATCAAGTACATTCCTATTGGCTGATCTAAACGCTCGCTCACAAGCTCACACGTCCAGAAACTTAATCACCAAATAAAGCATGTTTTTTAATCTCACATTGGCATACAGTATATTGTGAATATTCAACACAACATCCAGCCCTTCCACTCAACTCAACTCAAGGAACGCACTGGTTTGTTTGTTGTAGCTGGTTGTGTTTGTCCTCTGTTGCTATGTGTCCTTTCTCTTGGACTTCTTCTGCACGGCTAAACAGAAACAGATCATTCACCTTCATTAACATGTGGGAAGCTGAGCGCTCCTTTGTGAGAGCAGAAAGAAACCGTCTGACCGGAGTTAACGCCGACAACATGATCGGCTTATTTCACTAACACACAGAAAGAGATTAATGTTGCTTCACACATAACAGAAAAAGTGTGGAAAAATAAATAGGACACAGGCGACAGCTGAGGTAATACAAACTTCAGGGAAAGAGTGTGGAAAATGTTGCTTAGGAGTTTCAGTGGGAGGTAATGGAGCGAGACACACACCGACACGACACGAATGAATACAGCACACTCTATAGAGCAGGTGTGCTTTATTCAACAGGTGTGTGTGTGTGTGTGTGTGTGTGTGTGTGTGTGTGTGTGTACACCAGATTCTACAGCGTTTCAACGGATCTGTGCTCCCATCCATCCATCCATCCATCCATCTATCAATTCATTCATTGTTCTACTATTCCATCCATTCATCATCTATCTATCTATTTATCAGTTCGTCATCCATCCTTATACTATTCCATTCATTCATCCATCCATCCATCCATCTATCAATCTATCAATCTATCCATTCATCCATTCATCCATCCATCCATCCATCTATCAATCTATCCATTCATCCATCATCTATCAAGTCATCCATCCATCCTTCTACTACATTCATTCATTCATTCATCTAT